>CM042257.1:44057694-44420194 GCA_023566225.1 Romanogobio albipinnatus | reverse complement strand
GTGTTTGTCGCCATGTCGTCGAGACGCTGTTATTTTCATCCCGGAGTCAAATCAGCTTTGTTTGGCTTTCCCAGGGACGCTGTACTTAGAGATCATTGAGCGCATACATCTCCCGTTAAGAGGCGTGACCTTTCCACGTGCGCTAAGCTGCTGTCGAATCACAACACAGGAACCGTGCCACGTTCGCTAAGCTGCGGTCAAATCACAACACGGGAACCGCTGGCACAATCAGAACTCGTTACATATTTCTGAAGGAGGGACTTCATAGAACAAGGAACTCATCAGCCGTTTTTAGGACAGTGAAAACAGCGGAACACAGATGAGTAAATTGTGTGAAAAATACTGTTTTTTTTACACGCGAAACATGAACACATGTTATATTGCACACGAAGAACGGGACCTTTAAAAAGTGACCATTACCTTTTTTATGTGGTGGAAACAAGCTTCCATGATAAATAATGAGTAGGAAACTAAATAGAAGAAACTAAAGACATTTGATCATATTCGGGGGTCCACCTATGGCATCGTAAACATTGAAAACCCCTGCTCTATATCATGCTTTTTAAATTCCTTACTCATTGTAGCTTGGAAAGGCTGTATATTAAAATACCATGGCATCACCACAGTACTTTATGTAAGTGTGTTCTCTGAGATATTGTTTGTCATAATACATTTATGAACACTGTGATGGCTTCTATGTAGAGGGAGACAAAGAAGCCATGGATGTAGAGGAGCAGAAAGAGGGAATAACCACGGATGGAGAAATGAATGGAGGCGGTGAAGGGAAGCTGCAGCAGACTGAGGACGACTGGGAGATCCCGTACAGTGACGAGGAGATGGAGGACCCCAAGAACTGGATGCCTCCACCCGAGGAGATCAAGCGGCTGTATGAGCTCCTGGCTAAAGGAGAAGCGCTCGAGCTGAAGTGGGTCCCTCTTCCGCGCCGACCTCCGACGCCTCCACGCACGCCCTCGCCTGAGAGAGATGGAGAAGACTCGCAGGAGGCCAAACAAGAGGATAATGAGCGCAAGTGAGTCAGAATGTAATACAGATGGAAAAATGCGTCTATATCAGTGGCGAGTGGTGACTTCTTTAACCGGGTATGCTGGGTGGTGCTAGACTGGTTAAACCCAGCCTGGCCTGCCGGCGATTTGATTTCGCCCTGCAGCTCAGGCTGGAAACCTGTACATTAATTTATCCTGCTTCTGTCACACTTTTGCGGGAACCAATCACAGACTGGCTTATCCACCTAGTGCGCTATTGGCGGGTTTAACACGATGGATGGATCGATGCCCGTTGATCACGCCTCTTGTGGTCTGATTGGCTGAAGGACTATCCAGTTGCAAAGCCATGGAAAAAGAGAGTTGCGACAAAACATTGCTGGGCTAGAACAGGGCTAGAAGTAAGAACCGATTACGTCAGGCGCTGGGGGCGGGGTCAACAAGACCAACACAAATTTGAGATCCGCCATTGTTGAAATAGCAGCTAATGGAGCTAACAGCTGCTGCTCGTTTGTAATCTCCGTCTATACAAATTACGGCGAACTGCATGAATGCGTTGGATTCGTTGTGTTTTGATGCCGATGTAGGATCGTAAAGCCATTTGAATCAATAGTAACGCAACGTTTGCAGTGTTGATGGAAGGCTTGTTGGCAGCGGTGCTGTGCAGAGACCGATCGCCGTATGACAACGAGTCCAGCGAGAGCACACGACTCCTTATGCTTTTGATTCACTCATGCATTTTTTTTAATATCATACGTGGATCGTCTGTGCAGCGCCGATGCATCTCAAACAAGCCTGGTGTGTTTGTGTTTCCCGCTGCCCATGGTTGCAGGTTTTCACAACAAAACCCGCCCAATTGCTACTCAAAACAAGCCCAGTCGCGTTTCAGGGGGCTTTCCCGGTAAAAATCACATTTGGGGGTAAAATATTTGTTCTTTTGGCATGGTTGCCTACTAAAATTTGCATTCCCGGGGCTAAATATCACATAATTGGGGTCGCTTCAACCCGCAGACATGAAAAACAGCACGCGGCAAAACTGACTTGGCAACACTGCCGCTGCCTCGCTAGCGTTGCTGAGAAAGATGAGACGTATACAGTGACGTAAGACCTGGCTCTGTTGTGGCTCCCAGCATGTGGAAAAGCAAACGGTTCTTAGAAGGCTCCTCAGTCGAACCAGCTATGAACTGGGACTAGCTCTGGCTCTGAACTAGCTCTAGCACTGCCTTGGTGGAAAAGGGGTATTTGATCTCGCCACCACGTGGTCACGTGGTTCATAGAGCTCTCAATAGTTCCAAACAACTCCGCGCTGTCAATCTGTTTGAATAGGATTAAGCAGGACCGACAGCAGTTTCACTATATTTGCTGCAATTTCTGCTAAATATCAACACAATGTGCATCGACTTCGACTAGGCTTTACAGTAGCATTTTATTCTGGGGAGAGCTAAAGAAGAGACAACGTTAATGTTTTTCTTGAGTGATCTGGTTATTTTATTTGGGTTCATGTGAGTGCATGATGAGTTTTGTAGCCGATCACGGGTATTTCTGTTGAAAATAATGACCAGTCCCATGTTTAATTTACCAGGAAAATCGATCAAAACAAGTTTTATACAGTCTCAAAACGCTGAATGAATTTTAGTGCAAGTTTACATTTTACACGAATCTTCCCATCATAACAAACAAAAGCGGAGACGATTTAAATAAAGATTTATTTTCCCTACAATTAGCCTATATATTTAACACTTCAGTGCACCTAATGTAACTAAAATAGATATTTCAATATTATAATATTGATTTGATCATTCAAAAAGAGAAAAAATGGCTAATGAGCCAATTAGTGTTCCTCTTCCGCCATCTACTGGTTATAGTGGTAATTTCTTGTATCATTTCAATGTTGTTAACGTCCGAATGTTATTTTATGATACTCACATAAGCATGCACACCAGGTGAATATGAATGATTCTAGCATATACAGAATTTAACCCAAGAAAGAAGTTTTAAATCAGTTTAAGTTTAAAAAAACAGGGCAACCAATTTAATTCAACTCTTTATATCCAGATACGTTATTCCTTGAATGGGCTACTTCATAGAAACTCATTCGACAGAAAGATCTATGACCGTAGACCTATGATCTATTGAAATATGACGATAGCATCTGGATATAGTAGCTGTTGCAGTGCTGCTCACGTTATCTAACTGCAGTTAGAGTCTAACGATATATTATATAACAATTTCACATTTAAATGATCTCATGAGGTTATATTATACAGTTATACCCTACCTGTGGTCAGTCTGCACAAACGTCGATCAACATGATTGTTTGCTTTGCAGCCCCTTTAAATGCAATTTTAAAAAAGACCAAGCATTCAATCTACGTCAGAGCAGCAGCGCGTCCACGAATCTTTCTACAGCGTCGATGGCAGGGCGGCGGTGTGAACGCTCTAACGCACTTCATAAAATACCACTTCTATTAATATTCCTGAGAGGTCGACTAATGCCATAAAATCTCAAAATATGAAGTAATTTCATGAATTTGCCAGCGAGTGTCCTTGAGATACACAGAAATGAATGGGGTTCAATGCTGGAACTATTGGTCGCTCCGTGACCCGCTTTACTTCCGCATTCCTCAGTTCCTATGGAAGTCTATGGGAGTGTCGTAACTCTGTTTTTCAACGGTTCTGTCCAATTGCGTACAGAGTCATTTGAATTATGCTCGTTGATCACGCCTCTTGTGCTGTAGAAAATACAGAGCAGACTCCTCAGACCAATGTTCAATCTTAAATTGAGCTTGGTCTGGTGATAGCCAGACAAGGGTGGTGCATCTTTTCAACACAAAAAAGCGCCCAATGCAGTGATCTATAATAGATGGTTTTATTATAAGCAAAACGGTGGAGTTCACTCTATACAGACTGTTGGCTACTCAATTTATTTGCGCAATTGGCAAATAAATAAATGACGGAGAGTTACTTACATATTACCAACATTTTATCTTGTAAGCTCTATGGCACACCTCAAACAAGGGAATTTATAGCCATTTCTAGTGTTAATATTAATTAATGGAGTCCACAAATGGCTTAGATATGCAGTTTATATGGACCGCACGATCAACGGTTTCGAATAATTATAATTTTTTTCAATGTTTTTGAAGGCTGCATTTATTTGATCTAAAACAGTAATACTGTGAAATATTATTACAATAAAAAAAACCTGCTTTCTATTTGAATATATTTTAAAATGTAATTTTCAGCATCATTACTCCAGTCTTCAGTGTCACATGATCCTTCAGAAATCAGTCTATAATTCTAATATGCCGATTTGCCGCTCAGTAAACATTTCTGATTATTATCAATGTTGAAAACAGATTCTTTGATGAATAGAAATTTCAAAGAACAGCATTTATTTGAAATAGAATCTTTTATAACATTATTAATGTTTTTACTGTTACTTTTGATCTATTTAATGCATTCTTGCTGAGTAAAAGTATAAATTATTTTATTTCTCCCCCCCCCAAATTATTATTTTTTTAAATCTTATGGTCCCCAAACTCTTAAACAGTAGTATATAATGTTACAAAAGCTTTCGATTTCAGAGAAATGCTGTTCTTTTGAACTTTCTATTACATTTGATAATATAATATATTCATATAGAAAAGTTATTAAATTGTGATAATACTTCACAATATTACTGTTTTTTTGTATTTTAAGGTTTCAAAGTATACATTTTTTTTTCAATGTTTTTGAAAGAAGCCTCTTCTGTTCAAGGCTGCTTTTATTTGATCAAAAACAGTAATTTTTAAGACAATGTTTCAATTTCCATTTATTTAAAAATGTCATTTATTCCTGTGATCAAAGCTGAATTTTCAGCATCATTACTCCAGTCTTCAGTGTCACATGACCCTTCAGAAATCATTCTGATATGATGATTTACTGCTCAGTTATTATTGCTGCTAAATTATTAATAATACTTCTAGTATTTCAGGTATTTCAGAATTCTTTGATGAATAGAAAGTTCAAAAGAACAGCATTTATTTGAAATATAAATCTTTTGTGACATACTGTCACTTTTGACCAATTTAATGCATCCTTGCTGAATTTTTTTTAATTTAATTTCTTTCTTTTTTTGTAATCTTACCCTAAACTTTTGAACGTTAGTGTTTCCACAACACAAATCATCATATTAGACTGATTTCTGAAGGATCATGTGACACTGAAGACTGGAGTAATGATGCTGAAAATTCAGCTTTGATCACAGGAATAAATTACACTTTAAAGTATATTCACAAATAAAATAGTTATTTCACAATATTGCTGTATTTTATGTACACCGTAAGCAAGGAATGTATTGATCTATTTCTATGTCCTGCAGGGCCCTCACACCAACTGAATTTGATTTTGATGAAGAGCAGAATATGGCAACCCCCAGGAACTCTTTCCTCAATCGCCGCAGGACACCAGGTATGATAAAATGCATGGATTTGGTAATATTGGCAAACACAATATAAATGAATAATGCTGAGTTGACTTCATCCTTTTCTCTCATTCCCAGGTTCCTCTGCCCGCTCTTCAGTCAGACGTGAGGCCCGGCTGGACAAAGTGCTGTCGGACATGAAGCGTCACAGAAAAATTGAGGAGCATATTCTAAGGACTGGTCGTGACCTTTTTAAAACCGATAAAGCGCGGCCAGGGCCAGCCGTCGAGCCGCCTTTATCGCCAAACAGTCAGCGCGAGCGGGAAAAAGAGCGAGAAAGAGACAGCGACCCCAGCACTGTCTTCAGTCCCAGACAGAGGAGATACTGAGGGAAACTACAGACTGCTCGAACGAATCCCAGGTTTTCTAGGGTTTATACCCCAACTCAACATAATTCATTATTTTGCATTGGACTATGAGATGTTGATATTTTACTGATGTTGTCTTTTTTATTCAAAGTTTTTTTATAATGTGAATAAATGTATTGGCCAGATTCTGGTGTTTTGCCATTTTTTTTAATTATTAATCTCTTTGTAACACTTTTCAATAATGTTCCATTAATTATTGTTGGTTAATGCAATATATTTGTCTCTGTATTTATTCATTTTTGTTAAAGGGATAGTTCACCCAAAAGTGAAAACTAGCCCATGATTTACTCTCCCTCAAGTCATCCTAGGTGTATATGACATTCTTCTTGCAGACGAATACAATCAGAGTTATATTAAAAATGTCCTCTTCCAAGCTTTATAATGGCAGTGAATAGAGCAGGGGTCTCCAAACTGCAGAGTTTAGCTCCAACCCCAATTAAACACACCTGAACCAGATAACCAGTGTCTTACAAGGCCCATGGCTGTGTCCGAAACCTGGAAAATGCTGCCTTCGGAGGACACATTTCAAGGCAGGAAGGCACCAAGGCACATCCGAATCTAATGTTCGCTTCACTTCCTGTCTCCTGAGATACCTTAATCTGATTGATTTTTGAAGGCAGCATAGATGTATCCTTCGCTGCCTTTGATATCCAACAATCCTGTGCTTTCCATCCTGTGACAGTTGAGCTGGAAAAAAAGTTGACGTCCGAAAGTTGCGTTTGCTGGTCAGTTTGTGTGTAAATGTATGTTTTTTTTCCCAACATTTTCCACTTCAGATGTCATTTCTAGTGAGAAATTACTAATGTAGTAATTAAATATTTGTTTAGTTCTTACTAAAGCTCTCTCTATTTTGCTGTAGATCATTAAACGGTTACACTGCCTCGGAAGTCTGTCCGAAATCAGTTTCGTGAGGTGCCTTCATGCACAAACGCTGCCTTACAAGTCATTGTCTGATAAGGCAGCGAGGCAATGAGTCAGCAGCCTAGGTTTTCAGACGCAGCCTTAGTTAGACACTGGATGAATCCGAAATCGCCCCCTAAACCCTCATTCACTATTCCCTACGTTAGTCCACAAATATAGTTTACTTGAAGGAGTGAATGAAAATGAGTGCGTGAAGTCGGACAGCCGTTGATTGCAGTGCAATGTGGGATAGAATGAGTGCACTCAATAATGTCTACTATGGTTTCGGACACCACTACAAATGGCTGTCCGCTCAAATAGTGCCCTATTTGAGGGTATGGGGGTAATTTCGGATTCGGCCACTGATTCGCTGGTTCAAGTGTGTTTATTTGGGGTTGGAGCTAAACTCTGCAGGACAGTGGCCCTCCAGGGCTGAGTTTGGAGATCCCTGGAACAGAGGATGAGCTTTTGAAGTCCATGCGTTCATCCATGATAAAAGATATCCACACGGCTCCGGGGGTTAATAAAGCCATTCTGATGCGAAGCGGTGCGTTTGTGTAAGAAAAATATCCATATTTCAAACTAAAATAACTAGCTTCCGACAGGTTGGCTGTACGCATTGATTTACAGTGAAAGAGTAACCCCTGACACATTAACAAAAGCGGAAGTGCAGAGGATAGAGTAAAACAAACCACCGGTCACGAATTAGAGTCTAAAACGAGATTTCAATATAGAAGAAATGAAGCGAGAGGCGTCAAAGCTTATGCTACTCCTACATAGCATCAGGGGTTACTCTTTTGATACAAGCCGACTTGCGTAGGTTATTTTAGTCTTTTAAAGTTTTAAATATGGATATATTTTTTACATAAGTGCATCAGCTTCAGAAGGCCTTTATTAACCCCTGGAGCTGTGCGGAGCAGTTATATGATGGATAGATGCACTTATGGTCTTCAAAATCTAATCCTCTATTCACTGCTATTATAATGCTTGGAAGAGCCTGGACATTTTTAATATAACTCTGATTGTATTCGTCTGAAAGAAGAATGTCATATACACCTAGGATGACTTGAGGGTGAGTAAATCATGGGCTAATGTGCATTTTTGGGTGAACCCTTTAAAGATGCTATATGTAGGATTCAGAAACTTGTTATTAGCGACACCTGTGTCCGTTAAGTGAACTGCAGCCAGCAACGCCTGCTCATCTGCACACAACGCGATTCGATGCCCTGATACAAAGTTTTTTTCCGTTCTTTGCTTGGAAGTAAAAAGTTATAAATACCTTTGCAACAAGGAGCATCCAGACGCCGTCCACGCTGCTGAGAGTGACGTTTAGATGAATATGTAAATATGTGCTGCGCGCTTTCCTCTCAGTAACAAAATAAACAACAAAAATGAAAGCAGTGAAAACAGCCGTTAAGAAATCTGGATCATAGATGTGGATGTGTTTGTCCACAAATGAGGTCATTCAAATATTACACTGTTATGATAGTTTGATTATAAAGTATATTTGAGAGTATCTATCTATGTGAAGACTATAGTTTGAACCCAAAAATAAAAATGACTCCATGATTTACTCACTCTCAAGTCATCCTAGGTGTATATGACATTCTTCTTTCAGACGAATACAATCAGAGTTATATTAAAAATGTCCTGGCTCTTCCAAGCTTTATAATGGCAGTGAATAGTTGTCGTTTTTGAAGTCCATAACAGTGCATCTATCCATCATATAACTGCTCCACACGGCTCCGGGGGGTTAATAAAGGCCTTCTGAAGAGAAGTGGCAATGTGTTTGTGTAAGAAAAATATTAATATTTAAAACTTTATAGACTAAGATAACTAACTTCCAGCAGTCAGCGGTACGCAAGTCGACTTGCGCTAAAAGAGTAACCCCTTGACACATGCGTGTTGACGAACGCAGAAGCGCAGAGAATAGAGCAAAACAAAACACCGGTCATGAATTAGAGTCTAAAACGAGAATTTTTAAAGAGAAATGGCGGAGGATTTTGATATAAGAGAAGAGGAGAGGCGTCAAAGCTTGAGATGCTCCTGTACATCAGGGGTTACTCTTTTAGTGCAAGTCGACTCGCGTATCGCTGACCGTCGGAAGCTAGTTATTTTAGTCTTTTAAAGTTTTAAATATGGATATTTTTCTCACAAACGCACCTCTGCGCTTCAGAAGGCCTTTATTAACCCCCCAGAGCCATGTGGAGCAGTTATATGAAGGATAGATGCACTTTTATGGACTTCATAAATGACACAACCATTCACTGCCATTATAAAGCTTGGATTATAGCCAGGACATTTTTTAATATAACTCAGATTGTATTGAAAGAAGAATGTCATATACACCTAGGATGACTAGAGGGTAAATCATGGGCTAATTTTCATTTTTGGGTGAACTAACTCTTTAATTACTCACCCTCATGTCGTTCCAAACCCGTGAGACCTTCGTTCATCTTTGGAAAACAAATGAATATATTTTTGATGAAATCTGAGAGGTTTCTGATCCCAGATAGACGACAGCAACACAACGACCGCTTTCAAGGCCCAGAAAGGTAGGAAAGATAACGTTAAAATAGTCCCATGTGACTCCAGTGGTTCAACCTTAATTTTATGAAGCGACGAGAATACTTTTTGTGCGCAAAAAACAAACAAAATTATTCAACAATTTCTTCTGGTCTGTGTCAGTCTTTGTGTTCCGAAGATGAACAAAGGTCTTACGGGTTTGGAACAAGCCTGCCACACTTGTGTTGAAAATTGAAGCCAAAATGTCTTGATCGCCCCCAGGTGGTTGGTCCCAGTATAGCTCATAACCCCCACCCCTCAGTGTATTCACATGGACGCAAGACAAACTAAACAATCAAATTAAATGACACTTTTCCCCACAGATGGTTTCTGTCATTTAAGGCAGTTTTTATCACGATGATCGTTTTTTAAATAAGTTTAGTTTTAGTTCGTTATTTGATTAATTAATTAATTGTGTCTGCACAAGATATCAGCGCCAGTGAAGGCGCGTCGTCCATATTTTTTACGGTCTATGGATTGGAACGACACGAGGGCGAGTAATTAATGACAGAATTTTCATTTTTTGGGTGAACTATCCCTTTAAGGTTTACACAAAGTGTTTAATACATATGGAAATTCTTTAACATCAGTTAATAAAAATACAACTAGTTAATGTTAGCTCAGGTCCTTTAAATAATATGAATACTTTTTTTTTTATGTTAATCATGCATTAGTAAATGTTGAAATTTACATTAAACTAAGATTAATAGATGCTTTAGAAGTTGTTAGTTCAAGTCGTCATGTTAACAAATGCAACCGTATTGTAAAGTGTGAACAATATCTTTGCGTTTCTTTAAAACACATTTTAGTTCAAACAAAAAACGTAACGCTTTGGGATTTCCATGGTCAAGCAAATATCAGGAAATTGATGTAAATGTTTTCATAACAAATATTTCTATTTATTATTATTTTCTAGTTAGGCTAAACTTGTTGACCAGCCTTAGTGATGTTAGATTTTGTTTCTGAACGATTCATTAGCAAATTGTCCTGAGTTTTAAAAACAAACAGCCACATCTGGTGTTGAAACCTAAGTGTGCAAGCGATTCTGTGAAGGGAGAAAAGGTTGAACATAAGCTGCCGTATTACTGCGACTCGTTCTGTGGCCTGTTCGCCTCAATTCAAAGAATCAGCCGTCTGGCACAGGCTCTCGAATTAAGAGGAATCAAGAGGACATCTGATGTAAAAACCCTTATCTGTCCTTTCGACTCCATTTAAGCTGCTTTTAAGTCCAGATGTCTCCGCAGAGGTCACGATGGCTGACATTGAGACCGATGCTCTACATCATCGAGACCTCGATTAAACCCCTGCGCGGCGCGTTCACAAACGGACCAGGAGAGCCGGCGTTATTCAAACATGCAGCATAGGAGACAAGAGTATCTGCAATGAGATTGAATTACAAGTGCTTTCATTTATACTCATGTTAACAGGTTAAACAGGTTTACATATGGAAAAAACAGAAGTTAAACCAACTAAAACATAGATTCTTTCAAAGAAAACCATCAAAAGCAGTCGTTGCAGTTCACTAGGGTTAAATAGTTTGGATATCGGTGCACGTGGAACTGGTACATTATAGAGGGTTCACAAGGGACAAAGATGGAATATACACATGCAAAGTCATATACCCAATTCAGCGCAACATTTTGCACCTGCATGTTTTTTTTTTCTTTTCGTTATACAAATTTCAAATCAGCATTCGGTCATTTTAAGTCGAAGTAAGCTCCAGAAACGGGTCTTGTGGCTTTGAAATGTTATTCATTTGGGTTTGATAAGTTGAACTCGCAAGCGCTTAAGGGCTGTGTTATTAAATAAAGCATCAAATCCATCTGCAAATGAATCCTTGATTTATGACTAGGAGATTAGATAGCTTGAGTGACCCATGAACGAACAAAACGGTAAATATCTTCCAACAAACCACAATAAATTAGGGACATTTACCTGTGAGATGAACAAAATGGCTTCAAAGACAACAACAAAAAATGAATAAAGTGCAAATAAATTTCACATTGAGTATGTAAAGTATCACATTTGTTTGGAGGAAACTAAAGAGTCAAAGATCCGGAATAAGGTTGAGTTTCCACAGGGATAAGGCAGCTTAATATATATTTGATCATGTCCCTTTAACACATACGCAGGGTTTCGGGACTCGGGTCTTTGTTTAAAGTGGTTATACTAGGGACACTGTGAAGCTAACTACACATTTCCTGGGTGAAACTGCGTCTGAAGCCACCTTACAGTGGATCACAGGTCGAATCGGAGAACATTCAAGGTAGCTACTTTCCATTACGTGTAAAGCATGTACAAAATAATACATTCCCAAACCCCGAGCTGCCTCTTTCTCCGACAGACAGGGTTTAATTACATTTTCATTTCATCAGCTCTGGTTGAGGAACAGTTCACCAAAATAATGAAAATGAGTCATTTATTGTTGTTCCAACATCATGTTTGTTTCTTCTCTGGAACACAAAAGTAGATATTAGGTCAAATGTACAAAATCTTCTGTTTTCCATCCAAACAGACAGTGATTTATATGATATATCCCAAGCCATGCAATGTTTTAGGTACAAAATGAATATCCATTTTTCATACTGTGCATGTTGTGATGCCTGACTTTTAGCATTTCAAATGGTTGATTTGAGTCTTTAGCATTTCCATTTTTTATTATTTAAACCTAATTACAACATCAGCCATAACATGAAAATAATTATTGTTGTATTATATCGGCCTGAATTTGAATATACTTGCACTGTCGTTCAAAAGTTTGGGGTTGGTAATATGTTTTAATGTTTTTTGAGTATTGTATTAAATATTATTACAATTTGAAGTTTAAAAGAACAGCATTTTTCAAATAGAATTATTTTGTGACATTATAAAAGTTAATGTATCCTTGCTCAATAAAAGTATCAATTTCTTTAAAGGGTCATGAAACCCCCTGTTTCAGCAGTCGTCAGTTCTCACCAGTTTTGAAAAATACTATAAAAGTGGCGTGGTTAAGCTGCGGAGTGGAGGGGGATGAGGGGAGACTGACTGACAACACCGTTTTATGAGCCGTTTGATTGGTTAATGGGCCGTAAAGAGTGGACGAATCGTGTTTGTTTCGAAGACTCAAGATCTACTGAAGAGAACTTATGCGACGCAAGAACAAACACTCGTTTTTGATCCATTAATGGATCTGTCACTTCACTGTCACTGAATGCGATCACACTCTTTGAAGCGCCTGTCAATCAACGCGTGCTGCTGTGTTAAGTGAGGCCCCTTCTCATAGGATAAGGACAGGCAGACTCCTGAATAATTAAGTGAGGCCCCTTCTCATAGGATAAGAACAGGCAGACTCCTGAATAATTAAGTGAGGCCCCTTCTCATAGGATAAGGACACACAGACTTATGAATAATTAAGTGAGGCCCCTTCTCATAGGATAAGGACAGGCAGACTCATGAATAATTAAGCGAGGCCTCTTCTCATAGGATAAGAACAGGCAGACTCCTGAATAATTAAGTGAGGCCCCTTCTCATAGGATAAGGACACACAGACTTATGAATAATTAAGTGAGGCCCCTTCTCATAGGATAAGGACAGGCAGACTCATGAATAATTAAGCGAGGCCTCTTCTCATAGGATAAGGACAGGCAGACCCATGAATAATTAAGCGAAGTCCCTTCTCATAGGATAAGGACACGCAGACTCATGAATAATTAAGCGAGGCCTCTTCTCATAGGATAAGGACAGGCAGACCCATGAATAATTAAGCGAAGTCCCTTCTCATAGGATAAGGACAGGCAGACTCATGAATAATTAAGCGAGGCCTCTTCTCATAGGATAAGGACAGGCAGACCCATGAATAATTAAGCGAAGTCCCTTCTCATAGGATAAGGACACGCAGACTCATGAATAATTAAGCGAAGTCCCTTCTCATAGGATAAGGACACGCAGACTCATGAATAATTAAGCAAGGCTTCTTCTCATAGGATAAGGACAGGCAGACTCATGAATAATTAAGTGAAGTCCCTTCTCATAGGATAAGGACACGCAGACTCATGAATAATTAAGCAAGGCTTCTTCTCATAGGATAAGGACACGCAGACTCATATGAATAATTATGAGACACCGATGAGTCATCGCCGTACTATTGTACGAGAAAATGTCACATTCTGTGACGTTGATACAAAGATGACTTTAAACCTGGAAGTTGAATATAGCGTGCAAAAGTTTAAAATTAACTAGTTTTCTCCAACAATCAAAACGAATGGATGGTAACATTGACTTCTATGATGCTCAACACTCATAACTGTTAAAATCTCAGAAAATTTGGGGATTAGGGTTTTCATGACCCTTTAAAAAAAATTATAATAATAATCATACCAACCCCACACATTTGAACGGTAGTGCATGTGGTCCTTTTATGGAGTTTTTCCATTTTGGAACAGAATAAATCACTGTATGGAAAAAAGCAAACATACATTCGGCCTAACATCTCAAATTTGTGTTTGACTAATTAAATAAATGTAATTTTTGGGTAAACTGTCCCTTTGAACTGAACAAGAGGCCTTTCGACTGAACTCTCCAGAGACATTAAATCTTGGGTTGCTCAATGTAGAACAGTGCTAAATATAGTCAAGGACTTTTTATATGAATGATGCATCTGCAACACTACAATAATATATGCAAAGAACAGACCTCAGGCACGAGACCTCAGTTTGACACTCCGCGACCCCTTCAAAGTGCCTCAAACAAAAAGTGCTTCTCTTGGTTCAGAAATGTTCTCGTATATAATTTGCACTTATTGCCTCAGTTGTGATGTGACGCACATCTGGCCGTTGTGTAGACACTTCCGCTGATTTTTTTCGGCATAGCTTCCCTTGATCTACTAAAGCATGTCTTATATACAGTACACAAGCCCTGTAACTAAACATAATGCTGTTCTGTGATGCATTACAGGACGTCTAGTCTATTTCAGTACCTCTTTAATCACTCCGTGTACTTCCTTGGCAACCTGCCCTTGTACTCAGCCGCTTCGTCATTGCGTTCATCCAGTCCCTTCTTCTTAGCTTAGTCTGGTTTGCATAAGCCCCTCCCCTCAGTGAGACATTGTGTCCCGACCCATCTGTGTACTGTATCCATTGGCTGACTGAGACATTGGCTCGTGTCCTTCATAATCAGGCTTGACCGGAGCCGTCGGTTTGCGGGAGCGCGAGGAGCGGCCGGTGAACAGGCGCAGGGCCCCCCTGCAGATCAGGGAGAACCAGTAGAGCTGCGGGGCCATGAGGAGAGCCGCTCCGAGATTACACTGCCAGGGCACCACAAAGGGAACCCGGTAGAAGGGGATAGAGGCGTACCTGAAAAAGAAGAAATGGACAGAGAATGTGGACAAAAAGAAACCGAGTTATAATCAAAGAGCTAAAAGAGTATATTAATCCCGACAGACGGTTTCAGCATCATTCTCACCTCAGAGTAGGAGTGAGGAAAAGGAAGACAGTTAAAGGAATAGTTATGGCAAAAAAAAATTATTCTGTGATTATTTACCCCCCTCGTTTATCCAAAATCACAAGCTGTTATTTTTCAGTGTAACACTCTACAATGCGAGTAAATCACCTGCATATGCGACCAAATTTAATTCTAGGTGACTAAAAATGTCTTTAATTAGCCAATGGCTAGTAAACTGTAAGATTTCAGTCGCCTGTGATTGAGCTAGTTAAGTTTAACGCAGATATAGGGCCCCATCATACACCTGGCGCAATGCGGCACCAGACACAAGGCAAGTGTTTTTTGCTAGTTTCAGCCCATGGGCTGCTGGTCTGAAAACCAGGTGTGTGTTCAGGCACATTGTTGGTGCGTTGCTATTTTGAGGAACTGAAAACGACTGCGCCATTGACCAACACAAACCTGGGGCCGGATTCACAAAACATTCTTAAGAATTAACTGCCAATTTTTCTTTACTGCCAATTTCTTCTTATTTTCTAACTTAAGAAAAAATATAAGAACTTCTTATATTTTTTCTTATGATTGTTCTTAAGATAAAATTTAAGAAGTATTCATATTCACGAAAATAATGTTCTTTAAAATCATCGTAAATAACTTCTTAAAGTTAGGATAACCTCCAACCTATCTTAAATACAAATTCTACTGTTAATGTGTCACAAATTGCACAACAGACTTTTTCAGGCGAGAATGTACTTATTAAAGATTATATCTGTGGTTTATTTATAAAGAGAGTGCCTATTTTACAATTGTATCTGCCGTTTTCGGAGTTGTGAGATCCAGGCGATCAGCGGGTGTTCAGTGCTCGTTAACCCCCGGCGAGAGAAGCCTTACCTCGGCTAGTCCTTCTGACGTCTGCCACGGCCTCTGACCTCTCTGAGATATGATTCGTCTTGTGTCGATCTAACGGCCGATCTTTGGTACCCGAGCAGCGTTCTTGATAAACGGCTAGGCTCTTATAAAATAACGATTTTATCTACAAGGCACATTAAAGTGAAAGTGAAGTGACGTGTGGCCAAGTATGGTGACCCATACTTGGAATTTGTGCTCTGCATTTAACCCATCCAAGTGCACACACCTGCCTCATTTAGTTCGTTTACACACACCGTGAACACACACCCGGAGCAGTGGGCAGCCATATTGCTTGGTTTGGTGCCTTGCTCAAGGGTCACCTCAGTCGTGGTATTGAGGGTGGAGGAAAGCGCTGGTATTCACTCCCCCCACCGACAATTCCTGCTGGACCTGAGACTCGAACCCGCAACCTTTGGGTTGCAAGTCCGACTCTCTAACCATTAGGCCACGACTGCCCCTAAAAAGACGACATTGAGTGATTTACTCCCGTCAAGCCAGTCACGACGAAAATAGTCTGCACACTTATTATGATATCTACGGTAATCAGCAGGAAGCGTAAAACGACGAGCTTTGAGGTGTTTTTCATTCAGTGAGTCTTCAGTAATACCTTTCAATAAAATAACACCATATAACACATTTTATTTTCTTCTTAAGTAAAAAATTAAGATGTTCTTAAGAAAATATTTGAGAACTTCTTAAGAATTGTTCAAGAATTGCACTTAGGAACATTCTTACGAACTTCTTAGAATTTATCTTAAGACTTTTCTTAACTTCTTTCTTAAGAAGATTTTCGTGAATCCGGCCCCTGGTCTAAAGTCAATAGAGCAGTATTTTTCGTGTTATTAAAAGGGCGTGTTAGTAATGTGCACATATAGGAGTGTGTGTGCACTCTGATTATTACACACACAGGGGCGCACATCAGCACACAAACATTTTTAAATATTAAAAATAAAAGGATTCCTCTCTAGAGAAGCGTTTAGTTTTTCCGCTTGCAAATTCCGCCATGTAAATAGTGAAACCACCATGGCGTGAGTGTAAATGGCTTTTAAAGGGAATGGGAGATGAGACTCTGATTGGTTTATTGCACGTTATGCCCAAAACACACTCATGACTCATACAGAGACTAGGGACAACCCTTTTGGACTATGTGCCTGGCGTGCCGACCGTTTTTTTTCCATCGTTAAGCTAAAGTGGATTCAGACACGCTCTAAGTGCACTTGCGCTGTGCGCTTTAGACCATGCGCTTAGATCGTTAAAATAGGGCCCTTAATTTCATTGCCGCTTGGTTGAGAGCGCCCGCTGTTGCTTTCTTTCACACGCGCACTCAATGTGAGAGAAAGAGAGAGGCTTACACGTGCCACGTGAACAGAATTGACATGCTAGATCTAAATGCAGGGCTCGACAATAAGGACTGCCCGATGGCAAAGAGTTGACAGAACTGTCACTGTCCCGATCTGGCCAGTGCTGCATTTGCACGTTTTTAAGCCTTGTCAATTTAAACATTCAAGTGCAAGAAGACACGCACATCCAAAACACACACTCAAAAAGCCACGTCTGACAGCACACGGATGCTGAATTGAGCTCTCTTTGAAGTCTTCTTGCGCTTGAATGTCAAAATGCCCATCTTGCCGAGTATCCTAGTAAACTTAGGGTGCTTCACACCTGCCTCATTTAGTTCGTTTGAATCGTACTAGAGTTCGTTTTGCCCTTTGGTGCGGTTCGTTTGGTCAGGTTTGAAAGCAGCAATCGCACTCGGGTGCGCACCAAAAGTGGACCAAACAAGCGTACCGAGAGCTCCTTGAAGAGGAATTATTCTTAATATTTTTGGTTTTTGGTTTTATGTTTGAGTCTGAGTAATTCTGAGTATTCAGCTGTAAACTCGCAAGTGTTGGCTTTCTAAATATATGTTGGTTATGTGTCTATTCAGAATGACTTACGAGCAGTAGCCTTTTTATTTTGGGTATGTCATTCATGCCCCACTTGCCAAAATGGGAGGGTGTCTGGTAAGGGGTTAATAAGGACTCATCTATATTTAATTTATACAGGGAAGACCATGTAGTTATTTTACATTTGATTATCCAATTTCTGTACCTAATCTGTATCCAACTACTGTTAGATCTACCTGAAAAATCTCTTTTTTAACATTCTACTTTTGTGTTTAATTGAACAAAAAAATAATGTTAACACTTTACAATAGGGTTCCATTTATTGACATAAGTTAACTACATCATTTAACACGAACTAACAGTGAAACATACTTTTAAAGCATTTAAATGGACCTAAGCTAACAATGAGCAGTTGTATTGACGTTAACAAAGATTAACAAAAACTGTACCAAATGTATTGCTTATTGTTAATGGTAAGTAATGCATTAACTAATGTTACCCTAATGGGACATTATTGTAAAGTGTTACCAAAACAACAATGGTTTGGAAAAACATGGTGGTGAGTAAATAATGATAGAATTCTCATTTTTTCGTGAGAACTATTCCTTTAAAAGTTAAAGAAGCTTTAAAAGAGACATACCTTCCGTAAACGTAGTAGAGATAGGGGAAGAGAAGGACTCGACAGAGGAAGAAAGTGATCAGCATAACAGCGCCATTCACTTTGTGAAGAAGTGTGTGCTGTTGCTTGTACTTAACAGTAGGAAAAAAAGAGAAAAAGACAAATAGAGAGAATAAGTAATGCAACTTGATGAAAGAAGGGAAAAAGAGTAAGAAATAGAATGAGTGTTATAGATTATGAAACACACCACTGCAAAACTGTGTTGCGAATAAAAGGGTCATATCCAACATTTTATTATTATTGTGTTTTCCCCAAGACTTCACTTTTTTTACTCTTTGTATTCATAATGATGAGGGATAGATAGATAGATAGATAGATAGATAGATAGATAGATAGATAGATAGATAGATAGATAGATAGATAGATAGATAGATAGATAGATAGATAGATAGATAGATAGATAGATAGATAGACAGATAGACAGATAGACAGATAGACAGATAGATAGACAGATAGATAGATAGATAGATAGATAGATAGATAGATAGATAGAACAGTAGATAGATAGATAGATAGATAGATAGATAGATAGATATATAGATAGATAGATAGATAGATAGATAGATAGATAGATAGATAGATAGATAGATAGATAGATAGATAGATAGACAGAGAGACAGAGAGACAGATAGATAGATAGAACAGTAGATAGACAGATAGATAGATAGATAGATAGATAGATAGATAGACAGACAGACAGACAGACAGACAGACAGACAGACAGACAGACAGACAGACAGACAGACAGACAGACGATAGATAGATAGATAGATAGAACAGTAGATAGATAGATAGATAGATAGATAGATAGATAGACAGACAGACAGACAGACAGACAGACAGACAGACAGACAGACAGACAGATGATAGATAGATAGACAGATAGACAGATAGACAGATAGACAGATAGATAGATAGATAGATAGATAGATAGATAGATAGATAGATAGATAGATAGATAGATAGATAGATAGATAGAGGTGGGACTGTCAGATAATGACAGACAGAGGGCAGACAGAGGGCAAGGGATGGGAGGAGTGTTTTTGGAAACTCTCATTATTTTCCATTTTCACTTGCTGCTGTTAATGACTGATAAATAGCGAAGTTCACCTTTAAAAAAAACTCAGTGTTAGATTTTTTAGCATGTAACTGAGACACACTTATTCCGTACACTCAGCAGTGGTAAACACACATCCTGTCACCTGGCTCAGTACCAAGCTGAACTGTGTTATTCCATAAACTGGAGGCTGGGAGGAGGGGTGGACGGGGTAGAGAGCCAGATATTATATCGCGTGTTAAATCTCATCTAAATTCAGGAGCTATATTCAGAGGCAGCTGTGGCTCTGAGGCTATAGATGAGGCTCTGAGAGGGTGACTGGGGAAGATGCAGAACTTAATCTATCTTCACACGTTCTTTCCTAACGCAACTTTCTATTAAAAGAAGTTTTAAATAAAGTCACCCTTGTAAAAAAGAACTACACTTAAAACGAGTACTTATAGAAATAAATGAATATTCTGAAGTGTGAACTGAACAGACACTTCATTGCATGTTATTTACAAATAAATTCAAATGCATCATTGTTTAATTAGTTGAACTTAAATGCGCTAAGTAGGACTAAAGTACATCTTTATTTGTTGTCTTTGAAATATGTATTGACAAGAACCTGTTAACTGTCACCCCCCTTTTTGAAAATATACATGAAGATGCACTATCCAAACTTAAATGGTTGCAATTCAAGAATGCTTTGGAATATAGACATACATTTGGTCTCATTTTAAAGAAGACAGTCAGCAGATTATGGCTCACGTGGAATAACTTCAAGAAATAAAAGTATGAAAAGGTTATGAAATTTTACATTTACTGTAAATCAAATGTACTGTACTAAATATGTTATATATTATATAAAATATATATGTTACGAAATAATTTGTACTCTAAAATTACTATCAAATCAAAGCCAAATGTCTAACCAATTTGTGTTCCAAATTTGAAGTTGAGATCACAAAAATTGTGAAGTTCCCATGAGATTTTGTTTAGGCGCTGTACAACAAATGGCCACCGGGTGTCATTGAAATTCCATAGATTTTTTTAATGCAATCTCCTGTAACAAATGCATATATATATTTTTGGCAGATATAGAACCGTGAGACTCAGACCTTTCGGACGATATGTGTTTTGTCAAGTTTAGAAAAAGTTATTATTATAAAGTTTTTAAAATAAATGTTGAAATATGAAACGACGCCCAATAGGGGAGGAGCCGCTAGAAGAATTTAGAGTACAGTTTCCATGGTAATGCAAAATCCGATTTCAAAACAGTTTTCACAGGATGAATCTTGAGTTCGTAAGCTTTCAAATGATACATAGTTTATCAACATTAGATCAGGATAAATATAGGATATAATTGTTTTAAACATGCAGTGGCCAATGGGCCCACCGGTGGGCCAGTGACAGTTAACAGGTTTATGTTATTTCTATTGAAACTTGTGCCATGTGTTTAAATATATTTGTAGCTACAACAATGATTTAAAATGTACTTTAACATTTTTACAAAGTGCACTTTGAAAGTGTACTCTCTTTTAGGGGTGCACCGATCTGACTTTTTCAGTCCCGATACCGATGCCTGGGCTTTGTGTATCTGTCAATACCCGATACCGATCCGATACTATTGTTGAACTGTATATCTTCCACCTTATACCTTCCCTGAAGAGACTAAAGGCACCAGACTTTACTAACTAAACAGAACTAAGACAAAATAACAGATGTATGTAAAGTGTTGAATTTTTATTTATTTAAAAAACAATTGTGCATTCAAATCTTCTTTAAATAAATCAAATGTAGCAGTGGAAACAAAAAACTGTGTATTGGTCAAACATACAATAGTAATCTGACAGTTACCAAACATTTTTTACACTACAGATAATTGTTTTGGTATATAATCATATCAATATTAAAAAGTAGCATTACAAATGAACAAATAGCTTAATTTCCTGCCATATGCAATTTAATAAAAATGATCAGCTAGCTAATAACAACTTTATTCTGGTTTCACTCCAGTCTAAATGATTGTAGGCTAGGCCTATTTATTTTACTACACATTGTCAACAGAAATAAGCTGAAATACTGTAGATAATTAAATATAATTCTTACTACCCACTCTTGCTAAATTGGGTAAGCACACTTGTGTTCTCATTTCAGATGCGTTCTGAGTACCGTAAATTATTAAACTGATTCGTGAGTTCAGTGTTGGATAGATCAGTTGTTAAAATGTTGTTAAAACCAGTCGTTAAAATTATTCGGTTCAAAGGAGTCATTAGGTCGTGAATCGGACATTAGCAGACGCGTTGTGTGCGAATCCCGTCTGTTAGAACATCGCGAAAGATGTCAACACACAGAAAACACTTCATAACTGAATATAATTTGTTTCCCGTTGATTGAAAGTATGCTTTATGTCAGCTGGTCAGAGAAGAGTCAACGTTTTTTGAGCGCAATTCACACCCAGCGATAATTCAAGGACAAAATTGTCTGATTGTGTCACGTGCAACATGGTCTCGGTCTTCCGACCTTTTGATTTGGATCAATATGTGAAATTTGAGAAAGAGCAGCTAACAGTGATTATTTTGAAGACCCAGAGAGTGTGCGCGGGGGAGGAGCTCTCTGATCGTTTTACAGACCTGTGTTAACATTTTCACACACACGCAGCATCTATTCTACATCACTCGTAAATCACAATAACTCGTCAAATTAGGCTTTGGCGGGACAAAAATGCAAAAATGGGATGTTCAATGCAGGAAAAACCCTGACTTTGCAGTAATACCACCTCCCCTCGAAACATTTAAGTTACTTTGCAGACATTGCGAACAGCCGACGAACTAGTGGGCGTGCCAAGCGTGAAATATCTCCTCCACAGCCGACTCTCTGGCTCGCTCCATGTTGCTTCTAGAATGCGACACACGTGAAGCTGACGAATGACGTAGGTTCTGCTGCGAGGAAAACCCCCCCAGCTATTTTGTCAGTATTGCGGCTGATATCCGATCCTAATATCGGATCGGTGCACCGCTACTCTCTTTACATGTCCTTTTATTTGATTAATATTATATTATCTGCAAGCACATTTTTTTTAATACAATTTTAAGATTTGAAGTACACTACAAGTGCACATCTCTTTTACAAGGGACATATTTGGAACAACATCAGGGTGAGCAAGTGATTTTAATAAATAATTTTGAGTGAGCTATCACTTTAAGTGTGTGTTTCTTTTCCAGTAATTACATTTGCATTTATTTGTACTCTGTCAGGGTTCAGGCCAGACTTGCGTATGTGAAGTCAGCACTTCTGTAAATACACTTTACTATGAATAATGTATTAAAGAACGACATGACTGAATTTGTGCTTAATGTTAAACACACACACACTGTTAAGACTAAAGCAGAGAATGATGAATCAGGGTAAGAATACCACAGCGTGGGCAAAGAAGCACTCATCTGATCAATAACGAATATACCTGGATGAGGATTTTGCCCAGACAGACGGACGGTGTGCTGAGTTCAGCCAGGAACATGACACCCTGGAAGTAATCGCCCTTTCCCTGCCTCCAGAACTGGAAGTGAATGTGAGAGAAAGAGCAAATCTGAACATATTCTCTGAGTTAACACGCTATCATAAGAGATTGTGGTTCTTTAAAGGAACACGCCGACTTTTTGGGACTTTAGCTTATTCACCGTATCCCCCAGAGTTAGATAAGTCCATACATACCATTCTCATCTCTGTGCGTGCCTTAACTCTGTCTGACGCACCCACCGCTAGCCTAGCTTAGCACAAAGACTGGAGGTAAACGGCTCCAGCTAGCCTACCTCCTACCACCTAGCCGTATTTCTAGTCTTTGTACCAAGCTAGGCTAGCGGTGGGTGGTGAGACAGGCTCCAGAAGGGAGCAGAATCTCATTGAGCCCCATGTTAAAATGCCCAACCTAACCCTAACCCTACCCCTACAATAGAAAAAAACATGTTTAGGCTGGTACAAATTGTGGTTTTGGTCTATACAGCTAATTTGCTCATTTGAAGGGCACTTCATGACGACTGTGAGGGGGTGAATTTTTTGTATAACTCATTCGTTTACATTATATAAAGCATTAAAGTTCTGCATAATTAAGGGCGTGGCCACTTTGAGTGACAGGTGGATTGCCATTTGCTATCTGTTAGTCATCACGTCACTTCAGCTCCGCCCACGTCCCGCCTCTTTGCCCATTTTCTGTTATCTGGAAGTGACGCGCAGCCAAGATGGCAACGGCCGATTCGTCCCTACTTTACGCTTCAAAACTGCTCTTCAGAATCCTATGGGTGACGTCACGGACACTACGTCCATATTTTTTTTTACAGTCAATGGTATGGACTTATCTAACTCTGGGGGATACGGTGAATAAGCAAAAGTCCACCAAAGGTCGGCGTGTTCCTTTAAAACACCGCCTCCGTGATGACAATTACCACAGAGATGGGGAAGCACGCGGTGACCATAACAACGTGATGTAAGACCATGAGGAACTCTCGGCGGAGATAGCCAGTGACCGCCGTGGCCTTGGATTTGGAGCCGTTGTCCACCTCGTGCCCTTTGACCTGGAGCTTGTGCCAGTAACACAGGAACATGGCGTAGATGTCATACACAAAGTACGGCACAGCAAACAAAATGTAGGAGCAGGTCAGCCAGTGTCTGAGAAAGAAAAACACAGAGACCGATGGACTGAGAACAGGTCAGGGAAAGGACACGAGTCTACAACTTAGTAAAGGGCTTTCCAAACTTTGTGAAGACCTTTCCCCCCCTTTTTTTTTTATGTATATTTTAATATTTTTACTGTTGGCTAAATTTAATAATTGGCTTGTCTCATTTATAATAATTATAATAATTGATTTATCTCATTGTACTGAAGTCAAAATAATTATTAAAATATTATTTGTAAAATATGAAATTAATATTGTCAATGTGTCAAATTTGCCCCATGATTTAGAGTATATACTATAAAACCCATTAAAATATTAGCTTTTCTAGCAGTGTACGTTTAAAATGAGTAAATGTGATACATTGTAGTTTGTCAAATATACATTACCGTTCAAAAGTTCATGGTCGGCAAGGTTTTTAATGTCTCTGATGCATTTATTTGATAAAAAATACAGTAAAAAAAGTAATATTGTGAAATAATATTAAAACAATCTATTAATAATTATATATACCATTTAATATAAAAAACCTTACCAAAATGTTTTAAATGGTTGTGTGTATTCAAATAAATCTGATTACTTTTTTCTGTATTTTTATTGAATTCAATAAATAAATTTTTCATGTTAGTCATAAGTTCAGCACATCTCACTGCACATACACACTCATAATTGTGTGTATATGCTTTTAAGCTGACCAACAAAAATACATCAACAAATCAATTCTTATTACATCTTGTACTAAAACTACATCTGTTCTGATTAAGATTTGTTATAAACTGATTTCATGTCCCAAAAAGTGATGAGTGTTGCACCTACTGGTCCTCAATGATGTCCTGACAGGATGTGGAGATGATGTAACCTGCCGTAGAAGCCATAATAGCCTGGATGGATGACACCAACCTTAAAAATATAACAAAACAAGTACAGCCAGTCTTCAATGTGTTCTCACGTTTCTCAACATTGTCCAGTGGAGACTGATATATATATATATATATATACACACATTATATTGCCAAAAGTTTTGGGACGCCTGCCTTTACATGCGCATGAACTTAAATGACATCCCATTCTTAATCCGTAGGGTTTAATATGGAGTTGGCCCACCCTTTGCAGCTCTAACAGCTTCAACTCTTCTGGGGAGGCTTTCCACAAGGTTTAGGAGTGTGTTTATGGGAATGTTTGACCATTCTTCTAGAAGCGCATTTGTGGGGTCAGGCACTGATGTTGGACGAGAAGGCCTGGCTCTCAGTCTCCGCTCTAATTCATACCAAAGGTGTTCAGTCGGGTTGAGGTCAGGACTCTGTGCAGGCCATTCAAGTTCCTCCACACCAAACTCGCTCATCCATGTCTTTATGGACCAACGATTTGTGCACTGGTGCGCAGTCATGTTGGGACAGGAAGGGGGCGTCCCCAAACTGTTCCCACAAAGTTGGGAGCATGAAATTGTCCAAAATGTCTTGGTATGCTGAAGCATTAAGAGTTCCTTTCACTGGAACTAAGGGGCCAAGCCCAACCCCTGAAAAACAACCCCACACCATAATCCCGCCTCCACCTAACTTTACACTTGGCACAATGCAGTCAAGCAAGTACCGTTCTCCTGACAACCGCCAAACCCAGACTCATCCATCAGATTGCCAGACAGAGAAGCGTGATTGGTCACTCCAGAGAACACGTCTCCACTGCTCTAGAGTCCAGTGGCGGCGTGCTTTACCCCACTGCATCCCACGCTTTGCATTGCACTTGGTGATGTAAGGCTTGGATGAGGTGCTCGGCCATGGAAACCCATCCCATGAAGCTCTACACACTGTTCTTGAGCTCATCTGAAGGCCACGCAAAGTTTGGAGGTCTGTAACTATTGACTCTACAGAAAGTTGGCAACTTCTGTGCACCGTGCACCTCAGCATGCGCTGACCCCGCTCTGTGATTTTGGAAGTGATTTGAACACCTGAATTCAATGATTTGGAGGGGTGTCTCAATACTTTTGGCAATATAGTGTATATATGTGTGTGTGTGTGTTGTACAAAAGCTATTGACAATCTTTTTATTCATCCAAAGACTGGTTGGTTGCAAAAAATTAGAAACATTACTAACTACTCATGGCCAAACATAAGCTATTTAAAGAGGACCTATTATGCTTTTTTACAAGTTCATCTTTCTTTAGTGTTTATTGTTGCTGTCTGAACTTGAAAAAAGTCTTACTCTCTATATCAGTGTCACTGTTTCTGAACTCCCCCTTCGTAGTCTTGAGTTTTCTTTTGGGAACGAACACAACACACTATTCCTCATTTAAATAATTCCCGCCAAATAAAGGGGCGGGGCCTGGTTAAGTTAGTTAGTAGTGTGTTGAAACTGGCGATTATGGTAAGGGGCAGGACATTTCCCAAACACGGTTGAAGCAGTTGACCAATCACAACACACTGGTCCAGCCGACCAATCAGAGCACATTGTGCTTTTCAGAAGGAGGGGCTTCATAGAGACATGAACTAAACAGAGCGTTACTGACAGACTGGGAAGAGAGGAGCTGCAACAATGTGTAATATGTGAAAAAAAAATTTACATTCAAGCATGAAAACCTATTCTAGTAGATCAAGAAAACAAAATCAAGATTGCATAATAGGTCCTCTTTAACAAAGTTTTTACCTGGCTGAAACAATGACGGCATCGCCCTCATTCCACTTTAGTCCAGGGATGGATTTGAGACACTTCTTGGACAACAGGAAAAGGCCCGGGAAGAACACAGACCCCGCCGCTAAGATGGACAACATGGTCCCTCGTGGGTGAACTCTGATAATACTGTGTTCAAAAAAGCCCTCCGCAGATCCCCCGTCCGGCTCCCCCGTCTGTAACAAAATGCAGCGAGGAACTGAAAACTAACAAATGCAACATTTTCAAAGTAGCTTATGAAATGGAAACGGTAATTATAAAGAACAGCTCTTATCTCAAACAAGGAGGGGAAAATTATTCTCTTGAGTCTGAATTATGTTGCATAAACCAAGTTATTATGTACGCCCCATATGGTACCACATGTGGCAAGTCACAAGCAACAGAAGTCTAACACACGCAAACCAAGTCACATGTCATTGGCAGAACTAATGTTCAGAGTCAATAATATCTTGCATTTTTTTGCCCTGAAATACCCATGCTCTGTATTAATATAACACAACCTTATGTTAATGATGACGGACAGCGAACATTTAAAGTACACATTCAATACATTTTAAATAGAACATATTAAAACACATTAGCAATACATGTATTAAATGAATTTCATATTAAAATACCTATGATAACTGGCATGCGAGTGTGCTTACTTCTACTCTTCAAACTAATTTATTTACTGTTACTGTAGTAACAAGAATACAAATATGTTTAATATTAACAACAGTAAAATAGAAATCAGAAAAAAACATTAGAAAATACAAAATTTAGTTTTTTTGTAAATATTGTTATTTATGAAGTTAGTAAGCAGAAATTACATACATATTTATGAATATTTATTAAGTTAATAAATACGAAAAAATATGAAAATGAATTATATTATAACTAATAACTATATAATTTTTAAAAACTGCAATAGTGAAATATTTTATAGAATATATTATACATATTATTAGATATATTTATGAGTTAATATAAATACATTTATAAAAAAGTGCATAAAAATAAAACAACATATATTATTACATAAATATTTATACATAATAAATATAGAATCTTTTAAAAGCAGTGCCATAATAAAATAATATTTGATCGAATATATGATGCCTATTATTGCATACATATATTTCTGAAATGCCAGTAAATTATTAAAAATATATAAATATTATAAATTAATATACAGTATATTAATAAAAAGTTAATAAAAATACATATTGTATATTATTACATAAATATATCGTTAATATCAATTAACATTAATTATACAAATATTTATACATAATAACTATATAGAATGTTTTAAAAGCAATGCCATAATGTAATATTTTATAGAATATATAATGCATATTATAACACACACACAGATATATTTAATGATTTATATGCCAGTAACTTTTTTAAATATTAATATCATAAATTAATATAAATATAAAGGTTCATAACAATACAAATACATAATGTGTATTATATAAATACTCATGTATTAAGTTCATATCAGTGATATTGATATCATATCAATAAATTATTAGCATTAATTATAATATTTATACATACATATTATGCCATGATATTTGATATATAATATTACACACACTTTTTCCACGTTCTTCCCTTTCATATTTTAATAATTTATTACAATTTGAAAGAGAAGAACGTGGAAAATGCCCCAGAAAACAAGTGATGAGTGAATAGTGTTTTGATAGACCCCTATTGTGGTCCAAAACAAAGGATGGGACCTGCATCCCAACATCATCCTCATCCCTAACGCCGTCGGCCATCCATCCATCCATCCCCTGCATGCAGTTCTCTTCATTAAAGCAGCTAGAACATTAATATTATTTTAGAGGAACATTTATCATTTAAGACTAGCATACAGTTCGTACATCAGCTGATGTAAATGCACGTGGATCCCAGCACAAAAATGCGCAATGCGCTATCATGTAATCACACAAAAACCCCGCAGGTTTAAGAAGAAAAGTAGCAGCGCGTTGACTCAAAATCAACCTATTACATACAAAATGTCCGACCACACTTTAAATCAAAACATTGCGAGGTGACAAACGTCTCCATCGGCGTTCCACTCCCGAAACGACACGTTATTGGTTGATGGAAGACAATGCTCGTGCATTCGCCTGACATAACGGTCGCTAGGATTTAAATAGGCCGTGATGACCTGCCAAACGAACAATCATAATTTGCGACATGTCCTGTATGACAAAATGAATGAAGCGAGAGGATGAACAAACATACGTGACGGTTAGCGGCCTGTCGACCCTCGCGTCCTCGTGGAAGCAAATAGCGAAGAGCGGGTGCATGTTTTGTCTACTGACATGGTTTTTGGTGTATATTTGCAGTGTAAATAAGTCTGGTGGAGAAGCTCCGTTCTTTTGTTCAGTCCGCGTTTCGGAAATCTCCCGACGTCTCTTGAATTTCTCGGTTGAGTTCCCGTGAGACGATATTTTAGCCACACAGACCGCGACTCCTCCAAAGTGGTGAGATAAAGTCCGTTATCACGCCTGATGTTATGCTACATTATCGATTCTCACACAGAGGACAGCAGTGCGATAGCAGCACTGCTGCAGCGCGCGCGTCCATCACCATCCGCACCACTTCCATTACCCGAATAAATCAACCGGCTCCTGATCAATAACGCAACCCGAACCGCACAGGACCCCGACGCTTTCTCTAGTGTCGACCTTTCCACCCATACGCCGTTGTTATGTAGGTCAGTGGAGCGCTCGAGAGCACCGTCAGACCATCTGAGGTGCGGATTTCACACTCATGTTGTGACAAAAACAATGAGCGGAACGGAGAGTTCGTCCCTCCGGAGAACAAAATGAGAACGCATGTGGGATCTGCTAATTGTTTGTTAGAGGATTCAGGCAATTCTTTAGGGAAAAACGACTAAAAACGTCAGTAAGCAATCCCTCGAGTCGAAATGTATCCAAAACTGTTACCATACTAATGGAAGCATTTGTGTTTTTATATCATGCGACGTTAACACGGTCAACATGTGTGTGGTTTGTCAGTTATTGGCACTTAAATAGTGAATCTTTCGTTATGTGTTCACTGTCGGAACGGTTAGGTTTCACTACAGATTACAAAATACATGCTTTAAAAAGTAATTTGTAATTTATTACTTAATATAAATACTTTGGAATACTAAGGCACGTGGACCACCAAACATAGGACTTATTATTTTAAACAACATCAGTTTATTGAAGCCAAAAATGCAGACAATCTTATTAATATTGAAGATATCAAGAAGGCCACACGATGCATTAAGATCTGGGGTGTGTAAACTTTTTAACCCTTTAACTGTCACCCCGCTTTTTGAGAATACACATGAAAATGCACTATCCAAACTTAAAGGGCTGTAATTCAAGAGTGCTTTGGAATATAGACCAAAGTTTGGTCTCGTTTTAAAGACGACACTCTGCAGATTATTGCTGAAGTGAAAATAATTCAAAATATGTGTGAATATGAAGTTTAAATTTACTGTAAATGAAAAATATTGTACTAAATATTTTAAATTTCATATAAAATATATATTTTACAAAAAAGAATATACTCTAAAATTACTATAAAATCAAAGCCATATGTCTAACCAATTTGTGTTCCAAATTTGAAGTTGATATCACAAAAGATTTTGTTTAGGTGCTGTACCAAAAATAGCCACCGGGTGTCATTTCAAATTCCATTGATTGTTTTTTTGATGCATTTTCCTGTAAATTTCTGTCCAAATATCACTTCCATCACAAAACAGTCCCCAAATATGGACCCTTGAGACTCAGACCTTTCCGACAATATGTGTTTTGTCAAGATTGGAAAATATTTTGAATATAAAGTAGTTAAAATAATTGTTGTAATATGAAACATGACACCGCCCACTAGGGGAGGAGCCCGCTAGAATAATTAAGAGTAAGGTTTCCATGGTAACACAATGTCCGATTTCAAAACGGCTTTCACAGGATGAATTTTGAGTTTGTAAGCTTTCAAATGATACCTACTTTATGATAATTACTTAAATATATGATACGAAAAAAAGGCGATCAAAAAAAAGAGCACCAGGCGTCCCACCTGTGGGACAGTGACAGTTAAGAGGTTAAAATCAGATGAACATGGTAAACACTTATTTTGTCTTCTGGAAAACGTGTCCCTGAAAAAAAAGTGTGTTGAATTTACATGATTTAATTTGTATGGTCCCACATGAATCAATTAAGTTAAACAAACATAATTTGTTCATGTAACTTCAACATCATGGAATGAATGCATTATAAGTGGCTCCCTGACATGAATCAGGCTTTCAATTTCATATACTTTAATGTTACACAACTGAATTATAATACTGCACTAGCTAGTTGACAAACTTTTAGTTAGCAATAGCACACGTTAGCATCATAAATGCTAATTATGACATTACCTGTATCAGTCCACAGCCTAAGCAAATGCTCCACTCTTCTCCACAATGGTACTGTAGTTTAAATTGTTCTAATAATTCCAACATAATTGAATATTAAACACAATCAAGTCTTGCTCAAAAATACATAAAATAACACTTTTACCTATAAAAAATAACATTTACTCTCTCTTGATTTAGCCATATGCAAAGCATCCTGGTACTTCCTTCATCAATTACGTCAGTCAGTAGAACAGTAGAACAGACTAACCTCCGCCCACAAGAATACGCAAAAAAAGGGTGTGTGGTCTTGTTGCTGTCCCACGTAGAGAAGAGGACGGTCGTGTGGAGAAAAGGAAGTGTTGCGTTTGAGTGTGTTTGTCGCCATGTCGTCGAGACGCTGTTATTTTCATCCCGGAGTCAAATCACCTTTGTTTGGCTTTCCCAGGGACGCTGTAGAGATCATTAAGCGCATACATCTCCCGTTAAGAGGCGTGACCTTTCCACGTGCGCTAAGCTGCGGTCAAATCACAACACAGGAACTGTGCCACGTTCGCTAAGCTGCGGTCAAATCACAACACGGGAACCGCTGGCACAATCAGAACTCGTTACATATTTCTGAAGGAGGGACTTCATAGAATAAAGGAAGTCATCAGCCGTTTTTAGGACAGTGAAAACAGCGGTGTACAGATAAGTAAATTGTGTGAAAAATACTGTGTTTTTTTACACGCGAAACATGAACACATGTTATATTGCACACTGTAAACACAATCAAAGCTTCAAAAAAACACGAAGAACGGGCCTTTAATGCAACACAAATCATTAATGTAATCTCAACACAAACGGATTAAGTAAACTTCAATTTGATTTATATTTAAGTGGATTGAACACAATCAAATTAAGTTAGGACAAAATGTATAGTAGTTGTGTTGCTTTAGCTCATTTTAATTAAGCAATTTGAACAAGTAGTAACAATCTTTTTTCCCCCAGTGTAGTTATTAGCTTCTGAAGGGCATGAATGAAATGAAAAAATATGATTTTTAAACAAAATAATAAAAATGTACACATTCTGTTCAAAAGTTTTCACCCCCCTTCTCTTAATGCATTGTGTTTCATGGAAGCTCGTTTAGCCTACTGTTCAAAAGTTTGGGGTCAGTAATTTTTGGGAAAGATATTAATACTTTTATTCAGCAATGATGCATTAATCAAGTGACAGTAGACATTAGATATTCGGTTTCAAATAAATGCTGTTCTTTTGAACTTTCTATTCATCAAAGAATTTAAAAGAAAAATCGGCTTCAGCATTGATAATAATCATAAATGTTTATTGAGCAGCAAATCATCATATCAGACTGATTTCTGAAGGATCATGTGACACTGAAGACTGGAGTAATGATGCTGAGAATTCAGCTTTGATCACAGGAATAAATTACATTTTTACTATATTCAAATAAAAAAAAAGTTATTTTAAATTGTAATAATATCCTGTTCAAAAGTTTTCACCCCCTGCATTGTGTTTCATGGATCGTTTCCGCCTAAATATAAAAAATAAAAAGGTAATTGCGACTTTTTATCTCAAAATTCTGACTTCTTTCCTCTAGCAATTGTGAGATATAAAGTCGCAATTACCTTTTAAAATGTTTTTATGTTGAATGGCTTATTCAGGACAGTACTAAATAAAAGTAACATGCCTCTCATATTGTTAAAATGATTCAAATGGAGCATATTCTGCAAGGATTCTGAAACTTGTGAGCAGACCTGCATCTTAGGATGCTTTTGCAGACTGTCAGAGTCTGACAATCATTTTTACATGCCCGTTACAGTTTACATTCATGTTTAAATGATATTAAAATTCAAAGTAATCACTTTGGTAATCTAAAATACTTTATAATTTGAGTACCACCCATTTAAAGTGTAACTGTAGTTACTCAAACTTTGTATTTTAAATACATAACGTATTTCGTTACTCCCCAACCCTGTCTGTGTTAAATCATTTATCATGTCCCAGAATAAAGATCGGATCTGAATTGTAAGTGTAGCTTGGAGTAATGTGTGACGGTGATGACAATTTTTGGGAAGAGAGTGGGAAAGCCTTGGATTTGATAACACAAATTAATTCAATCTGAATGCATATAATACAAATAAATGATGTTTCTGAATTAAAACTCTCAAAAGCAGACCGAGCTGTCCAAATATAAACTCATTTTTTCAATAAAATGTTTGGTGTGATGGTAATGACAGGACAGTGATTGTGTTATATATAGAAAACAATAAATACCATTGTTATACTTAAATACCAAATGAGTTTAAATAAAAGTTCTTATGAAAAAGTTTGTCTAAAATAGAGAATCGATGGCAAATTGAGCATTTTAACTAGGTTAAACGTTGATGACGTGGATGATTACGTCACTGTTTATCATCTGTCCATCATCGTCTAAAGCCCGCCCTGACAATTTCATTGGTCCGAACAGTTTCTGTTCGGGCATAATTACTTCTCTATGGATCAAGTCCAGACCGAACTGCCTGTGCAAAAAAAATTGTGGGCGGGGCTAAGTTCGTCTGGCATCCAGGCTACATTTGAACACTTTTGCAATAACAAAAGTATATAAATCTGCCTGAGTAAACATAAATTACTGTTTCTGAACTAAAACCCCCAAATACTGACTGGCTGCTCAAATACAAACTCAATGTTTCTATCAAATGTTTGACGTTATGGTTTAAAAAAAAGTTGCCAGCCCGTTTCACAAAAATGTAATAGCCCATAGAATATTTTGTTGTATGAATATCTGAGCAAGCCATATATCAAAAGAAAGAGGCTTTTAAACACCAGCTTCATGCATTCCTTTTTTATCAACACTTAAATATGGGTAAGTTTCATTAAAAAAAGCAACATTTTGAACAAAAGCTGAGAAAATCACGTTTTTGTCAAAGACTACATCAGATCAGATTCAGAGCGATGATCAAACGCTCATTCAGTAACATTAGGCAGTTTTGATTTATATGATGTTTAATGTTGATGATCACGTTATTTTACATATGCATGATAACATACGATCGCTTGTTTGTTTTTTTGTGTCTTCTTCACCTGTGTTTTGATCAGGAGATGCTGTACGATACGTAATAGACCCTTTTCATATTTCCGGGTTTCTCTGAGCAGAAGTCGTCATAGCTGTGTATTAACGATTATAGCTGTGAATGAGAGAATACATTAAATATATTTTTGTGTCCCCATTTGCTGAAATAGCAAAAGAAAAACTCCACAATAGTGATTTCACAACTTTTAAAAAAGAGGGAAAAAATAGAGCGAGATTGATAACGGCAGTGAAAAGAGAGAAAGATGTAAAGTACAAAAAACGTTTCCGGATTTACGACATTGATGACCGTTAAAACGCGTGTGAAAAGGGGATATAGCGATTGGTTGGTTAACGACTGATTGGTTAACAGTGGAAACACGGAAAATTCTGTGTTTGGCGGGGAAAGAGTCAAAATAAATAATATTTGTAAGTTTTCATGAAAAAGAATGTCTCTTCTGCTCACCAAGGCTGCATTTATTTAATCAAAAATACTCAAAACTGTACTATTGTGAAATATTATTACGGTTTAAAGTAACTGTTTTCTGTTTGAATATATCTGAAACTGTAATTTATTCCAAAGCTGAATTTTCAGCATCATTACTCCAGTCTTCAGTGTCACATGACCCTTCAGAAATCACTCTAATATGAGGATTTACTGCTCAATAAACATTTATACTATCAATGTTTGAAACAGTTTGAAACAGAAAGTTCAAAAGAACAGCATTTATCTGAAATAGAAAGCTTTTGTAACATTATTCACTATCGTTCAAAAGTTTGGGGTCAGCAAGAATTTTTTATGTATTCAGCAAGGATGCATTAAATTGATCAGTAAAGACATTAATGATGTTAGAAAATATTCTATTTCAAATAAATGCTGTTCTTTCTATTCATCAAAGAATCCTGAAAAAATAGTTTTCAACATTGATATTAATCAGAAATGTTTCATATCAGAATGATTTCTGAAGGATCATGTGACACTGAAGACTGGAGTAATGATGCTGAAAATTCAGCTTCAATCACAGGAATAAAGTATATTCAAATAAAAAAAGTTATTTTAAATTGTAATAATACTTCACAGTAGTTTTTATCAAACAAATGCAGATGATTTTTAATCAAATACATGCAGCGTATACACACACGTGAAATACCAAATGAGTTTAAAAGTCTAAAATACAGAAATGATAGTAAATGTAACATTTCAACACTGAAAAAGTAAAAACAGATGCTTATATTCAAAAAAGACAATGTAAGACCCAAAATAAAGCAAGTAGTCCGGGCTGAATTACTAGCACAAGTGTGCGGTTAATGGTGTGGGTAAAGTGGGGAGCTTTGTAAGCGGCGTAACAATCACTGTCATTTATTGCTTGGTTGCACGTGTGTTGATGTAACCGTTTTGAGTTTACACATATAATGAGAGTGCAGTGAACTGACACAAATATCGACACCTGCAGTCCTGGGATCTGAACTGGCAACAGTCCAGCGTCCGACACCCAGGACCAAAGCTCCGATCACGCCAAACCGATGAATTATTGATGTGCTCAAGATATATTACAACACAGCGAGACAAAGACTTCATCTTCACTCCATGTGTCAGTGATTTCATTCACTTCAGTGTGTGTGTGTTCTCGTGTTTCCGGCTTTCTCAGCGACCCCATTTAGACTCGTATGGATTATTATTTTAGATGGGCAAATATGATTGGGCGGAAGAGGAGGTCAAGGTCAGATCTGCGCACACACACACACACAGATCTGGAAGTCACGTGACCCACAGGGATATGATTACTCCATTTCCTTTTAATAGTCAAAATTACAAAATGATAACATGATCTACATCATCTACAAAATAATAACATAATATCCATGATCGTGGTAAGCATCAACATTTTTGTTTTGCTCTGTTTATAGACATGCATACTGCTGAGAAATATAAAAATATAAATATAAATACATCCCGTTATCATCTTACTTTCCTTTTTTACTGGTTCGTCGTCGACTATAATTTAAAATAGTTGTAGTGTTTGACAAATTAAATGCGGTCGAGTACAATAAGGCATTGAGATGCATTGCCAGAGCTGTACAGGGATTAGAGGTATTATTTCAGCTTAATGCTAAATTAAAAAGAAGAACCTAAATATGATCTGAAGCTTATAATAACTACGTTTCTAGACATGAAGAACAAATCTCATATTCAAAATTAAGCTCATGAATAACCAGATATACCAGTATACAGTACCAACACTAAACTGATCAAACAAATCACTCCAGTACAAAACCAAGAACCAAGACGAGTCTTTTTTTTTTCCTCCTTTGAGCTTTGTGTGAAGTTCAGTTTTACTTGAGCGCACATGATTAAGCCCTTCTTTAAACACACCATTCACACATTCATGACAGAAAAAGAAGAAAAAAACTATCTTCTACAAAAGAGCCGTAACAACAGCTGCGCTCCTTTCCTCTGACGGCCTGCTGCTCAGAAAAATAAAGCAGCAAAACACTTCTTCCTATTATCTCCCCTCTCTTTGAATTTCCTAGTTCAGCACCTCGTCGTGTTACACAGGAAAAGTCAGGCTGAGGATTCATAGTTTCAACAGTTCATGTTCTCCTATGGATGGACACATGGATATTTTAAAACCCCACAGTACAGTCGTGACCAAATGATTAGACTCACACAAGCAATATTTTAGGTTCGATCACGTCTCGCACAACATCAAAAATTAAAACGTTTACATTCTAAATGTAACCATTTGTAGGTCAGTCGTGTAAAAGAAGCTAGCAACTAAATGTGTCTTTACTATGGATTTCCATACGCAGGTCATTTATGAGCCGTCAGCACGTTTCCCTCAAACATATCAGAGCAGGTTCGATGTCTTCTATGCTTTTATGAGTATTAGATAACCGGTGACAAATTCAAAGTCACACAGACTCAAACAGAAATAGAGTTCAATTATTTGGCCAGTACCGTACTGGACTTGTGACTCTCCGGTTCATGTCCCAAAATAATAATAATAATAAGGGATGTACAGAATCCAGGATTCAGTTGAATATTGGGCTTTTTGACGGGGTTCGGTTTCTGCCGAACCTTTGAATTTTTTTCCACCGAACCGCAACCTAGGCTTACGCTCCGCTGGTCGACGTAATGACGCCGCCGTTGAGCAGGGACGCCGCCATTGATTACGGAAAGGCGTTTACCTCGCGAGCAGGGACTTTCGAAGGGGGAAATATTTACCCAGAACTTCATTTAGATCCTGGTTCCTGCAGACGAAACACACCGAGTACCACCCCAAAGTCACTAGTTTCTGGGGAAAGTTCCTGTGGTGGAAACGCGGCTTAAGTTGACCGTTCGAATACAGGCTGTGAGAAAGTGAAACTCGTGAACAGAAAACGCGTTCTTTGGCAGTACTTTCAGTCAAAAGAAGGCATTTCAAGTCAAGCTACATGTTCAATTTGCAATGCCGATTTATCTTGTGATGGCAAGGACCGTAAACAAAAGCCGCTGTTAATGCTGCGTTCACACCAAACGCGAATAGAGCGTCAAACTAGTTGGACGCTTGAACATTTTCAATCCATTCGTATAAATCGAGCGTTTGAAGTGAAATAGACGCGCTTTCAAGGTGCTCCATGAGAAATATGTCATAAAACACCACTCTGCCTCTTTTCATTTTCATTAAAAAATATATTAATCATTAATAGCCACACAAATGTGGTCTAGGCAACTCCTACATTATCTTCACTGCATGTATATTTAGTTATGAAACTTCTCTTTGCCCTCAGTCATAACAATTTAGCAGACAATAAATTATAGATTCATGACACCAAAGATCGGCCGTTAGATCCACACAAGACGCACCACTACAGGACATCAGAGCCAGCGGCAGACGTCAGAAGGACTAGCCGAGGAAAGGCTGCTCTCGCCGGGGTTAATGAGCGCTGAGCGCCCGGTGATCGCCTGGATCTCACAACTCCAAAAACAGATTTGAGCTTTAAACAACTACATTCTCACCTGAAAAAGTCTTAAAACTACATGTTGTGACACAATAGTAGTATTTTTTATTATGCAGGGTTTCTCATCACGTCACTTTACCATGTGACAGCAGCGAGCAGGCTCCTGATTGGTTAACGCGGCGCGAATTGACGGCAAAGTTCAAAATTTTCAACTTGGGCATCAGACGCAAATTCGTTAACTGGACGCGCGAATGAAGCGGAATCGCGTCAATTGCGCCACAGGACCTCCAGACGCACGTCAACGTGCCTTTCCATTGACTTAACATTGAAATCACTCGTTCCTGACGCTCTATTCGCGTTTGGTGTGAACGCAGCATTAAAACATTTGCGTATGAAACATCTGGAATAATACGAGTTGTGCATGAGGAAATCTACAGACAGCAGCCAAAATGCAGCAACTTCAGGTACGGCAAAGGAAGGACAGTCATCCTGGCATAATGTTGCCTATTCTTTTTGTTTTTACAGTTAAAATAAAATAAAAAATACACTGCTGTGAACGTTGTTTACTTCATTAATGTGTTTACTGTGATAATAGACTGAGGATGGGAGTAGGATTCGGTATTCGGTTTCGGCAGAATCTTAACCAGTGGATTTGGTATTCGGCCAAACCCCAAAAATCTGAATTCGGTGCATCCCTAATAATAATAAAGGACTATTATTGTTTTGGCATTGTGACATCATTTACATTTTATATCATTAGAAATACAGATTTTTAGTAAAAATTTAAATGTAACATTTTTAATCAGATTAAAGGCAGTACAAAAGCCATCATATGATGTACACTACCGTTCAAAATTTGTGGTCAGTAAGATTTGATTTATTTGATAGACATTAATACTTTTATCCAGCAAGGAGGCATTAAATTTATCAAAAAGTGACAGTCAAGACATGTTATAGAAGATTTCTGTTTAAAGTAAATGCTGTTCTTTTGAACTTTCTGTTTGAATCCTAAAAAATAAAACAAAGTGTTTTTCAACACTGATAATAATTAATGTTTTTAAAGCAGCAAATCATCATATTAGACTGATTTCTGAAGGATTATGTGACACTGAAGACTGGAGTAATGATGCTGAAAATTCAGCTTTGATCACAGGAATAAATGACATTTTAAAATATATCCAAATAGACAACGGATACTTAAAATTGTAATAATATTTCACAATATTACTGTTTTTACTGTATTTTTGATTAAATAAATGCATCCTTGGTGAACAGAAAAGACTTAGTAGTGTAGAAATACTTTACAAGTGTAATGATATATTGTTTTGAAATTATGGTAACGGGTCGTGTTTTTTGCAAAATGGTGAAGAGAACAATTTTCACGCAAATAATGTCACAATGACAAAACTCTTAAATGGACCTAAAAACAGACCATTTCTTTTTTCTTTCTCTTGATTTTGGAGAGAAATATAACCTGCCATATCATCTGCCACAGTGTGTGTTGTGTGTGTGTTTGTGTGTAATTGCCTTTGCCGAACGTTACTACTTTCCTCTCTCATCTCATGCAACTTCTCATTTTCACCTTTCAGGTCTTTCTTCTGCTTTTTGTCTTTTGTCAGAGTCACCAGAACCATTATGACTTACGAATGGATCTTGAGGCCAGCTTATGGCGGTGGACGTCTGGCAAACACATAGGAAATCATATTACAGGCAGCAGAAATACAGTAGCAATACACAAATCACAGTATCATCAGAGTCCTGCAGCGATGAAAACATGATGTTGAGGAAGGAGAGAAGACGACAGCGAAAGAGAAACCAGAGCGATGTGGCCGTTTTTTCCTAATATTGATCGTTCACCCAACATTTGCTCACCCATATGACTTCCTTTTCCCGTAGAACATAAAAGAAGAAATTTAGCAGAATGTCTGAGCGGCTCTCTTCCATGCAGTGAAAATCAACAGCCTCCAAAGCTCCAAAAGGACAAGAAAAGCTCCATTTTGTGACAGAAAGTCATACGAAATCTGAATAAAAGTGAGTAAATGGGCGAACTTCCACTTTAAAGTAAAATACTGCCCTCTAAGTCTCTTTTCCCACCTTTATGCCCTGATCCTTCTTGTTAAGCCAAGATAGCATAGGAAGACTAAATAGTCATCCTGCCCCCTCAGCAAGACAAGAAAATGTACATATGCATCTGGTTTTGAGGGGGATACTTGTAAAGCGACTGTGTCTTAATATGTGCATCGTCGAGAGGTGTTCTTTCAAAATGTATCATGCTACAGTAGTTGTCATTGTATGAGTGCATGTCATAAAACGAGAGACTCCCACTCAGAATGCCTTTTTTCACAGTTTCTCCTTGGCTTCTTGTGGATCTTTACTGTAATAAATTGTATAAATGGCTGTTTTGAGTCATACATGTGTGTAGTAGCTACTTTTTTAGCTGTGTGTTGTATGTGTGAGTACTAGCGTGTGTGCGCTACAGGCCTGCTCTGCTAGCTTTGAGGTTGCGGGATGATGCTGGAGCAGTCGGTCACCAGCAGATCCACCACCGTGTTCCCGCTCACGAACATCGTGGGTGCCGAGACCATGTTGCACAGGGTGACCGTGCTGCCCGGCACCGCATCACTGGTGGTGGTGGTGGTGGTGATGGGGCTGGGGTCGCTCACGGGGGAGTTGTGGGTACCCATGTGGCCTTGCAGCTGTGTGGGGGTCTTGCAGTGCACACCGCAAAGCTGACAGACCAGGACGCCTCCAGAGCCTGTGGTGCCGAAGCCTCCTCCGCTCTCCTTCCACTCCTGACCGTGGTGCTTCTGAGCGTGAACCCGCAGGTACGTCAGCGTGGTGAAACCTGACGGGGCAAACGTTTGGGAGGTGAAGCACTGCTGCTGTATTTCATTAAGTGATGATTGTGATTACCTCGTAATAACCCGTTAATGATAATTACAACAGACAAGATGATTATGTAATTTTTTGTTTATGCAATTAGCGCGGTTTGTTGAAATACAATGTTATGGCAAAGTGAACATGAAATAAACACATCACAACAGACAGCTAGATAGACAGACAGACAGACAGATAGATACAGACAGATAGATACAGACAGACAGATAGATACAGACAGACAGACAGATAGATAGATAGATAGATAGATAGATAGATAGATAGATAGATACAGACAGACAGCTAGATAAACAGACAGACAGACAGACAGATAGAACAGACAGACAGACAGATAGATACAGACAGACAGACAGATAGATACAGACAGACAGATAGACAGATAGATAGATAGATACAGACAGACAGACAGCTAGATAAACAGACAGACAGCTAGATAAACAGACAGACAGATAGATACAGACAGGCAGATAGATAAATAGACGACAGACAGACACAGAAAGACAGACAGACAGAGATAGATAGATAGATAGATAGATAGATAGATAGATAGATAGATAGATAGATAGATAGATAGATAGATAGATAGATAGATAGACAGACAGATAGACGACAGACAGACAGACAGACAGACAGACAGATAGATGATAGACAGACAGACACAGACAGATAGATGATAGACAGACAGACACAGACAGACAGACAGACAGATAGATGATAGACAGACAGACACAGACAGACAGACAGACAGACAGATGATAGACAGACAGATAGACGACAGACAGACAGACAGACAGACAGATAGATGATAGACAGACAGACACAGACAGATAGATGATAGACAGACAGACACAGACAGACAGACAGACAGACAGATAGATGATAGACAGACAGACAGACAGACAGATAGATAGATAGATGATAGACAGACAGACAGACAGACAGATAGATGATAGACAGACAGACAGACAGACAGATAAATAGACGACAGACAGATAGATCATACTCACTGCGGTTGCAGAGGTGGCAGGAGTGATGCTGTGATTGGTTGTGCACCCTCATGTGATCCGTGATGTAAGCAGCAGACAGCAGTTTGCCACAGATGTGACACGGAACCTTCTCTTCATGTCTGATCATGTGAGCGCGCAGTCTGTCCCGTGTGGCAAAGCTCGATTCACACGTCTGTACCATTTATATTTCATTTAGAAAAAAATATTCACACAAATAAGCAAAAACATCAGGACAAATTGTATATTTCAACATTATTTAGAAAATATATAAATAGAATTAATTTAATATTTAGCTCATATAAGTGAAAACGATGAATATGTCCAACTAACATCTGAATGTAGATAAGTGCAACCTTGACCTCAGTAATGCATTAAAATCAGTGTAAATGATAAAACAGCAACAGAGCACAAAACAAACTTCCATACCGGACATTTGAAGGGTCGTTCTGAAGAATGGACCTGTCTGACATGACTGTTGAGATGATCAGGCCTGTGAGAGTGAGAGAGAAACACTTCATTCCCAGTCAAATGTTTGTGTTGAAGCTAAAAACTCAGTATAGTCTAAGGGCGTTTTCAGAACAGTAGGTCGTTTGCTTAGCTCCGAAACAGGGATTCAATTGTAACAATGCTCCAATTTCTTGGTTCGGTTCACTTTCACAAGGCAACATTTTGAGTAAACGGTCCTCTCATTGCTCAGAGTGACCCTGACAAAATGTTTCATGTCCTGAACTTCCAATCTTGCGAAGCGAATCTCGAACTTTTATGTATTATTGACGGTTTTATTTTTTGCTTTTTTGCGTGGCACTGTTCCATGGAATGATTAAAGCCCGTCTCTTTGAGACGCTCACTAAACACAAACTTCAGGATTTTTATGTGCTTGCTCTGAAATATATTCGTCAGACCAAATTTCAATTAGACATTTGACTTTGCTCCAAGTTAAAGATTAATTTGGATTGGCATTAGCAAGACAAACACCCCTTTTCATGTAACGTATGTAATTACCCATCATGCATTGTGATAAAGCCTGATTCATTGGTCGTTTCGATCGGATTGCTTTCTCATAACAAGCAAAACTCTCCAGAGTTTATTATCAAGCAGGCCAAGACCACCTCAGACAGTTGTTTTGCTGCGGATCCAAGTGTGACTGCTGTGTTCATATATGCCTAAACGAATCGAACTTAAAGGGATAGTTAACCCCAAAATTAAAATTCAAGATCCAAGATGTAGGTGACTTTGTTACTTCAGTGTAACACAAATGAAGATTTTTAACTCTAACTGTTGCAGTCTGTCAGTCGTATAATGCATGTGAATGGTAACAAAACCTATGAGAGTAAAAAAAAACATGCACAGACAAATCCAAATTAAACCCTGCGGCTCCTGACGACACACTGATGTCTTAAAGAGCACCTATCATGGAATTTTGAAATTTACCTTTCATGTAGTGTGTAACATAGATCTAAGTGAACAAAAACATCCTGCATAGTTTGAAATATGACAGTGCACCGTATATATAGTTATTTTCTTTCAAAAGTAAGAGTCGACTCTGAGTCATTTTTAAGAATCGTTAGAAGACCGAAGCTTTTTCTCTGACTAGATGACGTCAACTTGTCAAGTTATTTGAATACGATACGCCCACTTATTGCGCTCCAAGACGCCAGTGAAAACTAGAAAACATCATGGCGACGAGACGCTGTTCTGAAGTGCACTCAAAAGCAAACTTTTTTCATCTGCCCAAGGATGAGCATTTGAAGACTAAGTGGCTTGAAGACAAACCATACATCGTCGCGATTGAGTGTTTATTAGTCGTCAAATGTATGTTTCGCGATCTCAGGAAGCTTTTATTATGGACTTCTATTATGGCACATGGTTCTTCTTCGTCTGTCTGTGCCATATATGGACTACATGTGCACAGAGCGCCCTCCGGCTGCCTGCCAGTATGAATTGAAAACAACACATAAGAGACTCAATCGCTCATGATAGGCTTTATCTGCGCATTTTGAGGAAGTATTGAATAAAAAATACTCCTCTGTTTAGAAATTTGACACAGACATATGAGAATCTATCAATACGTCTCCTCATCTGCACACTTTTGAACTAAAAGCCCTGAGGGAGGTTGATTTGTCGCGAGTCTTCGTGAGGAGAATAGAGGAGTTTTTTTATGAATGAGATCAGCTGAGGCTCATATTACAATCAAACGGTACAGACGCGGTTTTCATATTCATAACTCCTGACACATATTAACAAATTACTGTCACTATAAGACTTTGATGGGCGTTCCGTTTCCGAAAATATCTGCACAGACTATACCAATCACAACTGACTGGGTCATCGGACCAATCACCGCAGATTAGCGTCACGTAAAGGCGGGGTTTTGAAAAGTGAATCACTAAAGGAATCATTTGAGAATCGCTGTCAAAACAGGTAAAAATAAATGCATATTATAAGAAAACTAAAGTCTTTTTTGTCATTGCATGCATGCAAAACTGTTGTTGGGGACTTCTAAAACAATATTTGGAACATTTTAAATGCCATGATAGGTGCTCTTTAAGACATGAAATGATCGGTTTGTGAGGTCTGTACACGATCTGGCGTAGTTTACGCAAGCCAGATCGTGTACAGACCTGGAAGTGAGAGCGCGCTCAAGTCTGTTGGACATAGTGTTGAATTAGAGGAAAAAAATTATATAAATACTGTTCGGTTTCTTGCACAAACTGATCGTTTCGTGTCTTAAGACATCAGTGTGTCGTCACGAGCCGCAGGGTTTAATTTGGATTTGACGGTGCATGTTTTTTTTTACTTTCATAGATTTTGTTACCAACTCGCATGCATTATATGACAGACAGACTGCAACGGTTGGAGTTAAAAATCTTGATTTGTGTTCTACTGAAGAAACAAAGTCACCTACATCTTGGATGGCCTGGGGGTAAGCAGATAAACATCAAATTTTCATTTTTGGGTGAACTATCCCTTTAAGAGGGAAAACTCGCCAGGCGCCGAAACAAACGCCCTAAACACATTATAGACAATGCCAGAGTATTGAGATCAGCGGTCTGTCCTACCGTGAGAAAGCTTTAGCACAGTGCGGGCACACGTAGGGCTTCTCCACGCCTCCCTGGTGGGATCTGACGTGATGGCTCATGCGGTCCTTCCGCTTGAAGCGCTGCTGGCAGATCGGGCAGGAAAATGGCTTCTCGTCCGAGTGGGAGAGCCTGTGTCTGTTCAGGTGATACACATCCCGGAAGGCTTTCCCACAGGTCTCACAAGCGTGGTTTTTACGCACAGGGTTGGGGTTCTGGTTTACTGGCCTCTGAGGGAGGAGTAGGGAAATGAGAAGATCATTCAACTGTCTGACGTAAAGCTGCACGATATATCAAATTAGTGCGACTGTCAAATCATGCAGGATGGGATTGAGTCACATAAATATATGTGCTACAGTTGAAGCACGTAATTTAAATGTTTAACCCTAACGTTTAACCCTGCTGTTGGGGATGTTTTCATCCACTATGGGGGATTTTTGAGTCTTCATTTGGCCATAACTTTCTCTGTGTTTCAGCAAATGGAATGATTTTTGGTGACAAATCTTATTTTGACATATATTTTGGGAAAATGCTTTGAAATTTTTCAAAAACTCAACAGTACACTCCGGGCATATTCACTACCCTTTCGTTATGAAAACAGCCACTAAATTAAACTGCTGTAAAAATGTATCAGTTCTGCTGTAAAAATGTATCACCTCAGTTCTGATCAAAACTACTAAATGTTTTTTTTAAAAATCAGGATTTTAACTCTTTAATTGCCAAATTCATAAATGATGTCACTGATTTTGGGGAAAAAACACAAAATGACTTATTTTCAATATAAATGTGATTGTGGACTGGATTTTTTTTTACCTTTTATCACAGCCTTGGACATGTCAAAGATCAGAAACAACATTGGCTTTGATGCATTGTTAGTTTTTGAGCAGCATCAGATTTTAATTTTTTCTCCCTCATTTACTGTTCATGGCTGTTTTTGCCTCATTGACTTCCATTATAACCACATTTTTTGATTGCAACGCCATGACACCATATACTCATGAATTTTTGATTGTTGATGGTTTTCCCTGTTGGGAAGAGGTAAAATTTGTACATTTTACAGTTGATAACCAAGTGGCACCATTAACCCTTTAGGTAGGACTGTGCAAAAAAAGCTTAGTTTCTGGCTCTTCAATGGAGTTTTCTATGGACTTTTATATGGAGTATAGCAGCATATTATTGTGTCTGTGTTTCTGTCTTTGTGTGTGTGTGCGTGCGCACGTGTGCGTGCGTGTGTGTCTGTGAGAGAGAGAGACACTTTACGTCAACTTACCTTGATGTATCTGAGAAAATCACAATATGCACCTCAGCTCTCAGAACTACATGAGTAAAAAAAAAACAAAGTAAGTGTATTTATGCACCTGCTGCCTTTTGATGGTGAGAAGTGCAGACTAAACAAAAACAAGGTAAGTGGATTTACACACTTGCATGCCATCCTGCTGGTCACTTGATGGTGAGAAGAGCAGAAAGCAACATGAGAAGGGGCTTGAATTGTACCGAAGTTTTAGAAATGATTATGCAGCCTGACCCCTCCAGCGAGCTGCAGGATGAATCGTCTTCTCCTTCTGACACCACAGACTCAGGAGAGTCAGATCCTGATTTTGTTGTGGCACCCTCATCATCCTCTCCAGCTTCCACTGAAGGCGAGGAGGATTCAGAGGATCCTGGATCTGGGTGGATTGGGAGAAACGGCGAAGTGTGGTTTTCCACCAATGTGGAGACAAGACAACTCTCTTTCTTCAGCCTGCCAGAGGCGTGACTCCAGGGCCAACGTGCTATGCCATCGCATGGTCCAGGGTCCACAGGCAACGTGTGGACTCCCCTGTGGACCTGTAGATGCCAGCCAAAATCAGTAGCCCCATGTAGGCACGGAGATCTGTGGAGTCCACCTCGGTCTAGATTCTCATTGTGCGGCTTCCCATGGAGGTTGGTCATGCTGACAATGAGGTCTATCATCTCCTCCGTAAAAAAAACAGATTGAACACAGAATCCACGTTCTGGACCCTTGCGATGGCATAGCACGTCGGCCCTGGAGTCACGCCTCTGGCAGGCTGAAGAAAGGGAGTTGTCTTGTCTCCACATTGGTGGAAATCCACACTTCGCCGTTTCTACCAATCCACCCAGATCCAGGATCCTCTGAATCCTCCTCGCCTTCAGTGGAAGCTGGAGAGGATGATGAGGGTGCCACAACAAAATTAGGATCTGACTCTCCTGAGTCTGTGGTGTCAGAAGGAGAAGACGATTCATCCTGCAGCTCGCTGGAGGGGTCAGGCTGCATAATCATTTCTAAAACTTCGGTACAATTCAAGCCCCTTCTCATGTTGCTTTCTGCTCTTCTCACCATCAAGTGACCAGCAGGATGGCATGCAAGTGTGTAAATCCACTTACCTTGTTTTTGTTTAGTCTGCACTTCTCACCATCAAAAGGCAGCAGGTGCATAAATACACTTACTTTGTTTTTGTTTACTCATGTAGTTCTGAGAGCTGAGGTGCATATTGTGATTTTCTCAGATACATCAAGGTAAGTTGACGTAAAGTGTCTCTCTCTCTCTCTCTCTCTCTCTCTCTCACACACACACACACACACACACGTGCGTGCACACACACACACACACACACACACACACACATACACACACAATAATATGCTGTTATAAAAGTCATATAAAAGTCCATAGAAAACTCCATTGAAAAGCCATTTTTTTGCACAGTCCTATTTAAAGGGTTAATGGTGCCACCTGGTTATCAACTGTAAAATGTACAAAGTTTACCTCTTCCCAACAGGGAAAATCATCAACAATCAAAAATTCATGAGTATATGGTGTCATGGCAAAAAAAATTAAAAATCTGATGCTGCACAAAAACTAACAATGCATCAAAGCCAATGTTGTTTCTGATCTTTGATCATGTCCAAGACTGTGATAAAATTTTAAAAAAATCCAGTCCACAATCACATTTTATATTGAAAATAGTCATTTTGTATGTTTTTTCCCCCCAAATCAGTGACATCATTTATGAATTTGGCAATTAAAGAGTTAAAATTCAGATTTTTTTTTTTTTTTAAAACATTTAGTAGTTTTGATCAGGACTGAGGTTGATTAATAGATTTATGCAAAAAAAATTGACAAAAATATTTATCTGATACATTTTTACAGCAGTTTAATTTAGTGTCTGTTTTCATCCATGAACATAACGAAAGGGTAGTGAATTTGAACAATGCACAAGGGTTAAGCATCTCAGAATGGCTCAGCTCATTTACTGTGATTCGAGCAGTTGAGCCGCTGATATCATGAGTGATATACACGGTGGAGCGTTTCACTCTGAAACCGGCAGCTGGCAACCCGTCAAAATAAAAGTTCAATGGGTTACTATTTGAAAATGTAAAAATTAAGACGTAAATATTGGTACCGTAATTTTACAGTAAAAATACAATTATTTTTAATACTTACATTTTTATTTTACAGTATGATTAAATGTCTTTGTTTAATATTTTTATTTAATAATAATCACAAATTATTATTTAAGTCGGAATTGGGAATGTGGCCTATGAAAACTCAAGTCGAAAGATTTTTCTCAAAACAATTTTTCAACACAAAAATGTAAAAAATTAAGACGAAAATGTTGCTACTGTAATTTTACAGCAAAATAAAATTACTTTTAATACTAATATTTTTATTTGACAGTATGATAGTGTTATTACAATATATTTCTTTATTGTGATTATTATTAAATAATTATTATTTATAGTCATACAGAATTGAGGATGTGGCCTATGAAAATATTTTTTTTTAACATTTTCAACACAAAATTGTAAATATTAAGACAAATATTGGTACCGTAATTTTACAGTAAAATTACTTTTAATACTTACATTTCTATTTTACATTACAATAGTGTTATTACTATACAATTCTTTGTTTAATACTTTTATTTAGTAATTTTCAAAATCACCCCACTCACTCCATAATAATTCATTCTTTTCAAATATACAGCAGCAATTTAAATCATCTGGTGAAAAATCCAGAATTTTTATATGGCAGAAAAACAAAACGTCAGTTTTTTTGCAATATCTGGCAGCCCTAGTCTGAAGAATGTCCTAAAATAACAGTCTGTAGCTGTTTTATACTTCCACGAGTGCAAGGGTGCGTGCACAAAAAGTGATGTCATCGCACACCCTGTGGGCTCTGCTTTGCATGGCCCGTGCACCTCTGAAACTCTGGAAATGTGCTGGAATCCCACTGGACAAATTTGATGGAAGGTTACAGGAAAATTATGTTTTTATATAAGTTTAATTTGTGTTTTTAATTATAAGCAAGTAATTATCCTCCACTACCTTTTGCACGTCCATACAATACACTGAAGCATCCTGATTTTTATTCAATAATCAAGTTACTTGTGTAGCTATTATTTATTTTATAGAACTGCATTTTAAAAAATTTCATTTTTTGTATTGCTTTTAAAAGTATGTTTAATGTAAGTTTCTTAAGGCCTGTTCACACCAAGGACGATAACTATAACGATAATGATAAAGATGTAGTTTTAAAGATCGTTCTAAATGTAAAATAGTCATTGGTGTCCACACCACAACTCAAATGATAATGTCAAAGAGGAAAGATTTCGTTGGAATCCCCTTTAGAAGGCTTGCAGAAGTTTTAAAAAAATTTGCTTCTACATATAAACAAAACATATTTGTATATTAAATTGGTCGCGACATTATGGCCTGGTTTCACAGACAGTGTTTAGATTAAGCCAGGATTAGGCTTTAGTTCATTCAAGACATTTAAATGGAATTTTCCGTCCACTAGAGGTCGCCTGTTCAAAACAAAGGCGTAGTTGATGATGCCACGTTTGAGCGCAGAATCTTGGGACGTGGTCTTCACCTCACAGCCGGGGGAAAAGAGTTGGGATGGGACTCGGGCAGAAATCATGTTCATGGATGTGATTATTAACGTTACTGTAGTATGAAGCAGAGCAGGACCGAATGTTGTGGAGCTGAGCAAAGCCGCTGGAGCGATTATTAAAGAGAAGAGCGGAAACACATGCCTCGCGAGCAGCGGGACTTTTACTATGGCATAGTCGCCGGCGGGACTTTTATTATGCCACAGTCGCCTGTACCACTTCCGCTTTTCCGGTCATGAGTATGAGGTAACGCAGCTCTGTTCATCATATCAGATACATCTGAGTGTGTTGAAAATTAAGTTTTGACATTACTCTTTGCGTTCTCTCGGCGGCTGCTATGACACTAGTAAAAGTAAAGCGTTTCTGCAAAATAAAACCAGAAACCGAGAGTAACGCGGATATGACGTAATTGACAGGCGACTCCCTCACACGTCCCGGTTCCTTGGGTAAAATAGCAATTTTCTCATGATTTACAAATGGTTGGAAACGTTTGGGATATTGTAAGTACTCAACAGAACAAAATATATAACACTGGCCTAGTGGTTTTTTACTTTTTACTGAATTTTTTTTACATAGTACACCTTTAAGTAGCTTTTATAAACGTGCCTTTGAGAAAACATCTTGAGACAGAACAATGACACTGACGTATTTTAAGATAAATATGTTAAAACAGCTCAAACATGAGCCCCTTTCGCACTGGCTAGTTCTAGGAATTTAGTTAAAGGAACTGACCACCAGGGTGGTTCCCCAAGAATTAAAAGTTCCCATAGGGCCATTTTACTGGTTGCATTCGCACCTCCACTAGGAACTCTGAAGTGACATAAGCCACGTTTGTTGTTGTGACTTTTATTTTGACGGCACAGCGTAGGGCTGTCGGGGTGACGGAATTTCCCTTGTGGTAATTTTGAGTGGCTCAATAGCGCAAGATGCGATATTATCGCCATATATATATATATATATATATATATATATATATATATATATATATATATATATATATATATAATCTGTGTGTGTTACGATATAATGAGGTCATATTCAGAAAATAGAGCGTTGAAACAGGAAGTGAAGTAAACCAAAGAGAATGTCAAAATAAGGGTCCACATAACAGAACAAAAACCTGACAATAAAATTGTAGGGCTATTGTTATATGTATAACAGTTAGTTCTGTTAATCGAATCGGACTGGACAAGAGACTTTCTGGTAATATTTCACCAGTAGAAGCAGCTACTCATCTCTGCGCGTTCTAGACGGGATGTCACTCAGTGCCGTTATGCCAAAAGGTGGCGGCAAGGGACTGTCTTTGAGTGAGTCTTTAAGTCATTCATTCAACTACACATTCAAAAGCGCTGATTCTTTCAAAGAGAGATGTGAACGAAACGACTGTTGAAATCATTTTAAAGGTGAACTATGTAACATTTTTGCAGTAAAATATTCAAAAACCACTAGGCCAGGGTTATATATTTTGTTCAGTTGAGTACTTACAATATCCCAAATGTTTACAACTATTTGTAAATCGTGAGAAATTGCTATTTTACCCAAGGAACAGGGACTTGTGAGGGAGTCGCCTGTCGATGGCGTCATATCTGCGTTACCCTCGGTTTCTGGTTTTACTTTGCAGACACGCTTTACTCTCACTGCAGTGTGAACAAGTGTCATAGCAGCCGCCGAGCGAACATCATAACTTCCTTTTCAACACACTCAGATGTATCTAATATGATAAACAGAGTAGCGTTACCTCATACTCATGACTGGAAAAGCGGAAGTGGCTCTGGCGACCGTGTCATAATAAAAGTCCCGCCGCCAACTATGCCATAATAACAGTCCCGCTCTTCAATCGCTCCTGCGGCTTTGCTCAGCTCCACAACACTCGGCCCTGCTCTGCTTCAGACTACAGTAATGTTAATAATCGCATCCATGAACATGATTTCTGCCCGAGTCCTATCCTGACTCTTTTCCACCGGCTGTGAGGTGAAGACCACATGTCCCGAGATTCTGCGCTCAAATGTAGCGTCATCAAACTACGTAATATTCAGTACACATGCACAAAGTGTTAAACGAGAAGGGCGTTTAACAAAGAAAAAACACAAATATCGCGGTTGCTGCGGTTCTTGCGCTGCTCTGTGGTTGGCTCCTCATTAGCGCGGTATTGTGATATTGTGGTTAACACGACAGCCCTAGCGCGGTGGACCTTTATTATATATAATAATATAAAATAAAAGTATTAGCGTTTGTCGTGTGGTTGATGCCCAATGTCGCTGGCTGAGCAGAAATACATAATCATATTTCTCTTGTTCCCCTCAAAGTCGCGTTGGATTTTCTCTTTGGCGTAAAGGTTGAGAGGTCCATCTATCACTGTTTTCTATGTTTTTAGAGTTAGTTCTGTTTTTTTGTGCCAGTGTTTCACGTGCGTCCGGCCAATCAGCATACACTTACGTCACTGGTAGTTCCTATTGTGCTGGGTTAGACCCTACTCTGAAGTAGTTGATAATTTAGTTCCTCCATAAGGAGTTCCTAGAACTAAAACGTTCCCACTTCCTGGGGTGCAAACATGCTAAAAACGGGTACTTCCGCCATTAGTTCTAGGAACTATGGAAAGGTTCCACCGGTGCTAAAGCCCCTATGCATTTCAGTCTAAGCCTTGTCTGTAAATCCAGGGGTATGTGATTTAATGTATGCAGCATGAACGCAGTATCTGAGAATACACACACACACACACACAAATGGATGCCCACCTGTATAGGCTCCCCTGTTGCCATGACAATTGCAGCCGGAGGAGGGAGGGCAGTCACAGTGGAAGCCACGCTCACCATGGCAACATCATTTCCATCTTGAGTGGCCAGGACTTGTGTGTGGGGAGGGGGCAGCACGGCATTGGGGGGCAGCGTTTGGTTTTGCTGTTGTGGTATGGAGAGGTGAAGGAGAGAGAGGGGGACTGTGTGTCTTTCTGCACTCTCTTTGGCCACAGCCTCCTGGCTCTGGGATCCCCCTTTCATGCGGATACCAGTGTGGACGGATTGATGACGCCGCAGGTTGTAGCTGTTCTTGAACTGCTTGCTGCAAATCGAGCAGATATGAGCCGCACGGGCCGTCCTGGACACTGGCTTCACTGATGGGATGGAAAGTCAAAACAGAGTTACTTATAAGTTAAAAATAAAAAGTATATTGTCAATAGTATAGCAATGCATGAAGCACAGCTCGCACAGAGGTCATTTTCAAACCAAACAGCTCACTGACCAACTTGAGATATTTCACCCTTGTGAGAAATTCCTGATCGCACGGATTCCTACTGAAATGACTGGATTTCGCCTGCGAAAATTCGTTGAACAACAAGACATTCGACCGCACCTTTACAGACACACTTTTTGACCCATGACTTTCCAAGAATTTTGGCAAAATTTCATAGGCAAAAAAGTCTATTGTTGATAGTGTAGCGATGTATGATGAAGCACAACCCTCAAAGAAAGTCCGTTTCAAACCAAACAACTCTCTGTTGGTCAAAACCGCAAATCCGTGTGACCAACTTGAACCAGTTGCGAAATCTGCATGTGGAAATATTTCACCCTCATGAGAAATTCCTGATTCCTATTGAAATGACTGGATTTCGCCTGTGAAAATTCTATGTACAATGGTAAATGTGACCTCAGCTTTACAGACACTTTTTTACCTATGACTTCAGGACAGAATATCTACTGTCAATAGCGTAGCGAATCGATGTATGAAGCACAAAACTTTTGACCAACAACGAACTTGCGTGACCAACTTCAACTCGTTGCGAAATCTGCTTGAGGAAATCTTTCGGATTGGATCCCTATTTAAAGGAACACTCCACTTATTTGGAAAATAGGCTCATTTTCCAACTCCCCTAGAGTTAAACTTTAAACGGTAGCACTTTTAGCATATCTTAGCATAGATTATTGAATCTGATTAGACCGTTAGCATCTCGCTCAAAAAAATGACCAAAGAGTTTCGATATTTTTCCGATTTAAAACTTGACTCTTCTGTAGTTACATCGTGTACTAAGACCGACGGAAAACGAAAAGTTGCGATTTTCTAAGTGGATGTGGCCAGGAACTATACTCTCAATCCGGCGTAATAATCAAGGAGCTTTGAGCCGTACCATGAGTGCAGCGGCGCAATGATATTACACAGCACCTGAAAATAGGCTAACTTCCATCAACATAACCAACGTCACAACCTGCTTACACCTGGGGACTATTTTCAGGCGCTGTGTAATATCATTGCGCCGCTGCACTCATGGTACGGCTCAAAGCTCCTTGATTATTACGCCGGATTGAGAGTATAGTTCCTAGCCATATCAAAATGTGCAACTTCTTATTTTTAAAGTCGAGTTTTAAATTGGAAAAATATTGAAACTCTGGTCATTTTTGAGCGAGATGCTAACGGTCTAATCAGATTCAATGATCTATGCTAAGCTATGCTAAAAGTGCCACTGCTAGACCCGGAGATCAGCTGAATGGATTTAAAAACGGTAAAACTAACTTTAGGGGAGTTGGAAAATGAGGCCATTCTCAAAAAAAGTGGCGTGTACCTTTAAATGACTGGATTTCGCCTGCAAAAACCAAAAGTGGCTTTCTGTTGGTTTTGCATGAGCAACTTGAACCAGTTGCGAAATCTACATGTGGAAATATTTCACCCTCATGAGAAATTCCTGATCGCACAGATACTGAAATAACTGGAAATCGTCTGTGAAAAATTCGACGTACTATAGTAAATGTGACCGCAGATTTACAGACACACTTTTTGACCTACGACTTCAGGGCAGAAAAGGCCCATTATCTACTGTCAATAGCGTAGCGATGTATGAAGCACAGAACTTTTTGACCTACGACGAACTTGCGTGACCAACTTGAACTGGGGGAAAATCTTTCCCAGGCGGATTTGATCCCTATTTAAAGGTCCCGTTCTTCGTGTTTTTTTGAAGCTTTGATTGTGTTTACAGTGTGCAATATAACGTGTTCATGTTTCGCGTGTAAAAAAAACAGTATTTTTAACACAATTTACTCATCTGTACACCGCTGTTTTCACTGTCCTAAAAACGGCTGATGAGTTCCTTGTTCTATGAAGTCCCTCCTTCAGAAATATGTAACGAGTTCTGATTGTGCCAGCGGTTCCCGTGTTGTGATTTGACCGCAGCTTAGCGAACGCGTCACGGTTCCCGTGTTGTGATTCGACAGCAGCTTAGCGCACGTGGAAAGGTCACGCCTCTTAACGGGGTGATGTATGCGCTTAATGATCTCTACAGCGTCCCTGGGAAAGCCAAACAAAGGTGATTTGACTCCGGGATGAAAATAACAGCGTCTCGACGACATGGCGACAAACACACTCAAACGCAACACTTCCTCGTCTTCTACACGCAACACTTCCTCTTCTCCACGTGGGAGAGCAACAAGACCACACCCCCTTTTTCGCGTATTCTTGTGGGCGGAGGTTAGTCTGTTCTACTGACGTCATTTATGAAGGAAGTACCAGAATGTAGTCCAAGCCAGCCGTTCGCTGTAGGCTTTGAAAGGGAACTTCTGTTAAATAAAATATCTCGCTTGGCATTGAACTTTGAGCTTTATAATTTTACAGGTATTATTTATGCTCTAACAGCAACATTACACACTAACTAAAGTTTGAACAGTGGGATCACGAAGAACGGGACCTTTAAATGACTGGATTTTGCTTGCAAAAATTGTGTCACTTATAAATCAAGTGGCTTTCTGTTGGTTTTGCATGACCAACTTGAACCAGTTGCGAATTCTGCATGGGGAAATATTTCACCGTCATGCCAAATTTTCAATCGAGAATCAGATTCCTACTGAAAAGACTGGATTTTTGCCCTCGAAAATTACAACTTACGTGACCACACCTTTACAAATACACATTTTAACCAACGACTTTCCAAGAATTCTGTCGAAATTTCGTGGGCAAAAAACGTCTATTGCCTGTTGTTAATAGAGTAGCGATGTCTGAAGCACAGCTCACACAAAAGTCAGCTTTCTATTGGTCAATACTGTACATGACCAGCTTGACCCCGTTGCAAAATCTGCATGTGTGAAGCTTTCAAGCGCGGATGAGTAGATTTCGCCAGCGAAAATTCAATGAACAGTAAATGTGACCACACCTTTACAACCTACGACTTTCTACTCATTTTTTAGTCGTTCCTGATTTTTTAAATCACTCCTCTACCAGTTTCCCCCTACTTCCAGCTTTTTTTATGACCGTGTTCCCATTTCTAGAGGTAGAACCTTACAAATGTCATAAAGACGATCAATCATAGAGGCTTCGCTGACCTCCGGCTGAAGAAAACACGACTATATTCCAGACAGCCATTCTACTACACTGCTCTATGTGATCACAGAGGTACACCGAGCAACCACAGAAAACCTCCGGCTCCAACCCCTCCCAGCCAGCTTCCTCGCTCCTCTCCAAACCTCCCTCCCCTTCCCCATCTCCATCCCTCCCTCCCTCTCACCCACCAGGTACAGGGTCCTCATTGAGAGCAGCAGTGTCCACTGTCGATGGAGGCGGAGCTATGTGCTCGTTGGGCGGGGTTTGAGGAGAGGTCGTGTGGACTGGCAGAAGTTCTGATTGGAGGGTCCCCTCCACTTGGGACTGGGAAGGTGTGGTCTGGGAAAGAACAATCACAAAGTACTAAGTTTGAATTTAAACTTCAGTGTAGGTATAACTAAAGTGAACCTGCTTGCAATTTTAATGCAGTAATGTAGATGTGGTTACAACTTTGTAATAACATGAATTTCACATCAATTTATGTACACACACACGCACACAATCCTTGTTAAATCTCACCTGGAAGAGAAAATTGCTCCACGCGGCATCCATTTTGTTCCACAGCGATGAATATTATAATCAACTACACAATCATCAAGATTAATAGCGCACGAATGACATCCTTTAAATCGTCTGTAGTTCGCAAATAGTGTTTAGATGTGTACTATCCCCCCAATCACATATTTCATTAACAGCCTAGATTAGCAGTAATGCACACTATTTAGTGTTTAATTTGCTTATATCCAACTTTAACCCGAGACATTACAACAGCGTGCTATTTATTCATTTGCATGACTTAAAAACCGAAACCATTAAATGTTATTTCTACACACTAACATCATGCATTATAAAACAGCATTTGAGGCATTTAGACGTTAAAATAGAGGTTATACGTGGTGCGCTTGACGCATTTTAAATAGTCAAACTTAAAGGTTGCCACGGATAAATCAGTGTTTTTTTCCTCGATCCCCCCGACAGGCCAATCGGGTGTTTGTCGAAGCCTCGCTGTAGGTTTCAAGCCGTGACCCGGACGAATAACACTCGAGCCCGGCCGCAGCCCGCCGCTCCACCTCGGCGCTTCAATTCACAGGATGTCATCTTTCTTTTTTTATCGCGCTCTCTCTCCCTCCCTCCCCTGTCTCTTTCTTCCTTTTCTTTTTTAATTCCTCTTTCTTCTACCCCCTCCTCTCCTTTTCCTCTCTCCGCTATGTCCCAGTTGTTCTTAAAGGGATGGATGGCTCTCTCTCCCCCTCCTATTTCCGTCGCTTTCCTCTTTCCTCTCAGAAAATGAGCCGACAGAAATACAGTAACAACATCGCGCCGTTGACGTCACATGACTACAGTCTGTTGACCGAGACAAAATGACCTCTACAAATGACGCTGCCCTACGCGTTCATTTATATCAAATGTTTTGTAAAGATGTTGACCTGATTAATTGCTTGCAGTTATTTCAGTCTTGGTTAAATATACTGTTTGTTTTATAACCAATTAATAATAATAAATTAATATTAATAGCTGTTACTTGCCGAATTTCATATTCACAGAAAATATTTTTTTTAGCATCTGCACTACATGTTTTCGATTCATTTATACAAAATTTATAAATTTATATTTTGTAAAGACGTTATCTGAATATTTGCTTTTAGTTTTGTTGGTGAAACCCAAAGATAATGTGTGTATTACTGTATTATATGCAAAATGTATATCTAATATTAGCATGTATTTAATGTAGCCTATTTGAAAACCAAAGCAAGCCTATATAAATATATATTTTTTAAAACTTTTAATTTTAAAAATGCTAGTGTGAGCATGTGCTTTTTATATACATTTCATATATGAAGATAGGCTACATTTTTATGATTTGATTTAATTTATATTTATTAGACTGTACTACTTTGTGTCAGTCTCTTCTAAATTAATGGATGAATTAATGAATAAATAAACTAAAAACGCATTAAGTGAAGCTCGAGCGCGTCTTAAAGGGCACGTCACAATGACGCATAGAGGATTTTTCACCGATTTGTTATTGATGCCAGTCAGATATCAATGTCGGATATAGTCTAGTGACGCTTAGATGTTTGTACATTTAAAACCTCTAAGGACTTTAGGAATGATTCTATTTGTCTATAAATGTGTCAAGAACAAAGTCAAAACGAGACAAATCCACGTTAATATCAATTTATTGTCATTTAAATGTTCGCATTTATTTTTCTTCCACGTGTTTTCTTCCTTCAAGCCATAAACGGCTTGTTTTCAATAATTAAAGTTTCAAGAAATGTCCTCTCAGAAAAACCTCCACTTTGACCCAACAACCTGTTTCACAGTCAACACATACATACACAGATGACTCTACAATTCACTCCAGACTAACTAGGAGAGCCTCCTTTACCACCATACATGGATCCAGACTAGTTTGACCTGCCCGTGGACTTGCTTTTGCAATATTAGCTCTTAACATTCAACATTATAATGGGATCACTGTCCTAAGATCATGAAGTAACATCACAGCATATCTCACAAACAAGTCAGTCCATTCAATGGTACAATCTCATTGGCCCTCCAAACACTATATCTGACATCCTCGATACATTAGAATTTCTGCATGCACTGTTTTACTTTAAACCAAGCATAAAGTAGTAGGTTATACAGAGAGAGATATCAGAGCTGGTGTTTCTTGCTTGATTTTGGAGTTCATCAAGTTCCACTTGTGTTCTTCTTGGATATCTCTGAATGCGTCTGTGAAAACACAGCCTTGGCGATGCACAGCTGAGAATCTGTTGAATGCTCTCAAACACACTTTGTAGTATCCCACACGTCTGCCAACATATGATGACATACTCTGACTGTCTCTGGAGAGTTTCAATAAATGCACCCTACCTCTCAACGTTCAAAATAATACACAACGATTCAGTTCTTTCCAAAAGATCAGTGATTGTAACTCGTTGTAATTAAATCAAGTCTGTTTTTATTGTCTAGGATTCGAGTTAAAGGATGCTTACTCAAGTGAATAAGCCAGATCTTCCTTTAAATCTGTTTTTTTTTTTTGGTGTGTTTGTGTACAAAAGTGGCAATATTACCAGACCACAATCCCATTCAGCCAAAGCATACACTCAAAATGACTATTAATAATTATTAATACTTGTGTATTAATAACCATAATGCACACTAGACCCAATGAAGCACGTCCTTGCTTCTAAAAATTACAACCAGATGTTTTGAGAAATTTGAAAAATGTTGTCATGATGACAATGTATAGTCATAATTACTATAGAAAACTGTGGACACAATGCTTCAACACTTTAGATACTATATATTTATATATATATATATATATTTATATATACACAATAAAAGATCCAATTGGTGGGAGAATTACTCAAAGTCTATGGCTGCGTCCGAAATCGCATATCGTTCAAGTAGTAGTTCTTCTTTTGAACAAGTAATTACTTCGCAAAAAAAGTATGCTCTATATAGCACGAATGCTATCCGGAAGTACTACATTTGTCATGTGACCATTTGTCATGTGACCCCCAAATCCTCTCCCGTGGCCTTATGGGATAGTAAAGTGCCCATTGTATGTGCACTCCAGAATTTCACCGGAAGTAGTACCGTTTTATGAATACTATGAATTCTGACATACTACTAAGGTCACATTCAGTTTTACACTTAATATATATTAGGGAAGTATGCGATTTCGAATACAGCCAATGATTTTGTAAAGGCAAGTGCGGTCACATTTACCGTTGAGGGGGGAAATTTCACAGGTGAAAATAATAATTTTAATAGGAATCTGTGTAAGAGTAAGGCGACAAAGTTCCACACATCGTGCTGACCAACAGAAAGCTGCTTAGTTTGAAAGTGACTTCTGTGGGAGTAGTGCCAAAGACCCATTTTCATCCATAAAATTTCCCTGAAGCTTCGCTTATGTGACTGCACCTTTGCATCTCAAATGTGACTGGATAACATATGAATACAAATGTATTTACTAGATTAATCTCATGCATTGGAGCAACTCCCATAGACGTAAATGTATTCATAAAGTCTGACTGACATAGAACTTCATAAACATTCTGTGTTCATACCGTAGTGTGTGCATGTACGAATTCTCTCCATCACACTAAAGAAGTCGCGCAAAATCCCTTTAAGACGTCTTAAAGGCAGTGGTGATGTTCCAAGCCAGTTTCCCTGTTTTTTTTTTACAAAAAAACGAGCAGGGAAAACTAAATCAATAGGACAAGTAAAATGTGCTCTCACTCATATTGTAATGGCTTGGAGAAATTCAACAAAGCAAGCCCGACCTCCTTACTCGGTTCCCTTAAGAGTAGGAGAGGTGGGATCCGTTGGAGATGTGCGAGGTGACCGAGGTACTACGGCTGAGGACTCCGTCTCCACTGCCTGACCCTCCTGGGCCGCCAGATGCGGTTCTGCGCAGGGGCTGCGGGCTGTTTCTCAATGCCATCAGGCTGGGACCCCGCACCACCAGCCCTCCTCCTCCTCCTCCTCCTCCTCCTCCTCCGTAGCCTCCCTGAGAGGACGACGACTGGGCGGAGGAGGACGACAGTGAGATGGAAGGTGGTGCGGGAGGAGGAGGAGGGAGGAGAGCGAGGGACTGGGAGGAGGAGCGGGAAGGAAGGTGGTGAGAGAAGACGTGAGGATGCGCGAGGTCCCCCCTGCTCCCTCCGCCCCACTCCTTCTCTTTCTCCCGCTCCCTCTCTCTATCCCTCTCTCTCTCCCTGTACAGCTGTGGCGTGCTCTGGTGATGGTAGTGCTGGGGAAGGTGGTGGCGGTTGTGATGGGAGGATGAGGAGGAGGACGAAGATGATGACGAGGACCGGGAGGAGTGGTGCAAAGGCCCGTCTCGCGCTAATCCCAAGGCGTGGGAGGCCGACGACGATGAAGAGGATTCGGCCCGGCTGGGACCCCTGCGGGAGTGGGGATGCGGCGCCCCACCATGACTCCAGTGGCCGGACGGACGGGGGGTCTGGCTGGATGGGTAACCCTGCTTGGGATGAGCCTCGGAGGGGATGCCCGTCAAAGCCAGGCTACTGAATCCCAACCGGAGGCTCTCAGAGTCGAAGGCCTCAATCTCGGACGCCTGACGCTCCAGGAGGGAACGGATGCGCTCCGAACGTTCGTTCTGCAGGGATAGCATCTCCTCCTCGATCTGGAGAAAGATATCCATAGATGTCAAAATTGCACTTTTAAGAGAGTAGTCCTCAACTGACGGGTCATGACCAGGGGCTAGCCCAGGGATGGGCAAACTTGGTCCTGGAGGGCCACTGTCCTGCAGAGTTTAGCTCAAACCTGTAGCCTTCTAGTAATCCTGAAGACCTTGATTAGCATGTACAGTAGGGCTGCACGATATATAATTTTAGCATCGATATCGCAATGTGCGCATCCACGATTGCACATTGCATCCGTACGGGCCAGCTGCACCCGTGAATGCATGCGAATTGCAAAGTTTAACCATCAGAGTAAAAGGTTATCATTTGCATGTGTTTTTAAGTTGAGTCAGGCATCAAGCGCAAGACGACTCACGCACTGTTTTCTGTGCGCACACATAGAGACAGCGATTTTGTGCTTAAACAGAAACGAACACGCAAAAGGAAGTCAAAATGCCAATCTCGGAAAGTATCCACGTAAACACAGTGGATTATGTGTTGTAAACAATTGAGAAAGGAAACGGATGCATGTCATTTATATTAGGTCCACACATTTGTCTTAAAGGGACAGCAGCCTAATGTACCCACAGCTGTTTGTATCACCAATGGTGACTTTAGCCAGGTGCACACTGTGCAATTTATAATAGTCCTTTACGATTATTCCTTGTCAGATTGTATGAACAGGATCCCCGCTGTAAGCCATAACACACTGTGGGATCTCAGTTGTCATTAATGAAGATTGTTCATTTAAACGGACGCACGCAAGAAAACTTGTTTCATATCATCAATCAATGACGCGTTTGGTGACAGTGAGCTGCATACAGGCGGGATTGAAATGGTGACTACAAAGAAATCTCTAGTGCTCATTTTGATCATGGAATGTCTTGAAAAATTAAGATAATTTGACGGTCGTCGTAGGAGATGTCCCACTGCAAGATTGCGCGCAAATCTTCTGACACTGCCAGAATTTCTTATGAGGTAAAATTTGATGGCAGTGGTCATTAATCGGCTGCCGGTGAACATGTCAAACTAACGATCAAAGACTTCAGATTTTAGCCAAGGATCAGAGGAATCTTTTAGGATTTACAAAATTAGTCTCAGACGGCCAAATCGTGGCCAAAATCGCACAGTGTGCACCCGGCTTATTTCAATCACTGCTTATATCTTTTTTTCTATTGTATTGCTTGTAATTTGTTTATTATTTTCTATGCAGATTCACTCCCCTACAAAATAACCCCAATTATTCTAGAATGATTCTTTTGAAATAGAGCTATTTCAAATCATCTGGTGAAATTGTTTTTATATCACATTCAATTGCAGAAAAACAAAATATCGCAATGTACGTTTTTTTCAAAATCGCCCTAATGTACAGGTGGTTGGATTAGGGTTAGAGCTAAACTCTGCAGGACAGTGGCCCTCCAGGACAGAGTTTGCCCATCCCTGAAGCATTCTTACTGGGGGGCACGAGCCCAGCTGAAATACTTTTCCCAAGTAAAACATTACTGATAAATGATTGTCTGATGATGGAGATTACAGTATACCCACCTGATAACCATTTCATATCATTGCACATCCCAAAAATGAATCAATAGAAAAGGACATTGTGTATTTTTGAACAATTTAGATACTGTTCAGTTGCACAACTGGTTGAGAACCACTGCTTTAGTTTCCATTTGTCTGCCATGAATGAATGCACTCAGCCTTTACCCGTTGCTCCAGCAGGGCTCTGCGGATGGACACTCTCTGCTCCAGGTCTTTAACCTCCCTCTCGTGCTGGGTGTCAGTGTGCATCTTGATTTTACTCTGGTATGCATTGAGCAGCTCCAACTCCTGCTGCAGCTGCATCCTCAGCACCTGATACTCCGCTTCCTGCGTCTCATCCAATCGCAGCTGGAGTGAAACAGCACAAAACGGCAAAGGTTAATGAGGCAGGGGTGACTCTAATGCTGGATTGTGGCTGCTGGGATCAGATGTAGGGTGATATACCTTACCATGTATTGTTTTGAGAGTATGTCACTGATGATGTAGGTTTGAGTGAGGGTTTTGGTGGACAGTGGGATGGGAATTGTGATTCATGTGCCCTTGCCTTACTCACAGCCTGTGTGGACAGCATGTCGTTGATTGAGTGGTCGTATTGCTCGGCCAGAATAGCCAGCTTGCGAGTCTGCTCATCTTTGAGACGCTTCAGCACGGCCTTATGGTCCGACTTCGGTGTGTTCTCCAGCAAGTGGTTCCTCAGAGCTTTAAACTGGCGTGTTTGGATCTTACATGTGTCCTGGAACTGACGCTTAATCTGCAGCTCTTTGGACTACAGGAACAGGGAAGAGGGTTGTAACAAGGTTTGAACAGACAGATAAGAAACAGAAGAGGTGGAAAAGACAGAAGTGTCAGCACGAATGTGCTGTCATTGGACATAAAACCCCTTAAAACAATGTCTTTTTTTAAAATGTAGTATCATATTACGGGCAGTGTTGTAGTTGAGACCAGCTCATTCGAGTCCGAGTCGAGACTGAGTTCAGAGAGGGTTGAGTCCGAGTCAAGACCGAGTTTAGAGAGGGTTGAGTCCGAGTCGAGACCGAGTTCAGAGAGGGTTGAGTCAGAGTCGAGACCGAGTTCAGAGAAGGTTGAGTCCGAGTCGAGACCGAGTTCAGAGAGGGTTACATTTACATTTATGCATTTGGCAGACGCTTTTATCCAAAGCGACTTACATTGCATTCAAGGTACACATTTTACATTTTGTCAGTTCTTGCTTTCCCTGGGAATCGAACCCATGACCTTGGCATTGCTAGCGCCATGCTCTACTGTTTGAGCTATAGGAAAGCTGAGTCCGAGTCAAGACCGAGTTCAGAGAGGGTTGAGTCCGAGTCGAGACCCCGAGTTTAGAGAGGGTTGAGTCTGAGTCGAGACCGAGTTCAGAGGGTTGAGTCCGAGTCAAGACCGAGTTCAGAGAGGGTTGAGTCTGAGTCGAGACCGAGTTCAAAGAGGGTTGAGTCTGAGTCGAGACCGAGTTCAGAGGGTTGAGTCCGAGTCGAGACCGAGTTCAGAGAGGGTTGAGTCCGATTCGAGACCGAGTTCAGAGAGGGTTGAGTCCGAATCGAGACCCCGAGTTTAGAGAGGGTTGAGTCCAAGTCGAGACCGAGTTCAGAGAGGGTTGAGTCCGAATCGAGACCCCGAGTTCAGAGAGGGTTGAGTCCAAGTCGAGACCGAGTTTAGAGAGGGTTGAGTCCGAGTCGAGACCAAGTTTAGAGAGGGTTGAGTCTGAGTCTGAGTCGAGACCGAGTTTAGAGAGGGTTGAGTCTGAGTCTGAGTCGAGACCAAGTTTATAGAGGGTTGAGTCCAAGTCGAGACCGAGTTTAGAGAGAGTTGAGTCCGAGTCGAGACCGAGTTTAGAGAGGGTTGAGTCTGAGTCGAGACCGAGTTCAGAGAGGGTTGAGTCTGGAGACAGAGTTCAGAGAGGGTTGAGTCCAAGTCGAGACCGAGTTTAGAGAGGGTTGAGTCCGAGTCGAGACCGAGTTTAGAGAGGGTTGAGTCTGAGTCTGAGTCGAGACCGAGTTTAGAGAGGGTTGAGTCTGAGTCTGAGTCGAGACCGAGTTCAGAGAGGGTTGAGTCCGAGTCGAGACCGAGTTCAGAGAGGGTTGAGTCTGGAGACAGAGTTCAGAGAGGGTTGAGTCCAAGTCGAGACCAAGTTTAGAGAGGGTTGAGTCCGAGTCGAGACCGAGTTTAGAGAGGGTTGAGTCTGAGTCTGAGTCGAGACCGAGTTCAGAGAGGGTTGAGTCCGAGTCGAGACCGAGTTTAGAGAGGGTTGAGTCTGGAGACCGAGTTCAGAGAGGGTTGAGTCCAAGTCGAGACCGAGTTTGGAGAGGGTTGAATCCAAGTCGAGACCGAGTTTAGAGAGGGTTGAGTCCGAGTCGAGACCGAGTTTAGAGAGGGTTGAGTCTGAGTCGAGACCGAGTTCAGAGAGGGTTGAGTCCGAGTCGAGACCGAGTTTAGAGAGGGTTGAGTCTGAGTCTGAGTCGAGACCAAGTTTAGAGAGGGTTGAGTCTGAGTCGAGACCGAGTTTAGAGAGGGTTGAGTCTGAGTCTGAGTCGAGACCGAGTTCAGAGAGGGTTGAGTCCGAGTCGAGACCGAGTTCAGAGAGGGTTGAGTCTGGAGACAGAGTTCAGAGAGGGTTGAGTCCAAGTCGAGACCAAGTTTAGAGAGGGTTGAGTCCGAGTCGAGACCGAGTTTAGAGAGGGTTGAGTCTGAGTCTGAGTCGAGACCGAGTTCAGAGAGGGTTGAGTCCGAGTCGAGACCGAGTTTAGAGAGGGTTGAGTCTGGAGACCGAGTTCAGAGAGGGTTGAGTCCAAGTCGAGACCGAGTTTAGAGAGGGTTGAATCCAAGTCGAGACCGAGTTTAGAGAGGGTTGAGTCCGAGTCGAGACCGAGTTTAGAGAGGGTTGAGTCTGAGTCGAGACCGAGTTCAGAGAGGGTTGAGTCCGAGTCGAGACCGAGTTTAGAGAGGGTTGAGTCTGAGTCTGAGTCGAGACCAAGTTTAGAGAGGGTTGAGTCTGAGTCGAGACCGAGTTTAGAGAGGGTTGAGTCTGAGTCTGAGTCGAGACCGAGTTCAGAGAGGGTGGAGTCCGAGTCGAGACCGAGTTTAGAGAGGGTTGAGTCTGAGTCTGAGTCGAGACCAAGTTTAGAGAGGGTTGAGTCTGAGTCGAGACCGAGTTTAGAGAGGGTTGAGTCTGAGTCTGAGTCGAGACCGAGTTCAGAGAGGGTTGAATCCAAGTCGAGACCAAGTTTAGAGAGGATTGAGTCCGAGTCGAGACCGAGTTTAGAGAGGGTTGAATCCAAGTCGAGACCAAGTTTAGAGAGGATTGAGTCCGAGTCGAGACCAAGTTTAGAGAAGGTTGAGTCTGAGTCGAGACCGAGTTTAGAGAGGGTTGAGTCCAACTCGAGACCGAGTTTAGAGAAGGTTGAGTCTGAGTCGAGACCGAGTTTAGAGAGGGTTGAGTCTGAGTCGAGACCGAGTTTAGAGAAGGTTGAGTCTGAGTCAAGACCGAGTTTAGAGAGGGTTGAGTCTGAGTCTGAGTCGAGACCGAGTTCAGAGAGGGTTGAATCCAAGTCGAGACCAAGTCTAGAGAGGATTGAGTCCGAGTCGAGACCGAGTTTAGAGAGGGTTGAATCCAAGTCGAGACCAAGTTTAGAGAGGATTGAGTCCGAGTCGAGACCGAGTTTAGAGAGGGTTGAGTCTGAGTCGAGACCAAGTTTAGAGAAGGTTGAGTCTGAGTCGAGACCGAGTTTAGAGAGGGTTGAGTCCAACTCGAGACCGAGTTTAGAGAGGGTTGAGTCTGAGTCGAGACCGAGTTTAGAGAAGGTTGAGTCTGAGTCAAGACCGAGTTTAGAGAGGGTTGAGTCTGAGTCGAGACCGAGTTCAGAGAGGGTTGAGTCCAAGTCGAGACCGAGTTCAGAGAGGGTTGAGTCTGAGTCAAGACCGAGTTTAGAGAGGGTTGAGTCTGAGTCGAGACCGAGTTTAGAGAAGGTTGAGTCTGAGTCAAGACCGAGTTTAGAGAGGGTTGAGTCCGAGTCTATACCGAGTTTAGAGAGGGTTGAGTCCGAGTCGAGACCGAGTTCAGAGAGGGTTGAGTCTGAGTCGAGACCGAGTTTAGAGAGGGTTGAGTCTGAGTCGAGACCGAGTTCAGAGAGGGTTGAGTCTGAGTCGAGACCGAGTTCAGAGAGGGTTGAGTCTGAGTCGAGACCGAGTTCAGAGAGGGTTGAGTCCGAGTCGAGACCGAGTTCAGAGAGGGTTGAGTCTGAGTCGAGACCGAGTTTAGAGAGGGTTGAGTCTGAGTCGAGACCGAGTTCAGAGAGGGTTGAGTCTGAGTCGAGACCGAGTTCAGAGAGGGTTGAGTCTGAGTCGAGACCGAGTTCAGAGAGGGTTGAGTCCGAGAATTTAATTAACTTTTTAGTTATGGCGGGCGTGCCCAAGAGTGACTGCAGAAAAATTGCTGTCTTTTTAATGCAAAAGTGTGAATGTACCGGAGGGAGAGAGGGCAGGCAGCCTTCCGTTAGACATTTTTTGGGGGAGATGTTCAGTATTGAGACTGTCATCAGTTATCAAATCTGTATTCATTTTATTATGTAATTAAACAAGATTTGGTTTTCTGTGACACTTTTGTCCTACTTTGTAAACAATAAATATATTAAAATAACACAGTTGAGAAATAAATGTAGCAATGTGACTTTCTGGAAAGCGGATCACTACAGGTTGATGGCAGGTGGACACAGCGTAAAATAGAAGCGAGAGCAGACGGGTCACGAGTGTGGGAGAGAACTTGGCAGGAGTCTTTGCGCTGTCTCAAGTCATGCACAGTTGCGCATAAAAAAAATAAATAAAAAAAATAAAAACATCACCAATCAGTGGACGTGTCAATCAAACATCAATTTAAAGAAATATTAACATACAGTAAAAAACATGAAATATTTTGAATGGGACTTCAAAAGTGGACTCAGGAACAAGTCCAATTCCTAATATGTTCGAGTACGAGTCAATACCAAGTCCAAATGCACACGAGTCCATGACAAGACCAAGACCATTAAAATATGGTTGAGGCAGAATCCAAGTCTCGAGTACTACAACACTGATTGCGGGACACATGAAACAGCACAAATAATTTTGAGCAGACATTCTCTAGACTCCACAATATTTGGTGTCTTTATGGGAGAAGCCAATTAAAAATATTCATTTATTTATTCATTTTTACCTAAAACAGTTCAAATATTTATATTTGAGTGTACTATTTAATAAACTAATACTGTCCTCAGTTAAACATGAGTGATGATCAGAATTCATAAGAAACTTCATTATAAATTATAAGCATCACAGCTATATGAATGGAAAACATAAAACTGAGATGATGATAAATAAGACTTAAAATGAACCAAAGGACAATGATTATAATAAAGAATTTATTTCAGAAACATATAACAGAAATCTTTGTTTTAAACGAAGTAAACATCCATTCATGCACAAACACACAAAATGAGGATGAAACGCACACACAATGGCCTTGAAACAGACGGTGCAACGCAACATAAAATAACACTAACATTCATCAAATAATAAAGACAGAATTTGTGATTTGGTTAAAAAAAAAAAAAAAAAGGGAGCATAGCATATGTAAACAATAAGTAACAAGACAAAATTGACATTTTCAAAAAACGGAACAAATATGGCTGAAATGCATCCTTTTTTGCCAAGAAATTGAATTTTCTTAAAATGCTTATATTGCATTACTCGTGTCTCATTTCCAATGAAAATACACAAATGGTCCCTTTGATAATGTTAAGCTTTCTATGAAAACCTTTTTATTATCTGTTGAGTTTTATAGAACGTTTCAAATGTAGATAATTTATGAGCACAACTCTGATTTAATCTTTGGTTGTCAATTTGCATTCTTCTTGTACATTAAGATGATTGTCAAAACGGCTTCTTATTATGGTCTTTGATATGCAGTAATAGAGTACTAATAATAAATATAAAATAACAGTGCCATGCAAACATTGAAAAACTAGGGCTAACCTATGAAAGTCTTGCATAAATGCTTCATCTAAACCTCTCTTCGTAAGGATATGTCCAAAACATTTGTTTACATGGTAAATATTAAATCAGATCATTGCATCTGGTGCAATAACAATATATTTTCCTCCTAAACTCAGTATACATATTCCCAAATTCAATGGTCTACAAAGACATTTCCTCACATACTGTTGTGTAAAATAGTTTTGGGTGCTAAACTACATCAAGTATATGAATTTCTATGTGCCAAAAAAGCACATCAACCAACCACATCTTTAGTAATACAACAGGAAAACAGCAGGTTCCTGTTTTGATATTTTCCTCTAAATAAAATGGCATATCTCATACACTGAATTTATAATAGATCACCCACATTGGAGAGTAAATATTTTACTTAAAGTTAAGAGATATGTTTAACATTCAATAAAGTTCACTGCTATAGTGGCAGAACTGAACTAACAGCATTTAGGATTGCTCATCCGTCTGATGGTGGAAAAACCCCAGATTATGTGGCATTTGATAGCCATTCATGAGATCCTGCCTCTAAAGCTTCCAGTGAGAGGACTTTATAAAAATATGTTTAGCTGCTTTTAGTTCTTCTGAAGCTTTTGAAATGATACAAAACACTGATTTTGCAACAATATGCAGTCTAGTTTTCAATGTTTTACTATTTCAATACAAAACGTTTTATAGATCCTGGACTTCTTTTGAAAAGTAGGAAAAATCATTGGGGCTTTATCTGATAAACTTATATTGCACTTTTGGAAGAATAAGCTTGTAGTGTTGCGTTTTTTGGGAGATCTATAGTGTAAAGCACTGTATTAGAATCCACTTTCACAGTAGACACAGTAAATTAATTTAGCATTTAACATGCATGGCTTAATTGAAAGGCCTATGGTCATTTTCACAAAGAGTCATTTTGGTTTCACAATATAATAAAATTTCAATGTTGAAATTAAGACCTCCCTTCAAAAGTAAAAACTAAAATCAAAATTGCACAGACATGGCTTCATCAATCACCATAATAACACATATAGCTCTTGCTATTTGAGAATAAAATAACTCAAAAGAAAAAAACAAAGAAACTTTTACAAAAAGCACAATAATCGACTAAAGCTTTCCATTCACTGGTGACTGACTGTGAATGAGTTCAAATTAAATAATGTTTATCTAAAATGGATAGTTCACCCGAGATAAAAACACTGTCATCATTTACTCACCCTCGTGTCGCTCCAAACCCATTTATATTTTTAACAAAACCTGAGAGGTTTCTCTCCCTCCATTGAGGCCTGTATAACCTTTGGAAGTTTTGGTTACCTGGACATTCAAATGAGACACCGAAACCACTTAGGTTTCATTCAAATATCTTAATTTGTGTTCACAAGTTTAACCAAAGCCTTATGGGTTTAGAACGACATGAGGATGAGTAAATTACAGAATTTAAACTTTCAGGTGACCAATCCCTTTTACCGAGTCCTTCCCTGTAAAAATCAGGCACAAAAAGGAGTGCATGGGAGCAAATAAATCAGCCATAAGATCAGAAAGAAAAATGAACAATGATGGATGAATGGCATGTGCATGCTCACATACCTCCCTTCTTCCATCTCTATCTCCAAGGCACTATCTTTCCTTTCAAACTCCTCCCTGAGGCGGTTCTCCTCAACACACTCTCCCACCTCCCCTCTTCCCTGTACAACCTCTCTCTCTCCTCTCTTCTCCTCCTCTCCTTCTCTCGCCTCTCCCTCATCCTCCGCCTCTGTTCCCTCACGGCTCTAGGCAGAAGCATCGGCAGCTTGCTGGGTCTCTCCATTCGCAGCAACCCGAAGGCCTGCAGCCGTTTCAGGTAATTCTGCGGCAGTTCCTTTAGTACACGCTTGGCTAAGCGCAACACCACGGAGTTAGCCAGGTCTGTCAGAGTGCCGAGAGGTCGCCGGACAAACCGCCGGCCCAAAAGCAGGAACCGTGCGAACAGAACTGAGTGTTTGCTTTTGGCCTGATACTGTGCACGAAGGCCATTTAAAGGCACTGGGATTCGGGACTGCCGCCCACCCCAGTTGCGTCCGGCTTTAGGGAACATGTCATAGAGGCTGCGCTCGGTCAGGCCACCCAGAAGAGACTGGCACACAGTGAACAGCGGCTTTGGCAGTCGAAAAAGAACTCGCATCCAGAGGCGACTGAGTTTGCGTGGGGTGTTTTGGAGGAAGACCCTGGCCGGCCGGACGACCAAGACCACCACAAGGTAAAGCGTGAGGAAAAGAGAAGGCGAGCTGAGAAAGGACGCAGAGATCAAGGCTACGGGGACGTAATAAAGTCCTAAACTTAAAGACAAACCCAGACTGAACAGGCCCGAGCCCCAATATGTTAGGGAAAGGTATGTGGAAAATGAGAGCGAGCAGCAGGAACGCAGGAATAGGTAAGAAAAGAAGAGCGCCATGAAGGCAAGCTCACCAGAGAGAAGGATGGAAGCGAGCGAAGGAAGAGGAGGCGAGCGGCGTAATGAAAGCAGGAAGACGGAAAGGAAAAGAAGGGTGAAGACGGATGGTTGCATGGCAGCCGAGAGCGAAAGAACAAGGCAGATTGCGTGAGAAAAGAGCGAGGGAAGGGTAGGTTGGGAAGAGGGAGGCGTGTAGACGGGCGGAGGTTCCAGCTCCTCTAACGTATCCGGAAAGTAGAACTCTGAGAGTTCGTCTGCGTCACGCTGTAGTGGGCGGCGCTCAAAAGAAGGGGCGGGCATTAGCTCTGACGGACAGCCGTCGGCCACACCTCTATCCTCTTCCTCACACTCTGACTCGCTAGCGTCATCCCATGGAAGTCCTTCTACTTCTCTGGGATCGGCGTCAATTTTCCCCTCAGCATATTGCGGTTCACCTAACAAGATTTCCGTTTGATCTTTTGCACTTTCGTTGGCATTGTCAGCTGATGTTGCTGCATCTTCCACTTTTCCTTCACTGTCTATTGTTTCACATTGATCAGTCTCTTCAGTGTTATTTCCTTCAAGTTTTATTTCCCTCTCATCTTGCTCAGCTGTGTCTTCAACAGCACCTACCGGCTGCCTCTCATCCCCATCTATCTTTTCCCCATCTCTCTCCTCTTCATCCTCTAGCTGTTCCTTTGGCTCCACCCCTTCACCTTCAAGCCCCTCCCTTTCAACATTATCCTCCCCTTCTGCATTCTCTGTGATGTCAGAGTCACTCACTCTCAGACTCTTGGGTTGCTGTCGGACTTCGACGGCGTGCTTTTGCCGAAGCTCTTGTTCACGCCGTTTATTGTACTCCATCTGGTTGGTGAGCTCGGTCTGGTGCTGCGTCCGGATCAGGTCGGCCCGTGTGCGCTGCACCAGACCCAGCTGCCGAAACTCCAGCTCCTGAGTCGACTCGTGATGGCGAAGCAACATGGCGCACTCTAGATCCTTCAAAGTCTGTTTCTTGTTCAGGTCCTACATTGAGACAAGAATATGGAAAGAAAGGATGCAGAGGATGGTGGTTAGGAAACCATCAGGCAACTGTGGTCATGCATAAATGAGTACAAGTTCTTTTAATTAGTAGCTTTCATTGGAATGGTGTCTTTTAAGAGCTCCCTTTGGAAAGTGTTGGCAGTGTGGAAGACATTAATTTGCAGCTGTGAGCAGGTGCATCTACGTCAGACCGTGATCATCAAACTTGCTGCCGTGCTAAACATTATCATTAACTAAAGCTTAACATATAAAAACTATTTTCATTACTTGAAATAAAATAACCAATAACTGAAATAAAATAAAGTATTTGTTAAAATATGTGAGGGCCACGTGTGCAGTGTTTCTTAATCATTTCCTAGACTCTCTTTTTGTACTGTTGCTTTGGCAAAGTGTCTGTCAATCAAACTAAAATCATAATCACAATATGTGCTTATCAAATAGCGAAAGGCGATTCAATTAAATTTAATTAAGTAATAAAGTATATAAACTGAAGCACAACAGCAGCACCTCAAAAGCGACTCGCTTCAGTTAATGCCATGAACTCCATCTCTTGATGTACAGTGAGTTTCACGTGCATTTGGAAATGCAATGTGCGCCAGTTACTTTATTTTCACATTCGTCAAAGTTTTTAATAAAAGTTTAATGGATTAATTCTTGCAAGTGAAGAAATTCTCATCCTTCCCTCGGGTCATTTTGACCCGAAATTCAAAGTGTTCATCGGAGTGGTCCAAGAACCTAGGACTTTTGTCACACTTGAACCACAAATACACATAAAATTGACTGGACTCGAGAAGTTTTGAGGTTGAAATTCCAAAAAAGTAACAAACCCTTCCCTCACGACCATTCCTATGGTGGTCTAAGCAGCCATTATCGGGGCCAAGCACAAATAAGAAGACAAGACATGCCACAATGGCTGGCAATGTCAGATCATCTGCAGCAATGAGCAATTAAAGACCTATTAAGTTGATTTTAGGCAAAATAGCAGTAAAAATGATAAATACAGTCAATAATAATGATTTAATGATTTATCACTTTCAACCAATAGGTGGCACAGTTACAAAATTGATGTGGTGTGGTCAGAATAAGGGAACAATGACACATGCAAAGATTGGTGTCAATATATCAAAGCAGGGTGTCAATATAGTGTCAATATGTCATTGCAGAGATATAGCCTCAAGAGGCCTTTTCATTATAAGTATGGACAATCTGTTCATGCGTTGATAAAATACAGCATTTTAGCACATAATTCAAAATGGCCGACAGCCAAAATGGCTGATATGGTAAAATTGGATATCAGACGACTCGGCATGATGTCCTGAATCTAACAAGACCACTTTTATATAATTTCAAACAGTTCAGAAGTAAGCAAAAATAGCAATTTTTCGTATCTCCGGACCAGTAGGTGGCGCTGTGCCGAAACGCTGCATGTCGCCTCAGGTCATGCTTGTGATGACTTGTACCAAGTTTGGTTTGAATACGATAAAGCGTTGCGGAGATATAGCCTTAAGTGTATTTTTGCAACCGCTACGTAAAATTTGTTTGCGCGTATATCAAAAACGATTTAATGAATCAACTTGAATTCCATGTTTTTTTGTCAACATTGTCTGAAGATGATCTGGTTCAATTTTCGTGCAAATCGCAAAAGTAGGTTTTTCGGAAAATTTAAAATGGCGGGAAAATTATCATGACGGAAAATGACGTAATAGGGTGCAATCGAATCGGCATGAGCTCAGGAATCAGAGAAAAAAAGAATTTTGTTTCTAGCCCTTATGGTTCAGTTATTAGCATAAACATGAGTCCAATTTTGGACAGGTGGTGGCTCTAGAGGGATTGAGTTAGAGACTCCAAATTTGCTATGGTGACATTTTTTAGACTGTCCTCTACAGGGTTTCTGCAGGGTTTAGTCAGTCAAATTTAAGACTTTAAGACCTTTTTATGACCATTATGATTTAAATTTATGACCTAAACGAATTACGAAAAATAACTTCCTTTCAAAAAAGTCTTTTAAAAGTAACAAGTTTTAAAAGTAACAAGTTTCATTATTTAAAGGTTCCATTTTCTTAAGAGTAACAAACTGAAGGCTCCCTTTTCCTAAGTATCAATAACAGAAACAACACTAAACAATTATCATAATATATCTGTCAATATCGATAATTATCACGATAAATGTCAAATCTTTATTTCTTTCAAGTTTAAAGGCAGATTTTTGTTCGTAACTGAAAATTGTAGAAACCAGAGCATTAATTGGGGTTTTAAACTACTCTTTATTGTCAGAACATATCATGCAAAACAGGTGAACATTTCACAAATCTGAGGTAAAACATTCAAACATTTGTCATTTGTCCTTAACAAAATAAATACCTTTATTGGAAAATTAATTTCTTATTTTCTGCATGTGCTAATGGAGGATATTGTTTCAAGTCCTGAAACAGGTTTGTGTTGCCTGACTTTGATGGCACGTATCTTCATGAAATGTATGAAAAACAATAGTATCCTAAATACATTAAATACTTTAATTATATTCCATTAGTCCTTTAATACATTGTCTACATTAATAATAAAATAAGATTCAATTCAATATGTATATCCCACATTTCACGGTGGAGTTAATATTACTAGGCTAACGTTACAGTAAATCCATGGTAAATGATGGGGATTTGTTGATGGAAACACCTTCTAACTATATTGTTGCGCACAGCGTTTCTCCTGTTTGTCAGCGCTGTTTCATCTGCCTTTAAACTGGTTTAAATCACTGAGACATTTGTGTTCTTCGCTGAATTCAAGCGATTCTCACTGGATCTTGTGACCGAGACCGATCAGAGTAACTTTGGACTTTGAGCCGAGCGGATAAATGGTCCATGTGGCGCACGGTTCAAATGAGTTTTGTTCCGGTATCGTTTAATGCCCAGCCATAATTTCAGTAAAACTAAGCAGTGACTCAACGACATATACAGTAATAAGCTGAGGAGACTCGTGAGTTTGCGCGGGTTTCTGTGAAAGTCCATTCCGACAAGTCTGTTTGCTGCACTGCCGCATGCACCTGGAACGCTGTGATACCACCCAGATTCCTCAGACAGAACTACAACAGGCGAAACGAATTAATGCCACCGCCAGCGCATTTTCAGGGGGAAAAGGCGATGGTGGAACCAATGAATTAATGAATGAGCATATCAATTTAAGACGTGGCTAAATGTAATTTATGACCATGTATGGAAAATCCGGATGTTTTTATGACTTTTTATGGCCTAAAATTTGTATTATTAAATTTAAGACTTTTTATTACTTTTATGACTCTGCGGAAACCCTGCTCTATTAGTGTACCAAATTTCACAACTTTTTACCATACGGTTCTATGGGCTGCCATAGACTTCGTGGCGGAAGAAGAAGAATATGAATAATAATAATAATAAGAACGTGTTCAATAGGTGCCTTCGCACCTTCGTTGCTTGGCCCCTAATAATAATAAAAACAATCTGTTCACGCTTAAGTGGTAGGTGCTCTTTCTTCTCATCTTAAAGTGCATCAGATTGATGCATTTAACTTTAAAAAATATATACAAAATCCATTGTGAAAACTGCATGTGACTGACATGCTGATAATCATGAATGACCAAATATTGGCAGATTATTTTGGCTACTTCTGTACCTCTCTGAGCAGGTCTTGCTCCATGTTATGGCGAGATAGAAGCATCTTCCTCTTGTACTGGCGACACTGCAGCTCGTAATATTGCCTCTGTCTGCGTAGTAACCCCGCCTCTTCCTCTGCCTGGAGCTGCTGGAGACACTCCTTCTGCTGAACCAGCCACTCCTGCTTCTCTCGCTTTGGTGTGGACTGGTTCTCATTGAGCTCCTGTACACAAGGCGGAAATATTCAACACAACATTCGAGCAAATCTAGCCATCTTATTCCTGACAAACCTACTGCATTTTGAATTATGGGTGGCACTTCCGGTTTAGGGAACTTCCATTCAAAAAGACTGAAACGAATCATTTCAAATCATAAGGTACAATGATTTACATTGTACCTTATGAAATAAAGGTACAATGTACAAATAAAGCTCATCCATCAGTTTGACTGAATGTGCTGTCAGTTTTCCTTCATGTTTTATTTTGAGACATCAAGGGAATAACGTTACGCTTGCTATTTTAACGTGACACTATAACAAGAATATCTATGGCAAGAGCTTTTTTCAGTTGCTGCATACTTTTCCCAAGCGGTAACCTCCGCAGTTTCTCTTGAAGCCAATATGGAAGTGACTTAAACTGTAATTCATCGACTGGCCACTAGAGACAGGCTACAGAAGGGAGCAGAATCTCATTGAGCTCATGTTAAAATTCCCAACTTTACAGCAGAAAAAAAACATGTTTAGTCTGGTACAAATTGTGGTTTTGGTCTATACGGCTAATTTTGCCCTTCATGACAACTGTGAGTGGGTGATTTTTTTTAAATACCGGTAATTCATTCGTTTACATTATATAAAGCCTTAAAGTTCTGCATAATTAAGGGCGTGGCCATTTTGAGTGACAGGTGGATTGTCATTTGTCTGCTGTCTGTTAGTCATCGCGTCACCTCAGCTCCGCCCACGTCTCGCCTCTTTGCCCATTTTCTGTTATCCGGGTGTGACACGCGATGAGGCGCTGCCAAGATGGCAATGGGCAGCTCGACTCTACTTTACGCTTCAAAACTGCTCTTCAGAATCCTGTAGGTGACGTTACGGACACTACGTCCATATTTTTTTTAATTTTACAGTCTATGACTTTTCCTCATGATTATTTTCTTTTTTCCCCTTTGCATTCCGCTATAATAGTATGAAAAAAGACAACATATACTGCACATTTGTGGTCTGTTCTCCCGATTTAATTTACGATATATCCCATTAATAATTCACTGGAATGCATGAAGAACCTCTCGTTTTTCTCCTCAAACCCTCGCGTCTCTTTCCAGGTTTGTTTTCACAGGTAAATACAATTTATTATTGGTCAAAATGACGGAAATCACTTTGAAATAGTATCACGCAATGCTGAAGTTAACATTTTTGACTAAAGAGGGGGTATAATGCTATTTTTACACTGTTAAAGACTCGGATTCCCATGCTAAACACGGCCAAAGTTTCAAAAAATAAAGTTGGAGCATTGGAGTATTCTGTGCCAAAAATACTCCTTCCGGTTTCTCAAGTTTCGGAAAGCTTTTTTCGAGTAAGGGCCTACGTGACGTCAACAAGGGCAGAATTTCCCTTTACGGGCACTTCTCCCGGAAGGGCGCGCGCACACACGTCGACCAGAGCTAGAGAGCAAAATCACACCCATAAACACGCTTTGCTCGGATTTAGGGAAGTCGTCAGCTGCACAGGTCACAGGACTCCACGAAATCGATGTCACCAAAGAAGCATGTTTTTGGTTGTCAGGGCAAGACAACCCTGTTCAGCTTACCAAAGAACCTAGCGTTAAGGGGACTGTGGATGGAGTTTGTTTTTTTCCAGAGCAGCAACAGAGTTGCACAAGTGTTTTTGTTTGTTCCCTGCATTTCGGCAATGATTGTTTTATAAACAAGACCCAGTTCAACTCCGGATTTGCCAAGTAGGGCTCGCTGCAGCCTGCGGTGGATATGCAAATCCGCCCACATCCAAGTGTGACGTCAGAAATCCCGCCCTGCAGCTAATTTCAATAAAATCGTAAAAATCGGCTGCAGGGCGGCATTGGCCTGGTCTCTGACGTCACACTTGGATGTGGGCCGGGTTGGACGTCCACCGCAGGCTTCAGCGAGCCCCTTCTCGGATTTGCAGATCGTCTAATGCTGAAAGATGGAGGGGTCCCAACGATAAAGGTTCACGGTCATGCGTTGGAACCGCAGGCGGTGAGTAAAACTGCTTCAAATGTCTGTGTTGTTGGCTATCGGCACGCAAGTGCACAATTATTAAACAACATGAACTCATTAGACTCTTTAGCTCCGCCCAGACGATACGCCTCCAGCCGCTCGGTTTTATTCGGAAAGACTCAGTACAGCGCATGTGTCTTTTATAAATATGATAAAACTAAAGACTTTTCGGAGACATGAAGGATGCAATACTACTCTATTGGTACTCAAGATTGACATGAGATTGACAGAAACTGTGTGATACCCCCTTTAAGGCAACGTGTTACATATCACAGAGATATATTACTAGTGATATTTTACCCGTCTGTTATTGCTGTGGAAAGAATCGTGCTTTTGGGGTTATTCATGGTCTGTTGGAAGTATCTTGCTGATGCTTTTATACTTTTAAATGGACTTTTAATGTTCGATGATTGAAGGGTGAGTAGAATCATGTCATCTCATTGTACACAGTTTAAAAAAACATATTGCGTTCATAGAGCGAGCCTTTCACTGATTGTTTACTGCGTAATGGAAATTTCCCCCATAACTCCCGTAAAGTGCCAGGAATAAGGAATAAGGTGGATAGGCAAACAGCCAAATCAGATTCTGACGTACCTCTTTTAGTTGCTCCTTTCGCTGTCTGTACTGCCGTTTCTGAGACTCGAGCAAGCTGGTCAACTCCTTCTTCTGCTGGCCCAAGATATGCTGCTGAAACTTCTTCTCTTCTGCAAGAGCACCTTTAGTCTAAGGGGTAAGAAAGAGGAGGAGTAAAGACAAGTTGTTGTTTTTAAATTCATTGCCATATCTTCACAGGATATTACATGGCAGACACAGATTCAACAAACTATGAATACAAACATTTCATAAAATTCTATTTAGAAATAGACTAAACAATTTTATATATACACACACACAACACTATCAAAGATTCTTTGATAATGTACTTGTGATACAAAATAAGTTCTTCAAAGTATGTCCTGAAAGAAAGAGTTGTCTCATGACATTTAAAATTGGCAGATTGTCAGAATAAAACGGCTATCAGCCTGACTTTCACTCACTATCTCTCTTTGTATGGTCACATCTGTTTTTACCCAGAAGGTGTTCAAGGCAGAGATGGTAGGTTGCTCCTTTAGGGGAAAAAGGTCAGTGGGTTTATTGTTGGGCCAACAAGTCAAAGATGGGGGAACCTCTCTTGTGTTCCGGAAGGCTCCTGTATACGGACTGGTTATTCTCTTTTCTATATGATGTAACGTACAGGGATTGGACGAATCCCTGTAACACCCCCTGAACATATAGCTACACAAGTAAACACTGAACAATAACACTTTGAAGAAGAAAGATTAAGGGCCCTTTCATACACCCAGCGCAATGCGACGGCAGACATGAGGCAAGTGTTTTTTGCTAGTTTCAGCCTGACAGAGTTCTCATTTTCACGTCCAGCGCCACGTTGTTTAAATAGCAAATGCACTCCGGCCCATCTGTTCGCTCATGGGCTGCTGGTCTGAAAACCAGGTGTGTTCAGGCCATTGTTGGCGCGTTGCTATTTTGAGGAACTGAAAACGACAGCGCCATTGACCAACAAAAACCTGGTCTAAAGTCAATAGCGCAGTAATTTTTGTGTTATTTAAAGGGTGCGTTAGTAATATGAGCCTATAGGTGGTGCACAACATGCGTACACTCTGCTTATTACACAGACAGGGACGCGCAGCAGCACACACACACATTTTTAATTATTAAATATAAAAAAAAATGTCACGAGATGCGTTCAGCTTTTCCGCTTGCAAATTCCACCATGTAAATAGCGAATCCGCCATGGTGCAAGCACAACTGGCTTTTAAAGGGAATGGGAGATGAGACTCTGATTGGTTTGTTGCACATTACGCCTAAAACACACGCATGACTCATTAAGAGACTAGGTACAACCATTTTGGACTCGCCAACCATTTTTCCCATTGTTAAAACTAGCAAAAGTGGATTTGGATACGCCCTAAGTGCACTTGCGCTTCAGACCATGCGCTCAGATCCTTAAAATAGGGCCCTTAACCTTCTTCCCTCAGTGTAGTTATTCAATCCTGTGAATTAAAGGACTGAAAATGACAACACAAAAACAAATACATCAAACACAGATGAAAAACAGATGCTTTACAGACAAGTTAGAGCAACAATATTGACATCTTCCCATTTTGCTTGCCATTAATCTAAAATAAACTGGTTGATTAGGGGCTTGAGGCCAGAAGTTGGGATTTATAAAGAAAAGAAATCTAGAACCATCAATCACCGTTTTTTCCACTCACCTCTTTCTCCAGGATGCCCTGGTGCTTCTTGCCAAGCTTGTCTGCTTCACTGCTCAAGTTGTTTCTCTGCGTCTCCAGTTCCTTGTCAAGCCTAAGCTGATGTTCATCCATCTCGGCCTTCAGCTTGTTCTCCAGAGCCATCAGCTGTTTCTGATGCTGCCGCCTCATGCGCTTGTATCCGGACATCTGCTCTCTCAGCGCTGAGCCCTGCTCGTGCTCCTGGATCTGACGGGTCACCAGTGAGGCTGTGCGGATTGTGGCGAAGTGGTCCCGTCCTCGACGTCGGCGACCACCACCAGAGGGGCCCTGCTGTTGAGAGTCCACCTCCGGCTGGTACGGGTCATCATAGATGTTATCATGGATCTGTGTGGGGACAGAGGGGGACAAATGAAAGAAGAATCCTGAAAATGTGTGAATGTGTGTGTATATAAGTTTGGAAACATTACCATTTTTTATATATTTTTTAATTAGTCCCTTATGCTCATTAATCCTGCATTTATTTGATAAAAAACAAACAGAAAAAAGCAGTAATATTGTGAAATATTACTACAATTTAAAAGAATGGTTTTCTATTTAAATATACTTTAAAATGTAATTTATTCCTGTGATCAAAGCTGAATTTTCAGCATCATTAGTCGAGTCTTCAGTGTCACATGATCCTTCAGAAATCATTCTAATATGATTTATTATCAATGTTGGAAACAGTTGTGCTGCTTAATATTTTTTATAACCTGTGATAATTTAAGGATTGATGATGAATAAAAAGTTTAAAAACAACAACAGAAATCTTTTGTAACAATTTACACTACTGTTCAAAAGTTTGGGGTCAGTAATATTTGTCTTATTTTGAATGAAAAACGAATACTTTTATTTAGAAAGGATGTGTTAAATCGACAGTAAAGATTTATATTGTTAGAAAAGATGTCTTTTTTTAAATAAATGCTGTTGTTTTTAACGTTTTATTCATCAATGAATCCTGAAAAACGTATCATAGGTTCCAAAAAATATTAAGCAGCAGGTTTCCAACATTGATAATAACTGAGTTATCAAATCATCATATTATAATGATTTCTGATGGATCATGTGACACTAAAGACAGGAGTAATGATGCTGAAAATCAGCTTCGATCACAGGAATAAATTACATTTTAAAGAATATTAAAATAGAAAACCATTCTTTTAAATTGTAATAATATTTCACGACATGAATTTTCACATGATTTTTGATCAAATAAATGCAGCCTTGATGAGCAAAACAGACTTCTTTCAAAAACAACATAAAAAAAATATATTATTTTGATGAGTAGTTTGACGAAGTCGTTTCACACAAGCAGCTCAAACAAAGCCATCGACATGTACCAGAGGTTTGTGCAGCACCGAGCTGTTGGAGGTCACGGTATGTTCGCCCTCCTGCATCATGGCCATCTCTCCACTGTCATCCGAACCATCTGCAAGGCTGTTCACTGAAGAACTCTGGGAGCTGGCACTTATCGACATAGACGGCAGCGAATGGGAGCTCTCCATGCTGTTCACCGTGCCCGTCCGCAACATATACTGCTCTACATCCTGCAAGACACAAGACCGCCTTTAAAAACAGACACCACGATACCAGCAGGAGATGGTTTCCCCAACTTCTGTGATTTCAACAACCGTTTTTAAAATCACCCAGAAATGCCATTTGCAAGAAAAAACATGGAATCTAATTGAAACATTTAACCCAAAATTCTATTAAAGGGTTAGTTCACCCAAAAAACATCTGACTTTTGGCCTTTGATCCAAGTTAGTTGATATGATGCTATTTATGAAAGGTTAAACATCTACATAATAGAGCTGTGTGTAATAGAGCTGGGGAATATAATTATTTTCATGATGCATCACAATGCTGATGTGAAGTAGCTTGTTATTCATCAGCAATTAACTTGCATCCACCACAATTTTGTGTTTACATATTACTGCGGAGTAAAAAATAGACAGGTTGTCAATTTGACATGCTCTTTTATTGGAAAATAGCCAATTAAAAAGTTAAGAGTATTATTAATAAAAGAACTGGTGGACAAGATGCAATGTGATGATGCATCGATACACTACCCTTTGAAATCGCAATCAAATCGTCAGGCAAGTTACGATTCACAACTGTAATGTGTTTATTACCCATTTTACAGCCATAATGTGATGGATTACGAAGAATATATCAGCTGATTGATTTGATTGCGAAAAAAGGTCTCTATAGCAAAGGTTAAAATTACAACAAAAAAAGAAAAGAAAAGCCATTTCAGAGGCAAAGCAAGGTATACATTTCAAGGCTAACATTTAAGAGCATTGGCACCAGTGCCACTAAATTCTACCGATGGTGGCGCTGGAGGAAAATTTATCATAAAGTTAATTTGATCATAAAATTACTATTGATTTGTTAATAAGTGCAGTTACTAATATTACTACATGTTTGTTAGTGGCAATGTAACAGTGAAGCGCTGAGCTTGACTTGATATGCAGATAAAATTAACTTTTATTAACAACAGTTTTTGCTTTTATGCAAAAACCTAATTTTTACAGGGAAAATTTCAATATTCTATATATTCAATATTCTACTCTTATTAAATGTACCATTGTTCTTCTATAGTATCACAGTGAACTGACCGACAGCTTCAGTGATTGTGTAATTCAGTCACAATTTGGAGAACATTTTTTCATGAGACTTTGTGAGTTCCTACTTTTGTCCATATATTAAGGAGTGGAAATGGCTAACAAGTCAATGCGTGCTCCTCTGCCGCCACCTACTGGTTATAGTGGTAATTTCATGTTTTTTTTAAATAAAAGTGCTTGTTTGACACAAATTGGCCTACACCTTTAAACGTGTAGTTTTACAAAACACCACATTAAAAATTTCACTCTCAGAAGACTGATATATAGATATATATATATATATATTCTCAATTATTTCTTCCACAATACCATGGTGTGTTACTACATTAAATCCATGGTGAATGATTTGTGGACTGAAACCCCTGAACTTCATTCATGCAACAATGGTTTCTCCTGGTTTCCACGTCAGCGCTGTTTGATTTTATATCTATTATAGCAGAGAATTCTGTGCCGAGCACTTCTAGTGATGTTAATAATTCTGTGGCGAATTCAAATGCTTTCTCACTGGATCTCCCAGTGCTGTGTAGTAACAGTGTTGCATGATCGAAGTCGGCCCGTGTATGAGCTCACGCTGCGCTGTCTATTATTGAGCCAAGTTGAGAAACAGTCCGCGCAGCTCAAACGAGTAGTGCGGTTCCGTTCCACTTTCGTTTAGTTTGTCATTTGATGTTTCTCATATGTAACAGAAATGGCAGCTCTTATCAGTTGGGCAACGTGGTGGGCGTCGCACCAGTGCAACCTCTAACAAAATTTAGTCGCACCAACAGGAAAAAAGGTCACAGTCTGGAGCCCTGCATTTGAAGAAACACTACAAAGAAAAAACTCTTTACAATAGCGGGCTCTGAAAGCAAATAAGGTCATTCTTGAGTTCATATTGACTTTAATGCTAGCTAAATCAAAGTGTCAATTCGCCATTGTGTCACAAACAAATCACTCAAGCACACTCAGGGTCAGAACGGGACAAAAGAACAAATGACTCCAAATCCCAACGTTTGAAACATGAGCTGACAAACGTCTGAAACGCAAGTGAACAGACAAAACAATTTACCAAACCCTAAATTGTTTACGTCTATTTTTAAAACATTCTTCTCTGGTTCCATCTAACAATTGGATGAAAGGACGGAACCCAGGCAGACATATTTATTGTACCGACCAACTGGCACATTTTATATTATTTCCAAATATAGCTCTTCGACTGCAGTGTAAACAGATGAACTGATAGAGCATGACTCTTTCAAAGGTGTGGGATTCTGAAAATCAAAGTTCCTCTTTTCTATTTGACATCAAGTAGAAAGGTTATCCCACCTCTTCCTCCTCCGTCCCCTCGGTGGCAGGCCCATTATGCGTTTCCTGAAAAAGGATTTTCTTCATCTTCCGGTATTGCAGGTTATCTAACTCCCTCACGGCGTCTTTAGTACGTGCTATCAGATCCATCACCGCCGTCACTGGACGCTCACGGCACAGGAAGTGATGCTGGAGAATCAAAGCAGAGAGGTTTATTTCGAAACAGCATGTTCAGAAACTGTAACAATAACAGTCTTAAAGCTCCTCAAAAGACTTACTTTCAGCAGCACGTCAGAGGTAGGTCTGTCCTGGGCAATCTTCTGCAGACAAGAGTCTACGAAGTTACGGAAATAATCCGACCTGAGAGGTTGGGTAACAAAATATGCAAATTAGTTAGCTGAATGTAGTGAAACTGAAAAGGCGCGTCCTGGTACAAAGCAAATAGTGTTAACGTTTTAGGCACCAAGTTGATCCTAATATGGAGTATGATTCAGTTCAGAACCTGCAGACTGACCGGTGACTGCGATCGAACACCTATAAACACGTCTCTGCAGAGCGTTTGCACATCACAGGGATACAGCTACACATGTGAACGATCAAATGCACTGTCAATATGCCCGTCTTATTTTACACAAACTGGTAGATAAACTGATATAAGTTTTGGATTATTGATTGTGATAACGCTCATGTGACATTCAAGTGTTGTGTCATGAAATGTGATACTTTTCTTCTATTTTTAAGTCTGTAAGGTCCCGCTCAGACAGAACGTGTTTTTCAGGTTCGAAAACGCGAGGTGCACAGCATTGCTTTTCATTGGTCGACGTTTCTCAATTTAGAAAATAGCAGTGCACTGCATTTTTTTTATGTTGCTAGAACACCCCCGAAACAGCTGTGCTGTCAGTCTCATCAAGGTAACCATCACCACAACGGAAGGCTCTCCATTCATTCGATTGGACAATAGAAAAGAAACACGATGACGTCGGGTGCTGATTGATTTTTTTTCAACTTCAGGCACTCAGAGCGCTCCTTCTAAAACGCAGCAGGCAGTTAAAACGCGAGGCGCCCGGGGCACATAGGTAGCGCGCATAACGTTCTCTGCCAACAGAAATATATTTAAAAAAAAGGCTGCAAAAAATGCGTTCTGTCTGTTCGAGGCCTTATGAAGCATTTTTTTAACCAAGCAACATAAGAAACAAAATAGTACTCAATTTGGTACTTGTGCGCAGTTCCAACATACAGTTTTCTGTGCGCACACTCTAAAAAAAAATATAAAAAAAAAGATTCTAAATTGTAAAAACAAAGATTACTTGAGTATGTTTTACAAAAAAATACTATCTTAGTCTTTCTACTTAAAGCTGCTGTCCATAACTCTTTTTGTGTTTTTGTGTACAAAAATTATATAATGAGAATGTACAGCATGAATCAATTTTTTGTCTTACCCTGAATCATTATGTACACTTATAATAAGTGTTTATATTGGGACTATTTCAGACCAGACTGGTAGGAACCGCTGCGGAGGAACACAGTCCCTGCGTGACTCGCCATAGACATTTGCTGAGACAATTTCTGAGTGAAAAGTGTTTCAAAGTAAATCCTAAACAATTTTTTTTTTCAGTGACAGAGTGATGTTTTTTAAAGCCTCTTCTCACACAGTGCAAGTACTGAATTGCATTCTTTTACACAATTTATTGCACTTAAACATTAAAATACACAAAAAGTCAAAATGCATATTTGCATCAAAAAAAGTGTTCGCACAAACACAGTCGATTATGTCTTAAGTGAACGTAAACACAAAATCTGCTTTGTCAATATATTGGATCAGTGCCTTCGGTCTTAAAGGGATAGCAGCCTAAAATACCTGTTGCTGTCTGTGTCATTAATGCTAATCAAACAACAAAATAAAGAGAAAAATCACTCACTGTTGCATGTTTGCATACTTAAGTTATTCAGTGAACACTATGCAGTGTTATTTTACATTTGAACGCTTTATTCAATTTCTGTAACATGTATTACTGCTGTCAGATGGACTTAGCTAAAAAACGGTTTAAAAATTATATTCGTTCTTTTGTATTTTTTATTTTTTTATCCTATTGCTTGTAATTACTGGTTTTTATTTTATCACTGACTGTTAACAAAAAGCTTGAAAAAGTTGTCAATCTTATTTCCACCAAACAATGATTGCTTACATACATTTTAGTGCTGGGAATCTATTTTAAACTTTGAAAGCTACCAATTTCAACATTTATTAGGCTTTAAAAAATAACAACTTTTAATTTAAGTGAACTTAAAACAATCTTTACATAAACCCATTATAATAAATGTTATATTTACCCATGGCCTTCTCTGTTAGACAGTCTATACATAAATGTAATAGTTATCAAACACCTTTCTTAACTGCATAAATAATATATGAAATATAGATTAATCATCATTAAAGCTACACTTTTCTCTGTTCCCTTATTTCTTTAATGAACATTAATGACATACATCATTAGTGCTGCTGTCACTTTAAGATCGGCCGCTGCCCAACATGACGCGGATCTGATGCGCTGTCACGCAAATCTCATTTTCTCACAAGTTTATTTAAGACGTTATTCAACTAATTTAAGACTCCTATTATGGCAAAATTATCGGTGTTGTTGTTATTGTTTGTTCCAAGAGCAAAAGAGAACTCGATGTGTAGGGTTGGGCATCGAGAACCGGATCCAACTTGGAACCGTTTAAAAAATAACGATGCCATTGGTATCGTTTAGAAATTTTGTTTTCGATTCCGATCATCGGTTCCAAACGCGCAAGTTTTCGGAAGTGCTTGCCGCGCCGTTTGTTCTGTTGCAGCCATGGAGCACGGTAAGTTCACTTTTTAAAAAAAAGCCTGGGTCGGCACAGTGCAACACATATGACAAACTTATTTCTTGCACGGGAGGATGCACTACAAATATGAGTGTAGCGTGTTTGAAATGCTGCGTAGGTCTGTCCTCCTCGGGAAACCCTGCGCTAACCAACGTTATTAAAGGGATAGTTCACCCTGAAATGAAAATAAAGCCTTCTTTTACTTACCCTGATGTTGTCCCAGTGCCCTATGTCCTATGACATTTAAAATACTGTTCCTGCACGCGCTCCTATGGCAGTGAATGGCGATCAGCTAAAACATTAAACAAAACAAACAAATGTATCACGCAACGATACAGGGAGACGCGCGCCATATGGAAAGTGTTCAGGGGGCACACTATAAGGTTTTGCCAGAAAGAAACCGTATTATTCAGTCAAAACACTGAGCTCGGCCGTTATTCTGAGCGCGCTCCTCTGTGTGCACTATGAGCCGTCAGCAGCCGCCAGCGCTCATGCCTACTATAATAACTCGCACTGTTGTCATTGCACCCACGATAAGCACACACACACACACATAACCATTTTGAGAAATCAAGCTCAATAGAAAAAAACGCAATTCTCGTCTTTTAACGTATATGATAAGAAATAATACTAATAATATAACCTCCTTAAGTGAATATTGTGTACCGGTTGTCATGATAATATTGCACGAGGCTGTGCGCACACAGGAACACGCGCATTTGAACAACAGCTGGGTGAGTAAAAGATGGCTTCATTTTCATTTCAGGGTGAACTAATTATCCCACCTCGTCATAATCAGGTACGTGATTGTAGTGTAATAACAAAGCCCTTGACCAAATTGCGAATTGTGGTGAACAACAACGTTACTGAAATTATTTTCCCCCCTTGTAGATAAATGTAGCTATACGCAAATTGCCCACGCTAGTAGCAGTCCTAATATGACTGCTGTTAATGCTATTGTTAAACCGGGACTCGGTGTGAAACTCCATTCACCTTTGCAGCAAAGCAAGTGAAAATGCCAGCGGAGAAAGTCCCAAAACTAAAACTCATTATTGAATCAAAATACAATTTTCCTCTGTGAAATGAGCCTGTGACATGTTGTGACTTCACCCCTCAAAGAATCGGAATCGAGAATCGAAAAGAACCGGAATCGAAACTAAGAATCGGAATCGGAATCAGAATCGTTCAAATCAAAACGATGCCCAACCCTATCGATGTGTGCATGAGACTGACACAAGTCTGTCTGCGCGTCGAGTGTGTGTGTGTGTCAGGGTGTCACTCAATGAGCTGACAGACGCACCCACACAGACAGGACATTGACATACAGCGTTTTCTCTTTTGTCTTGTCGCACAGATGGTTTAAAAGCATTTATATGAATAAGAGTGTGATCATATAATGTAACGCTAGGCAAAAATGGATATAAAAACAGACGCTGCGTTAATTGCGTTAAATATTTTTAATGCGTTAAACTGAAAAAATTTATCGCCTGCGTTAACGCATTATTTTGCCCAGCACCAATACATTTATAAACATTGTTATCGTGAAATAAAATTACTCATATGATCATTTAAGATTTCAGTTCACCCCGATTTCAAGTCAGTAATAATAAAAAAAAATAATACACATCACTATATTAGGGATGTAACGAATCAGGGGACTTTTTGAGGATTTGTTTTAAAATTTCAATTGAGTTATTATTTGACAAAATATATATTTAAATGTTACAAAGAAATATGCAGAATTTTGTCTGAGAAATAAAAGGACACTTATTTTATAATTTGTCTTAAATCTCATTTTGCTAAAAAAAAATCATATCGTGAAATTAGTATTGTGAATCGTATCGCATCGTGAGTTGAGTGAATCGTTACATCCCTACACTATATTATTGCATTTATGCACAATATATTGCATATAAATAATATCATATAATCTAGCATTAAATAAAAGTATTTTCAACAGCATGTAAGTATGTAAAATGGTTTTAGGCTTTGTTGATGCATTTTCTGCAATCCCTGATTCGAATGTTTGAGGAATATCAATAGAGCGCTGCTTTGGAAACATAAAAAGCAAGAGGATCTTTGACAGTGAGGATGAAGCTTTTCTGGTTCCCTACCAGTGATTGGACTGCAGGACTGGGCTCTCGTTCTGGGCGATGTGGTATAAGGCACTCATAGCATTCATGTTAAACAAGGGAGGCTTTCTCTCTGCTACAATAGAGAAAAAACAAACAAGCAAGCAGTTAGCAGCAAGGCATCTATTATAAGTATATTACTGCAAACATTCAACTTAAAGAAGACCCATTATGCTTTTTTACGTTCAACCTTTCTTTAGTGTGTAATGTTGCTGTTTGAGCATGAAAAAGGTCCCTCCAGTGGGAGTTGTCCTCTATATCAGTGAACTTCCTCCATTGTAGTTTTCAGTTTTCTTCCAGGAACGAACACGACAAAATATTACTAATTTAAATAATTATTTCCCAAGGCATATGCAAAATAAAGAGGTGGGGCCTGGTTGAGTTAGTTAGCAGCGTGTTGAAACTCGCAGTTATGGTAATGGACGTGACATTCCCAAAAACTGGTCAAGCCAATCAGAGCACATTGTGCTTTTCAGAAGGAGGGGCTTCATAGAGACAGGAACTAAACAGAGCATTACCGTTCGTTTTAATTATGCCCTTCACTTGTTAACTTCCCTCGGTCTCGTTCACTCAAATGTGCGTCATTGCTTCGTTTACGAGTGCCCACTACTGGCGGAACCTTTCCAATGGACTGAACTGGAACGTCCTAAGCCCTTGATCACTTGGAATCCACTATAGAGTTGATTTATTTATTTATTTTTCCCTTACGAAATAGTTTAATGCAGCATTCTATATGTATATAGGTGTGTTTGGGTTGTTATAAATGTTTTAAAAAAATAATTAAAATATCAGAGTTGTTTGTGGTGTGGTAAATTAAACACGATATGTGGTGAAGTCACAATCGTGTTGCATTGTGGTATATGAAGTTGCCTGAAGTGTACATATGAAGTAGGGCAAAATCGAGGGAGCGAGGGTCTGTCCATATAAACTTCCCTCGTACACGTCACAAAGTGGAACGCACTTCAAAATGGCGGGCGGGAATTTCCCCGAGGGGAAGTGCTTAGAGAAGTTCGCAAGTGCATGTCTAAAAGTGGAGTGGAACGCAGCCTGGGAAGCGAGGAGCTGAAACAATGGAGAATTTGTGAATAATACGTTTTTTTTTAAACATTCAAGCATGAAAACCTTTTTCTAGTAGACCCCAAAACAAAATATCAAGATATAATATGGCCTCTTTAATATTTTTTCTGTGGTAAGCAACAGCAAGCCACAAATGTGAAATGTCAAACATAGAAATTGGAACATTTTCACGCCAGAGATGTACTGACACTGTGATCTCTTTCAATATACAACACATGGGTGTTCTCTTGTACATCAGACATGACTTACCAAGCTCTATACAGGTAATGCCGAGTGACCACACGTCAACCTTGCCATCATATTGCCCTTCATCCATTGCGAGGATTACCTCTGGAGCCATCCTGGAAACAGAGCACAACTTAGTCATAACAGGAATTGACCAGAACATCTCATTAGTTGCAACAATGTGCAAGTAAACAATTCAAAATGACATTTAACTCATGCATAAGAGTATATTTATGCCAAATATGTTGATAAAAGGTGTTATAATTAATGGGAAATATTTTTGTACCAGTAAGGTGTGCCCACAAAGGAGTTGGCAGGAGCAACAATGGAGGCAGAGCCAAAGTCTCCCAGTTTGACTTGGCCAGGCTCTGTCAGTAAGATGTTACCTGCTTTCACATCCCTATAAAAGGACAAACACACCTTCTTTAAAACTTTAATGTTGGCAAAAGCCAAAATGATTTGCAGAGTTCACAAAACTGCATCAAGAATGTGTTTGCATTAAGGGTGTGCGATATTGACAAATTCTATCAAGATATTTTCTGGAACTTTGTCGAAAATGGTAATTAGACAATATTTTGCTTAATGTGTTTTTGTGCTGTTACCTTGGTTAGTTTAGGCCTGTCATGGACATCTGACTCATGAAGCTTTTCAGTCTTTATATTCGACTTGATGAAGAATTATCTTCATCAAGTCGTAATATTTGCCACCTTAAATTGACTTCTAGGGGCATTTATTGCTAACTTCATTGAATGTATGCATAATTTTGTCAAATTATTTGATTTAATTTAATTAGAATAATAAGACACTATAGACTGTTACAAATCAAATGAAACGTTATCAACAAAAAAATTGCGCTGCATAGGTTAGCAGAATTTAGGTTCATTTACACTGCAATTACAATTGCTTAAATAATGCTTCAAGTAAATATTTTGAAATTTAAATATGAAACTAAAAATGTTAGAAGGTGGCAGCATATTGTCTTAATGAACGATTAATTCAACCGATTTGTTCAAACAACTAAGGCTGTGTCTGAAATCACACCCTATACCCTTAAAGATTTTCTTTAAAATGTAAAAGTGCTTTATGAACAGTGTTGGGCACGTTACTTAAAAAAATTAATTAGTTATAGTTAAAGGTTACTTCTTACAAATAGTAACTGAGTTACATCATTATAAAAGTAACTAATTACCAGGGAAAGTAATTACTGCGTTACTTTTTTTTTTTTCAAATGTTCAAATATGTCAAATAACTTGGATGCCCCCAATATTAAATATGTTAAATGAAGGAATTGGACACTAAATAGAATAAATTATTTTTATAAAACATTGTACATTAATGTAGGTTACACTATTGCTGTGGGACATTGTGAGAGACACCTATCAAATTCAATACATTATTGTAAATATTATCTGTAGACCTACTATAGTGTAAATATTGGGTAAATATTATCAGTACTTTACTACTCCTTTGGTAGTGGAGCTCACGTTATCACCGCTGATTCAAATAGTAACGAAACACCACTGTGTTGCTCAAAGATGCACAACGGTTCTGTTTAGGATTTCTATGGAACTATTTTCATTGGTGAAAGAGCAAAAAACAGACAATATTAACAATATTGTGTCTGAAATGTAACTCAGAAATGTTGCACATCCCATTTGCAATCATGCTAATATTTGAGATAAACTGCACGTTTGCTTGTGTAATACTGCTTAAAGGGGTACTTCAGCGCAGGGAAGATGAATGTGTATTTAAACTGGGTCATTTATGTAGTAGAAATGTGAAATTATTTTTGAATTTTGTGCCTTCTAGACTGAGAAAATACAGAAAATGTATTTGTCTCATGTGGATGAAAGACAACAACTCCCAGAATGCACTTGCTTCGCTGCCCTACGAGGCCACTCCCAAAGCCACGGCTATTGGTTATCACTTCCCCACCGCGGCACAAACGTCGTTTTGATATTCATAGTAATAAAATAATTTTGTTCAGTTAGAGAACAGACACTACAGTTAAAAACTGAACGTGTCTTTTCAATAAAGTGTGAGTGAGCCGAACGAAAGTCACGGCACAAATGCAGCAGGAGTCAGATTTCATTCATCATGAGAGAAGATCTTAGCATAGCTGAGGTAAGCGCGGCAGTCATTCTCGGCGCATGTCCAGTCTAGCGCGTTTTCAGATCGCATATGGAAGCTAAACTTTCATTGGAATTCATTGAATAGTCAAAACACTCACTTTGCTCCGTACCGCTAAGAGCCGAGCGGCAGCGGGCGAGCGCATTTACATTTGGTGAGTGAGATCCCTCCCCTGTGGGCAGGTTTGAAAATATGCCGAACTAGCTCCTGTAGTCTCTAGGCTCTGGCCAAAAATCCTCAGATGATATTTGCATAATCTGAGGATTTTTCCAGAAATAAAATGCATAATTCTCTTGTCTCAGGGGGACATGAGGGGGGAAAGTACCATAATTCAAATATACTACCGGGTTTCTACTGATACAAAGCTTAATGCTAAATCACTGAAGTTACCCTTTAACTATATCATATACACTCACCTAAAGGATTATTAGGAACACCATACTAGAACTGCCTTAATTCTACGTGGCATTGATTCAACAAGGTGCTGAAAGCATTCTTTAGATATGTTGGCCCATATTGATAGGATGGCATCTTGCAGTTGATGGAGATTTGTGGGATGCACATCCAGGGCACGAAGCTCCCGTTCCACCACATCCCAAACATGCTCTATTGGGTTGAGATCTGGTGACTGTGGGGGCCATTTTAGTACAGTGAACTCATTGTCATGTTCAAGAAACCAATTTGAAATGATTCGAGCTTTGTGACATGGAGCATTATCCTGCTGGAAGTAGCCATCAGAGGATGGGTACATGGTGGTCATAAAGGGATGGACATGGTCAGAAACAATGCTCAGGTAGGCCGTGGCATTTAAACGATGCCCAATTGGCACTAAGGGGCCTAAAGTGTGCCAAGAAAACATCCCCCACACCATTACACCACCACCACCAGCCTGCACAGTGGTAACAAGGCATGATGGACCCATGTTCTCATTCTGTTTACGCCAAATTCTGACTCTACCATCTGAATGTCTCAACAGAAATCCAGACTCATCAGACCAGGCAACATTTTTCCAGTCTTCAACTGCCCAATTTTGGTGAGCTCGTGCAAATTGTAGCCTCTTTTTCCTATTTGTAGTGGAGATGAGTGGTACCTGGTGGGGTCTTCTGCTGTTTTAGCCCATCCGCCTATGGTTGTCTTGACCAGGACCACACCCCTAAATTCATTGAAGCAACTGCCATGTGATTGATTGATTAGATAATTGCATTAATGAGAAATTGAACAGGTGTTCCTAATAATCTTTTAGGTGAGTGTAGAAAACAAAAAAAACTGTGCACTCAAGGAGGGTTTGTTTTGTTTTCTGTAAAGAGAGTGACATGCTTGATAATGTCAGCTTCCACATCCTTAAAACAATTACATTTTCACATACCAGAAGTGTCGAAACTCGTCCTGTTCTCCAGAGTTTAGCTCCAACTCCAGCCTCAACACACCTGCCTGGATGTACCTAGTATGCCCAGTAAGACCTTGATTAGCTGGTTCAGGTGTGGATAATTGGGGTTGGAGCTGAACTCTGCAGAACAGTGGCCATCCAGGAGCAGGATTGGACACGCCTTGTTGTAGACAATACATATCGCACACCCCTAATTTGAGTGATGCTTTTGAAAATCAAGAATCGAGCTGCTCTGTACCTGTGAATCATGTTGTGCGAGTGGAGGTATACCAAGCCCTGCAATGCACCGTGAGTAATTGCTGCTATCTCCACTTCCTGTAGTGGTTTCTTGTGCACTGGGAAAGGGGAAGAAAAAAAAAGTGGGATCCTGTTTTTTGTTTCTGCAAACTTCTTGGCCAGTGGCGTTTTACACTTCCGCATCTGACCAAACAGCTGTAAACATCCCTGGAACAATTCACTCACCTTCCAGCAGATCCGAGGCAGAGCCCAAACAGTATTCCATCACCAGCTACAAGAAAAGTATGACAGGAAGATCAATGAGGGGGTAGACACAGAAAAGAAAAAGGTGGAGATAAAGAAAAGGTATAATTGTGGTTAGCAAGCAACAAGAGGTGCATGTAGGGCTGCTATTGTAGTAAATGGAAACAGTGTTAACGGGTCAGTACATTCTCTTCCCTGAACGAGGCTTTTGAAAAGCGTTCAGCCTCCCACACACACACACACAGAGAAACACTCACCCATGCTGTGTGTTCGCGCAGGTAGCAGCCTCTATACTCCACCGTGTTGGGGTGCCGCAGCTTTTGAAGGAACTTCACCTCTTTGATGATATCCTGCCATTTCTACAGCAGGAACGAGAGAACAATGAAACAATCAAGGGACTATTCAGCGTCGGCTTCTGCTCCCCTTAAGTTCACATTTCTGATCTGTGCGATTGTGTGAAACAGCCGAAAGTGTGTTCTTTCAAATGTTGTGCGGTGAGATTGCAAATGAGGCGTAGCGTGGCACTTGGCGTTCAAGTGCTCTGCAGCATAGTGAAGGGAGTAGTTTCCACTGTTTAAATGGCACAACCGTCAATTACGGCCAGAGAGACGCTGCGATTTGCATAATTTGAATGCAATGCTGGGGCTTGCAAAGAACAGAACTTGCTAACATGCCAGTCAATACAAAAAAAACACTATTCTATGCCCACATATGAACTGCCTTCCTGTCTAGTGCCTACATAGGCAGCATCCTAACTGTGACCTCAAAAGAGAGCGATTTGGAATGCCCAATATGGGCAACAACTTGAGGAAACTCAACAGTGCCCACCCACTTTGTTTTAGTGGCCTTGTTTCCAGAAGTATTTTTCCCATAGTTTCTTCTAAGAGAGTCTTCGTTTAAAGGAGAACTCTTTTTAAGTTAATCTTGATTGTTATACCTTTGTGAGTACTGTCTATAGAAAAAACAGGGCCCTTACATGACAACGAGATGCGTTTAGCAACTTAGCCATTGTTTAAACTCACCGAAATAGTGTTTTAGACGGCAAGCTGTAGTCTCGCTGAAGTCCCGTGAGAACTCAATTGTAGCCGGTAAAAATGTAAATAGTCCAGGGGGGAGTAGCGTTACGAACCATTTCTTCTTCACTTGTGAGCCGATCATCACTCTTCACACACATGACGCTCCTCCCCCCTGGACTATTTACATTTTACTGGCTACAACTGAGATCTCACGGGACTTCAGCGAGAGTTAAGTTGCTAAACGCATCTCGTTGTCATGTAAGGGCCCTGTTCATGTTGGACAGACATTTTAATTGCATTTTGTGTCTGTTAAGAGGCACAAAGACACTCTTTATGTATATGCCCCCATAGCTGCCGTGTTAGCTGAGTGGGAGCTCTGGGCATTAACTGTAATGCTGCGTTCACACCGGACGCGATTCGCGTGAGTGATTTACATGTTAAGTCAATGCAGAGACGCGAAATGGCATTCTGCGGCGCGATTCGCGCAAATGAGGCGGCGAGATTCGCGCGATTGAGGCGGCGCGAATTGAGCGTTTGGAACGCGTGATTCGCGCGTATCGCTCAAGTTGAAAAATCTGAACTTTGGCGGATATTTCGCGCCGCGTTAACCAATCACGAGCTTGCTCTAGTAGTGACGCATTTACAAGCGGAGGCAGAAATCCCAACAACAATGGAGGACAAGATAATCGTGGCCGTATGTGGAGACCCGGAGCTGTACAATACATCATCCTATCACTACAGGAACAGGAATAAAAGGAATAAAAAGGATCTTGCTTGGAAGAAAGTGAGTTATTGTGAGTTATTGTGAGTTATTGTGAGCCAAGTGAGCCATTTCACAACGAGACAGGAGCAGAAAAAAAGAGCCAGAGCCAGCGGCAAATGTGAGAAGGACTAGCCGAGGGAAGGCGGGTCTCGCCGGGTACACGAGCGCTGAGCGCCGCCGATCCCCTGGATCTCACAACTCCGAAAAAGCCAGATAAAATGCTCAAATAGGCAAAAGATCAAATAGGCTGTAAAATTTGAGCTTTAAACAACTATATTATCGCCTGAAAAAGTCTTTAAACTACGTTTTGTCGCACATTAATAGTAGTATATTTTACAAAAAAGCTCATATAGGCTCATATAGAGCAGAAGCCCCGCCCATGATGCGAAACAGTCACGAAAACGCCACATAACAGCTCCGTGTTGCAAGCACCAATCCGTTTTTTTTGTTGTTTTTTTTCTATAGACAGTACTCACAAAGGTATAACGATCAAGATTAACTTAAAAATTCACCGGAGTTCTCCTAGTTAGTATAAGTTATAAGCCATGAACCAAACCATCCAGCTACGAGGCTAACCCTAACTTTACAAACGTATAAAAATTATAAAGGGTACGAGGAAAGAAATCATTTCAGAATCATGGCTAATGTAGTTTTTCCACCAGGAACTCTGGTATTAAACAATAAATGATACAATAGGTTTAAATAAAACTGACGGCTTCAACAAAAGCATATGCCATCAATTAAGCACCTCGTAGCTCACGGTAGGTCTGTTTTGACATTTTATAAGGATGTGTTCACACTTGTTTAGTTTGATTCAAATGAACCCTGGTGCGATTGCTCCGTTAGTGCAGTTAATTTGAATAAGTGAGAAATTAACTTTTTTGTCCACCGGCCACTGTGGTTGGTGGATTTCAACATCTACCAGCCACTCAATGTTTTTACCAGCCACTTTCTTGTTTTTACCGACAATGTGTAACTGCATGTGAAAATGAATACTACAAGCTCTACAATACTTAAGCAGTTTATTTAATCTCAAGTCTCAATGAAATACTGACATTTTCTCTTTCTCTCTTATACACACACAAACCATGAACTGATATACATTTCATTAAATGAGTAGGGCAGATTAATGGATGTGGCATTTGGATGATTCGTGGTCTTTTATGGATTCCAGTTTTAGGTTTTTAGTCCCAACAATGAAACTATTAGTTTTGGCATCTTCTGAAGCGTGTTGACAACATACTAGGGTTGCCACCTTCAGTGTGGCAAAATAAGGGACACCCATTCACGACAATATAAAATGGTATATTATTTTACATTTCATTTTTTAATTTATTTCTAAAGAACTCTTTAGTAGCCTATTTGGTGCACTTTAAAGGGATAGTTCACCCAAAACTAAAACATTCTGTCATCATTTACTCTCCCTCATGATGTTCCAAACCTGTATGAGTTTCTTTCTTCTGCTGAACAAAAAAAGAATATATTTTGAAGAAAGTATGTACCCAGGCTGCTTTGGGGGCAGTATTGACTTCCATAGTAGGAATGAATCTTCCAATGTGTTCAACATAAAGAAATGTATACATGTTTGGAACAACTTGAGGGTGAGTAAATGACAGAATTTTCATTTTTGGGTGAACTGTCCCTTTAAGCAGTCATTCTGAACCAGTAATCACTAAAAATTCTGTTTAAATAATGTTTAATGTTTTATTAATTTACTTAAATTATGACTATATTATTATGTAATTATTTGTCCCATTTTTGTCTAAATATTCTTTTAATAAATGTCAAACTTTATATGGCAGGATTATTTATTATGTATGATTAAAATGATACATTAATAATAACATTAATTAGGCTATAATCTATTAATTAACCTGTCTAAAAATATATAATAATTCTGTCTGCCAAGCTCTGATAATGTATGGAATATTCTATAAATATATTATCCATTTAAAAAAACAATAGGCCTATACCTTTAGAAGCGCGGATGTGTGTGTCACCGCTGCTGCTTTAAGTCAGTCAGTCTGAGACACTGAAATGCTTCTCTGCAAAGTGTGCAGTTGGCCTGAGGTTCATCACGAGTTACTGGACAGACCCATTGATACCTTTTTTTCTATTCAGCCCTATATCTGGAGATCCTCTTGCGTTCAAACGGTGGACGCGACACAAGCTTGATATGTTTTTAAAAAATAAAGCCGCTAAAATGCAACCACGCGCAAATTAACTTCTCTACTACTTATTGTGCATTTGATTTGAAACGCCACATTTTTTTTTTGAAGGTGTGCCTCCTCTAAAAGTGTCCGCCGTCCAGGTGAAACAGTAGGCTATGTTATTTTTATTTACCCGCTACAACACAAAATTACCCGCATTTGGCTGGTGGCGGGTGCTAATTTCCATCCCTGGTGTGAACGCTGCCATCTGAACCCTGTTGTGCACCAAACAAGTGGACAGAGACCGCTGGGTCTCGATTCGCTTCCAAGTGAACTCTTGTGCGGTTCAAATGAAATATGAATGCAACATGGACAAAAGACTTGTAAACGAACCAAAATCAGGACGTGATGTCACAAGATGTGACCCTAAAAAAGACCACCTGTTTTTTCTCGTGATAGTCACAATGTTGCCCATCACAGTTCGGTACAGGCATCAGCACACACAGCATATTTTTGGATGTTGGGTAAGTTCCGTTGTGAAATATACATAATAAACGCCGACCAATCAGGTTGTGAATTAAGGGTGTGGCCATTTTTAATGACAGCCATTCAGGGTTTTTCCTGGGTCAAAAATGGTCTTCGGTGGTGGCTGACAGACATGGTCATCCATATACACACACACACACGCACAGTAAAAAAGGACCCTACCCACGTGATCTGCAAGCGCAATAGGCCTACTCCTGACAATACATTTTAAATAAATTCAAAGAAAGTTTGTAATTTTTGCTCATCTTGTTTTTGTTCCTAATTTTTACACTATTTTCAGATAATTGTTTTGATATATTATCATATCAATATTAAAAGTAGTATTAAAAAAAATGAACAAATAGCCTACTTTTCTGCCATATACAATTTCATAAAATTATCAACTAACAACTTTGTTCTGGGTTCACCTCACTCCAGTCTAAACTAAATGATTTATAGGCTATTTATTTTACTACACATTGTCAACAGAAATAAGCTGAAAGGCTGTGGATAATTAAAACTAACTCTTACACCCACTCTTGCTAAATTGGGTAAGCACACTTGTGTTCTCATTTCAGATGCGTTCTGAGTAAATGATTAAACTGATCCGTGAGTTTGAGTCAGTGTTGGACAGATCAGTTGTTCTAACCAGTCGTTAAAATGATTCGGTTCAAAGGAGTCATTAGGTCGCGAATCGGACATTAGCAGACGCGTTGTGTGCGAATCCCATCTGTTAAAACATCGCGAAAGATTTGTCAACACACAGAAAACACTTCATAACCGGATAGGATTTGTTTCCCGTTTATTCAAGGTATGGTTTATGTCAGCTGGTCAGAGAAGAGTCGACGTTTTTTGAGCGCAAATCACACCCGGCGGTAATTAAAGGAAAACATCGTCTGATAGCGTCACGTGCAACATGGATTCGGTCTTCTGACATTTTGATTTTGATTAACGTAATATGTGAAATATTAGAAAGCTAAGAATGCTTATTTTGAAGACAGAGCGTGCGAGCGGGGGAGGAGCTCTCTGATCGTTCTCTCTGACACTCAATCATAAATCACAATAACTGATCAAATAAGGCTTTGGCGGGACAAAAATTTGTTTTGGCGGCCGCCAAAAAATTTTCAATGTAGGAAAAACCCTGCCATTTGTCTGCTGTCTGTTAGTCATCGCGTCACCTCAGCTCCACCCACGTCCCGCCTCTTTGCCCATTTTCTTTTATCCGGGAGTGACACGCAGCCAAGATGACAACGGCCAGCTCATCCTTACTTTACACTTCAAAACTGCTCATCAAAATCCTATGGGTGACGTCACAGATACTATGTCCATATTTTTTTCACAGTCTATGGTGTGAACACACCCCAAGTTACCATTAAAAAAAATTCCTTATGGAGAAAAAGAACAGGAATTTTACTGTTGAAGAACTCTATTGACTTGGAGCTTGCTGTTAGCAAGCAGCTAAGCTAACAATGCAACACTAATAAGCATAAAAACATGTTTATTAGCAACTATGTTGCTGACATTGCTCAGTTATAATTGAATTTCTTGTTTGTCAGCCATCTTTAGTAAATTTTTACACAGCTGTTTTTCAAACCGTGCATCCTCTGTATGCTTTATTTGTACATGCACCGTGACTTTTCTTTGGAAACACTGCCTCAGCCCGTTGTTTCATAGTCAAATAAGAAACAGATGAGAAGCAAAAACATCAGATGCCTGTGTTTACAAGTGCTTGTGCAAGAGGTTTATGAAATGCACACAAAAAATTATCACTCAACTTCTGGAGAAAAATAGCACAGACACTTTTTAGTATGAATGCGTCGACCTCCTGTATTCACCCACACGTTGAAAGGCTGTGTTTGGCTGTGCAGATACACCAAGCGTTCACGTTTAATGATTCTGCCAACATTTTAAAATATCCTCTGTGTCAGAAGTCTGCCTATGATGCCTAAAAATGCTTCTCAGGGAGGCAGCTCAATAGGTTTTGGAGCGGAGCCATCATCTTGCTCTTACATAAAGCCACCTGCATGATGTTCGAGATTTCTTGCAGACTGATTATAGGCTTGTCGCACTGCTTTTCTCAACCAAAAATACAGGAACGCCGCGTGTTGGTGTGTTTGTGTTCACCTCATTAGACTGCTTGCCACTGTAGGACATCTTCTTGATGGCCACCACCTCATTGGTGCGGATGTCATGGGCCTATAGGAAGCGGGCAAATAACAGCAGAAACACATGAGGAGTGGGGAAGAGAGGCACAGATAGTCACTTCATCTCTGTTCACTGAACTGTGCTACAGCTCTGAATGTCCTAATGGCCACTTACAAAGTAGACGGCTCCAAAGCTGCCATGGCCGATCTCACGCAGGTCTGTGAAGAGTTTCTCGGGATCCTCCTTGTAAAAAAGTTCCGCCACCTCCGGGTCCTTGAGACTCCCAGCCCGCACACTCGACGGCATGACCAGCGCCTTCACACACACAAACAAAAGGGAGTTTGCACATTAACATCAGCATGGGATTGACTGGAAAAACCTAAAATACAACCATTAGGAGAAACAAAACAGTTATACAGCAACTACCCTACATACGGCAAACAACTCAAGAATCTAGGATACAGCTCAGGGTTAATGCTGATAAAAACAGGCCAGGCCTACAACAAATTATAGATAACTCATTCCAAACAACCAATAATAGAAACATTCATCATATCAAAAGTGTCATTTCCAAATATGGACCAGAATGGGCAAAATTAAACAAAGCTAGATGAAACCCTTAAGAATGTTCTTTATTTTGAATGCATTCATTGTTATCTTTATCCAGATCCTATAACTGGTAGGGCAGGGTTGACAATAGTGATACATTTGAATATTTTGAACACAATTTACTTAACAAATTCACAATAAAACCTAAGACACCTGACCCAACTACAACGGGCCTAATTTAAGACTAAATAACAGTTACACTACAGTACTAATAACAGCAACGTAGTTGGTATTCTTGGTCTGCTACAAACCAGCTTCAAGGTACAGTTTTATTTTGAAATATGACCATATTCTCTGGCTAAATATTTTAGAAAGCATTGTCTTATTGTTCCCATGGCGACGCGCCATGCTTCTCACATGACACAGCAGCCACAATAGCGCTGTATGACAGATGTATCGGTTTTATTTAGTTTTCTTTTTTTATTCAAAATATTCACAAACTTGTTTAGAACTATCTGATATTCTGATATGTGTGAGTGAATGTGTGTTAGTTGATCTATAATGTGCAATGGGCGCCGCCATGTTAGTTTATGCCTCAGAGAATCGGATCTGTCGGATTTACAACACATATCCACATCTCACGAAATACATTAAAGTAAGTGACCGCTGAAGAATAGAGTAAACTATATAATATGTATCTGCTATGAATAAAACACGTAGTCAAATTATAACTGTCTGAAAGGATTGTTATTGCCGCTTCTATAGACGTCAGTGTGTATTTTTTGCTAGTAATTATGAGCATTTAAATGTCTGAAACCTAAAATAAATGTGTGTTTGAAAACACTGAATACCGTAGTTGTGATATGTGACGAGTGCTGAACGTGTCTGTCTCTGGCTCGGCGCCAGCCAAAGCGCGAAAGCACGTTTGAATTTAAGTGGCACTGAAACCTGCGTTCTGATTCGGCCCGGTTATATAGGTACCATATTGGCACCGGGTTTCGGTACCCAACCCTACATGTAATCGCTCAGTGTTTCAACTGTGGAAAGACGTCAATAAAAAAGCTTGTAAACGTAACATGTCACATATTGTTAGTTCACAACAACAACAAAACTCTAGAGCGGAGCTTTTTGCTAAATATATGAACTACGTTACATATTTGTTATGCTAGCGATGCCTTATTCAATGTATGTTTGAGTAAATCTGTCATGACAGAGTTGACAGCCACCATTTAAATTTTTAACACATTGTACCAATCCCAGAGATATCTCCAAACTAATCAATATTGAATCAAATCAAGAACTTGTGAATCAGATTCAAATTTGTGAAATCGGTGTCAATACCCAGCCCCAATAAATAGATAAAGAGAACATAAATGGGTGAATACACAAACTCTGTCTTTTTTTTTTACTTTGCATTTATTGTCTCGTCTATTGAACAAAATTATCCAGGAATAAACATCTTTTCTGTATAAAGTATATGAACTTAGGGCTGTAAGATTTGACCAAAAAAAAAAAAACCTCAATTAAGTGAAAATGTTTTGCCCTCATAAGGTTTTTGAGTAAGTTCCCGATAAGGTTTTTACTGTAAATATTTTCTACTATTAAAACGTGGACATTTTTTTTCTAATGAAAAAGTGAATTTCTTTGTGATTTTAAAATCAGTCCTTCCAGAAAAATGTGGCTTTTTTTTTGTGATTGTTGCGGCAAAAATCCTTGATTATGCGACACGATGGAAAATGCGGATATTTATGCAATTTTATGCTATAAAATTGCGGGAACTTGCAAAAACTGCAGTTTGATGAGAGAGAAAAAAAGCACTACATCACAGAAAGTGCTGGGAATTTTTAAGTTCTCATCTTGTTTTATTGAAGACCTTAATAATGGCTCAAATTTACAAAACATTGAGTCAAACAAGTTCTGTAGCTTTACAAAAGGAATATGCTAAAACTTCTGAAAAAATGAATAAATAACTTCCTGTTTTACAGAGGTAGCTACACAAAACAGACATTTGAGTGCTTCCAATGCACAAAGTGCAATCTCTTAAAGGGTTAGTTCATCCAAAAATGAAAATTCTGTCATTAATGACGTCCCCTCATGTCGTTGGACACCCGTAAGACCTCCGTTCATCTTCAGACACAAATGAAGATATTTAAGTTGAAATCCGATGGCTCTGAAAGGCCTCCATTGGTACAATGCACTGTGCACTCTCAAGACCCATAAAAGGCACTAAAGACATCGTTACAAAGTCCATCTCACTACAGTGGTTCTACAATAACTTTATGAAGCAACCAGAATAGTTTTTGTGCTATCATGTAGTCATGTAGTGAAGTGTCCTGTGTGTTTCACAATCGCCATATGACATCCAGCGCTGTTAAAAAAATACAATAAAAAAACAACACTTCCAGAAGTTTTTGCCCAAACTTTAAAAAAAGCCTGTTTAAATGATTAAAACTAGAAGCATATATTCACTTTAATGTTACATTTATCATGTGAACTACTTAGACCCCTTTTCCACCAAGGCAGTGCTAGAGCTAGATCGGAGCCAGAGCCTAGTTTCAAATCGGTTCTTTGTGTTTCCACACCCAAAGCGCCAGCTCCGAGCCAGGAAAAGTGGTTCTTAAGTAGCACCAAAACATTGCTGGGCTAGAAGTAAGAACCGATTACGTCAGGCGCTGGGGGCGGGGTCAACAAGACCAACACAGACTTGAGATCCGCCATTGTTGAAATAGCAGCTAATGGAGCTAACAGCTGCTGCTCGTTTGTAATCTCCGTCTACACAAATTACGGCGAACTGCATGAATGTGTTGGACTCGCTGTGTTTTCGTTGTGTTTTGATGCCGATGTAGGATCGTAAAGCCATGTGAATCAATAGTAACGCAACGTTGCTGGCAGCGGTGCTGTGCAGAGACCGATGCACACGACTCCTTATGCTTTTGATTCACTCATGCGTTTTTTTTAATATCATACGTGGATCGGTCTGCGCAGCGCCAATGCATCTCGAACAAGCCGTGTGTTTATGTTACCCGCTGCCCAGGGTTGCCAGGTTTTCACAACAAAACCCCCCAATTGCTACTCAAAACAAGCCCAAATCGCGTTTCAGGGGGGCTTTCCCGGTAAAAATCAAATCTGGGGGTAAAATATGTATTTATTTGGCATGGTTGCCTACTAAAATTCGCATTCCCGGGGCTAAATATCACATAATTTGGGTCGCTTCAACCCGCGGACATGAAAAACAGCCCGAGGCAACAGTGATGAAGTAGCCCAATTCCGCGGGAAAACCGGACTTGGCAACACTGCCGCTGCCTCGCTAGCGTTGCTGAGAAAGATGAGACGTATACAGTGACGTAAGACCTGGCTCTGTTGTGACTCCCAGCATGTGGAAAAGCAAACGGTTCTTAGAAGGCTCCTCAGTTGAACCAACTATGAACTGGGACTAGCTCTGGCTCTGAACTAGCTCTAGCACTGCCTTGGTGGAAAAGGGGTATTATATACAACAAGTTATATGCATGTGTGTATGAGACAGAGGGGAACATGGTCACATTTGCAGCAGATATATGCTGCCCATCATAAATCAAAGCACGAGACAGACAGGGTTTGGAGGAGAAGACCGGAAAATGTGACATAAGCCACGTTTCCACCGCAGGAACTTTCCCCAGGAACTAGGAACTTTGGGGTGGTACTCGGTGTGTTTCATCCGCAGGAACCAGGGTCTAAATGAAGTTCCGGGTAAATATTTCCCCCTCCGAGCGGCCCTGCTCCTGAGGTGGTACTTTTTCAACTTTCGGGGGTGGGGCTTGGGCGCTGAACATGCTGATTGGTTGAGTTCATGCAGCATTTTTAAAAGACTTTTGCGAGGATCGTTCAGCGTTCAGTAAATATCAGTCTTGCTCTTTCTGTCCGATGACGCGCGTTCGTCTCAGCCATCGGGGCTATAATGGACAATATTCGTCTGTATTTGCAATCTCCCGCTCTGAATACGCACCGCTCCTGCACTGCTAACGCATGCCGTGTGAAGCCGGCGTTAGAATCCGAAATGTGCCCAGATGTCCGCTTTCCAAGCTTTGGGTGCGTTTTTAATTACCCGTCTATCGCGGTCATCTCCTTCCGCCTCAGCCATCTTGATTGTTGCTGTTATTGTTATGACCCTGGAAGTAATTGAAACTTCACAACTTTATTGTCCAACTCAAGGCCAGAAAATAAACGGTGACATAATCGATTATGGCACTTTGCCGCATCGATGCTGAATCGTGCATGCCCCGCATTGCGATGCATCGCCGAATCAATTATTGTTGACACCACTACTGAAAACTAGAGATGCACCGATACCACTTTTTTTCAGACCAAGTACAAGTACTTACATTTGGGTACTTGCAGATAACGAGTACTGATACGAGTACTTAATACCATTACAGTTCTTATAACAATGTTTTATTTTCATCAGATGTTTTTCACTTTCTGACTGAGTAAATACACAAATTGATGCTGTTGCTGACATTTTAATATTCAACTTGGTGTTTTCCTAAACAAACATGGCACTGCTGCCCATTTCACATAAATGTAACCTGTAACATTCTTGTGGATTCCAGTACCACACAATATATAGCAGCAGAACAACTGAATTAAATTATTATGTTATCATAGCCATACAGCCCTTTTCGGAAAAGTGAGAGGTTGTTTCTTTTTGATGAAAAGAAGCTTCTCTGCATTATCAGCTATGAGCCGGTTTCTGTTTCATCTACAATGTGTGTCACTGAGCTAACTTAGGGATGTGCGAGACTAGTCGATTAAACTTTAGTGCTGCAAGACGACTAGGAAAATACTAGTCGTTTACATTTTTTGGCACATTTAAGGTTTTGCTTTTATATATATATATATATATTTTTTTTACAAAGGCTATGTTTAAATTACTGTCGTGTTAATGTTATGTCTTGAAATTAATATATTATTTAGAAAAGTGTATATCTGCAGAAAAACAAAATAATTTAATTTTCCCTCAGGTTTTGCATGCGTTGGTTTTCTCTGGCGCTCGCGGAGGCTTCAGATAAATCTCCACTCGGGTGAAGGAGGATTTTGAAAGCTTATACAAAACTTTTCCATTTTCTTCCATGTCATCTCAAACTAGTATAACAATTAAGCTTGCTTAGGCTTGTTATAGTACCGGGGTTAGGCTTGTCATTGCGCACATCCATACTAAACAGCCCTTCACTTACAGCACTCACTACCGAGCGGTATCTGCCTCACGAGCGGTTAAGCATCCGAAGATGCGTTGCTATAAAGTGGTATCGGAAGCGGTTGTATCGGGGTAGTTTTACGAGTACGAGTACTTCACAAAGGTATCGGACCGACACCCGAGTACTGGTATCGGTATCGGCGCATCCCTACTGAAAACCATGCAGACGAGCCAGAAGACTACAGGAAGAATGGTCTGATGAGTCCAAAAACTTTTTGTATTATATATAAAAGGAACCTCATCCATGTCCTGCATTTCCCAATAGCATTGCAAGCTCAAATTGATTGTAGAACAATTGCCACCAATGGTCTCTATAAGCAATGGTCTTTTGGGAAATGCAGCCCAGGATGGATTTGGCATCAACTTCTGCAGGAGAACATCAAGGCGTCTGACTAAGAACTGAAGTCCTGCGAGACAACGGAGAAGAAACATGTTTTGGAATGGACAAGGCACAGTTCTGATCTTCACCCAATGGAAATGTTGAGAGAAGACCTGAAGAAATCAGTTCTTGCATGCAAACCCATCAACATCACAGAGTTGAAACCAAATGGGCCAAAATTCCTCCAAGCCAATGTGCAGGACTGGGTTCTCACCAAAGGCACTTCTCCCACTTTAAGTGAAAATAGTGTTTTTTGTGCCATTTATTTAATTGGATTTTATGTATCTTGTTAACCAGCTTAGATGATCTCGTCTCAACGCAGGTCAGATTTTTGAGGGTTCACAAACAGTCAAGCGCCACTATATGATGAGATGAGTGCATTATATAAGAACAACTAAAATAGGGTGATGATCTGAACCCTCCACAATTGAAATGATTGCATGAGAATAATTGTGCTTGATTATGCATCATCACATAAGAGCATTGAAAAGCAGGATGCTGGACCAGACACCCGTCTCACAATTCAGATTCACACCTCTTCATAACACACTGAGTCATGGTCATGTTAAGATTAGGCGTGTTTAACACACACGCAAAAGATTCACCTGGAAAGAGAAATAGCAAATGAAATCTGAGAATATACAATGTGTGAGAGAGAAGAAGGACCTCGCATACATAACAGGATTCTTTGTCAGTCTTGTGTGACTTTAATGATAACACTTTAATGCGTACAAGCATATATCCTCTAAATCATCAACATGATCAAAACTTTTTCTTGCCTTCTGTTGTCTGTGCGTAAAAATATCCACCTTCAGGTCATGGTTGCTGTGAAATCTTTAATGATTTATCAAGTAAATGTAAGATTAACTTAGTGCTGGGCGGTATACCGGATATTTATTTTTGTTATGAAATAAATTGATGATACCGCAATACCGGTGTGTGACGCTTAAACAACGTCCGGACAGCCGTTTTGTGTTCATCGGCTGTATACTCGTTATTGCGGTGCAATGTGAGATTGAATGAGTGCACTCAATAATGTCCACTATGGTTTCGGACACCACTACAAATGGCTGTCCCCTCAAATAATGCCCTATTTGAGGTTATAGGGGGCGATTTCGGATTGAGCCCTTGATTACAGCGGATAATTCAAACTACACGCGGCGTGCACGAGAGAGCGGTTTCTGTGCGGAGCGTAGGCCTGTCACGATATATTTTGCTGGACGATAAATTGGCCAAGAAATTATTGCGATAAACGATAATATTGACCATTTTCATCTAAAATAATGATAATGGCATAATAATGCAGGTACACCTTTTCAAAGATCAATAAACGTTTATTTCTAAAGACTATTTAACACTGAATTGATAAATGAACAATAAATGGTGTTCATTAATTAACCAAAAAAAATAAAAGCAATGGACTCTGTCTGTTAACAAAAAATTAACTTGAATAAATACCAAAAATAAATAAATAAAATGGATGAAAACTGCAACGGATGATTGTGTTTTAGGTGCATATTAGGGGTGGCACGGTTCACAAAACCCACGGTTCGTATCACGATTTTAGGGTCACGGTTTTCGGTTCTTGTTGTTGTTTTATCATTTAATCGTTAACACTCCAGAAATTTACTTCAGTATATGATATTTAGTTTAATTATCCACAATTTAGGATACAGTATTAAAAAAAATTGTTATATCATCAAATCTACTGCAGTATTTCTTCTCTCAATCAGTAGAAAATGTGGTGAACACCCTGTCATGCATAGGGGTATAAAATACCGTCATACACCGCGAAACCGGTATAATTTAGAAAAATACCGTGATATAAATTCTTGGTCATACCGCCCAGCACTAGATTAACTTTTAAATTGTTAGCTATATTTCAAGATGTACATTTGGCTTTTGGGGAATGTTTATTCACCTCTCAATCATCATTGCATTATGTTTAGGAGCTTTGATCATAAACATACGTATTTAAATATCATCTAAATAAGATTTATTATTGGGAGTAGGGGTGGCACGGTACATGGAAAAAAAACGAACCGTTCGGTTCGCTTGTGTCGGTTCGGAGTGTGTGCGTCGCACGGTTCGCGCATGCGCAATGTATCCTCGTGCCCATATGTTACCTTAGACAGTGGGCGTCCTTTTCGCGCGAAATAAGAGATGTGTGTGGACATACAATAAAGTAAAAGTGGAGTGCTGCAGGTCACGTCACATGTAGAAATGAAAGTGGGAGAGATAAGGAAGGCTGCCAGCATCGTATAGCAGGGCAGATGCAGTGCGGAGAGCGTGAGCCGCGCCGCGCGTGCCCGTTGCGCATAAACACACTGGCAGTGTTTGTCTCGAGAGTCGCGCAGCTGAACCGCGGCTCGTGTATTGCAAATACAGGCAAATATTGTCCATTCTGTCACATTTTCCGGTGTTCTCCTCCGACCCGTCTGTCTCGTGCTTTGATTTATGATGGACAACATGTATCTGCTGCAAATGCGACCCTGTTCCCCTCTGTCTAATACACACATGCATATGCTGTATACAAGTAGTTCACATGATAAATGTAACATTTAAAAGTTAAGATATGCTTCTAGTTTTAATCATTTAAACATGCCTTTGAAGTTTGGGCAAAAACTTCTGGCTGTGTTGTGTTTTCGTGTATTTCATGTTATTTTTTCACAGCGCTGGATGTCATATGGTGATTGTGAAACACACGGGACACTTCATGGTGAAATGTGTTAATCAGGTCAGCTGAATTAAAGCCACAGTGCATTGTTCTGATCAAAATTGATATGATTAACATGAAAAATGTTACGCCAATGTGTCGGACTCGGTAGACAGCCAGTTAGGAAACAACTTGATATAACAATTTTTAATACTGTATCCTAAATTGTGGATGATTAAGCCATATATACCATATGCTGAAGTAAATTTCTGGAGTGTTAACGATTAAAAAAAACAAGAACCGTAGAGAACCGAAAACCGTGACCCTAAAACCGTGATACGAACCGAACCGTGGGTTTTGTGAACCGTGCCACCCCTAATTGGGAGATAAAAAGCGACAACTGATATTAACACACATTTTATGCAAGTACTGTATTACTGACATATCATTGATTTACATCACAAGCTATCATAATACTTTTTTGGTTATGTAAGAAACATATGAACCAAATTGCATAGTTTTGCTGAATAAAATTTAGTTCCTTATTTTCACTGTATATGTGCCTTAAGAGCCTCAGGCATCAAATATGACAAAACACATGCACACTTTTATTTTATATCTTGTTTACAGGTTCAACAAAATGCTTTACCTGGTTAAATAACATATGTTGCACAATCATTTTGTCGGAGGATGTGTCTGAGGATGAAGCGATGAATGTATGTTACATTGTGCAAGAATGCAATTATCGTTACACAAAACACCTCGAATGCACTGCACAAACAGCTGCAGAGGTCCAAATAACATTTAGACAACAAAATCACAGTTTAGCGACATGCATGTCACCCAGCCCTGCATTAAATGATTTACACGAGTCTGTCCTACCGTGGTTTATGGGATCCACTGTAGCTAGCTAGAGAAAGCTAGCTCCCGGCCTGCTGAGGAAAATCTGGCCTCCTCTTCTCGGCTCTCACTTCACAAAAAACGATCGGTTTGAATAGCGATCCATCTATTTCTAACTTAGCGGTCGCGAACAGCCGGTAATCAGTTCGATCATATGTATTTAAACGGATAATTCTGCTGTTAACCGTTAACCGACTCGATCAGCTGATTGTCAAGACCAACGGACGAGCACTTTAAATAACAGTGCGATAGTCCGCCTCCGTCGCGCGTATGTCCATCATTTTTTGTCATGCCGTCGGTGTCATGCGTTCAATGTGCCTCTTTCTGTCATCGACAGGTCCGTCCCTGATTTTCTTTTCCTGCCTCATTCGCTTTTTGTTCAGGACTTCATGATGGCGGAGCGGGGCGGGAGCCGACCGGAAACCGGAAAAGCGGGTGAAGTGCAAATTAAGGGTTTTCTAATGTTCTCCAAAGACGCATTTCATTACAGTACAGACACACAGCCTGCTGTTTTTAAGAGTGAAATAAGCTCTGTTTGAGTCTTTTAGTCAACGTAAACTGAGACTGTATAAATTCATAGCTGAAATGGATATAGGAGAGCATTTATCTATCTACCAACAGGGAAATAACATTATAATATTTTGTGTGTTTATATAGGCAAGCGATTTTAAACATGGTCATTTAATTTAAAATCCACATTTCTAGTATCTAAAACCGCATTCTTCCATCTTAAAAATATATCAAAATTACGCAGAGGTGGACAAAGTACACAACTCTATTACTTGAGTAAGAATAAAAGTACTACTAGTAAAATATTGGACCCACTTTATATTAGGTGGCCTTAACTACTATGTACTAACATTTGAATGAATCATTTGATACATTGCACTTATCGTGTACATATATGTTTTTACATTGTACTTACATTTTTTAAAATTCCTGCATGTAATTACGTCTGTAATTGATTTCTGTAGTTACATTTGTAATTACACAGTTGACACTTCCCTTACACCAAACCCTACCCTCAAACTTACCCATACCACCACACCTGTCCCTAACTCTACCCTTAAACTTACCCATACCACCACACCTGTCCCTAACCCTACCCTCAAACTTACCCATACCACCACACCTGTCCCTAACCCTACCCTCAAACTTACCCATACCACCACACATGTCCCTAACCCTATCCTTAAACTTACCCATACCACCACACCTGTCCCTAACCCTACCCTCAAACTTACCCATACCACCACACCTGTCCCTAACCCTACCCTCAAACTTACCCATATCACCACACATGTCCCTAACCCTATCCTTAAACTTACCCATACCACCAGACCTGTCCCTAACCCTACCCTCAAACTTACCCATACCTCCACACCTGTCCCTAACCCTACCCTCAAACTTACCCATACCACCACACCTGTCCCTAACCCTACCCTCAAACTTACCCATACCACCACACCTGTCCCTAACCCTACCCTTAAACTTACCCATATCACCACACCTGTCCCTAACTCTACCCGTATCCCCCCTCAATATCAGCAAAGGTGTTTTGCAATACAGTTTGAACATAGTAAGTACATTGTACTTATCTTTTGATGTAAGTACATAGTACTTAAGGCCACCTAATATAAAGTGGGGCCAAACTATTATTATAATAAGCTCTAAAAACAGATTTTTACTTAAGTAAAAGTACAGAAGTATTTGATTTTAAAAGTACTTAAAGAGTTAGTTCACCCAAAAATGAAAATTCTGTCATTAATTACTTACTCATGTCATTCGACACCCGTTCATCTTCGGAACACAAATAAGGCCTCCATTGGCACAATGCACTTTACACTCTCAAAACCCATAAAAGTTACTAAAAACGTCGTTACAAAGTCCATCTCACTACAGTGGTTCTACAATAACTTTATAAAGCGACGAGAATTGTTTTTGTGCGCAAAAAAACCTAAATAACAACTTATATATGACCGATTTCAAAACATTGCATCATGAAGCTTCGAATCGTTATGAATCAGTGAGTCGATTCAGTGGTTTGAATTGCCAAAGTCAGGTGATTTCAGCAGTTTGGCGGTTTCACATGTGATCCGAATCATGATTCGACTCGCTGATTTATAACGCTTCGAAGCTTCATGATGCAGTGTTTTGAAATCGGTCATCACTATATAAGTCGTTATTTAGGTTTTTTGCACACAAAAACTATTCTCGCCGCTTCATAAAGTTATTGTAGAACCACTGTAGTGAGATGGACTTTGTAACGATGTCTTTAGTACCTTTTATGGGTCTTGAGAGTGTACAGTGCATTGTGCCAATGGAGGCCTTTCTGAGCCATCGGATTTCAACTTAAATATCTTCATTTGTGTCTGAAGATGAACGGAGGTCTTAAAAAAAAATATTGTATTATTGTTGTATAAATGCACATTATGCCACCATGGTGGTTTAAGCCAGTCAGTGATGCTCCATTCGACAACCTTAAACTAATTTAAATACTTGAATAAAAGTTACAAAGCTCTTTACAAAGCTGCTGTCACTTTAAGGCCAAATGCACAGATCCAATACACTGATACACATCCGATGTTCTCCCAACTGTTTACTCTTCTCTTTCGGCCAGACGTTTACATTTTTGAACATTTTATGAGACATGCATCAGGTGTATGCTAATTAAACTAACACTTAATTTTTTCAGAAAACTGAAACACACTTTTTAAGTATGGCCATGGGTGCACACACTGCACAGAGGAACCGCCTTCTTCCATTTTGCTATAAACGGATCAGTGTTCAAAAAATGTTGGGAAACTTCACATGACCCTATACAAGAGTGATTACTGATAGGCTGTCTGCAAAAAAACAACAACAAAAAAAATCATCCACTGACTTTCAAAGCTGCTACAGAAACGACTTTCGACTTTGAGGACCTTTATAGAAATGTAGTGGAGTAAAAAGTACGATATTTGTCTTTCAAATGTAGTGTAGTGGTTGCCCTGCTCGCTTAATAAACAAACTCCAGCTGGCCCAAAATCAAGTATAGGTCTCTGCAAATGGCGAGGCCATAAACAGAGCGTTACCTGATTTGCCCATGTCACAGTGTGGGTAGGGTTTAGGGGTGGGGTCAGGTAAAGGGGATAATTTTCATTACATGGTTTATAAACACCCATCAGTTTGAAAACACCCACAAATTTAGAAACGCCCACTTTTGCTCCACAGAGACCTCATACACTCCAAAACAGCTAGAGGTCTTACTAGAACCAGGAAGTATGACCATATTAGCCCGGTTCTGTCAACACTGCACTGGCTCCCTATTAAACATTGCATAAATATTTTAGTTTGGACTTTGGATAATAATCTAAGTTACTTTTTAAAGGGTTAGTTCGCCCAAAAATGAAAATTGTCCCATGATTTACTCTCCTTCAAGTCATCCTAGGTGTATATGACATTCTTCTTATGACATTCGGAGTTATATTAAAAAAGTTTACACTTTATTTTTACTTTATAAAAGTAAAAATGTACTTTTCGGCCGAACGCCTTCAGTATTCAATTTACGGAAAAAGTGCCTCTGCAGTTCAAAATTATTTTACGCTACCAGTTTAGAGTAAGCAACTGCGAGAGGTATTTTCATTACTTTTTCCACGGAAGGCGATCGGCCGGAACTTTACTTTATAAAGTTTCAAATATGGATATTTTTCTTACACATTCGCTTCAGAAGGCCTTTATTAACCCCCCAGAGCCGTGTGGAGCAGTTATTTGACGGACAGATGCACTTTTATGGACTTCAAAAACAGAGCAACAATCACTGCCATTATAATTGGATTAGCCAGGACATTTTTAATATAACTCTGATTGTATTCGTCTGCAAGAAGAATGTCATATACACCTAGGATGACTTGAGGGTGAGTAAATCATGGGCTAATTTTAATTTTTGGTTGAACTATCGCTTTAACAAACATCACGAGTATAGTTGACCTGATGTATTTTTGTTCACGACACAGTTAAATGACGAATATGAAAGTTTAGAGATGGCTTCAGAGCATAGGGGGCTGACATGAAAATATTTTAACCTTCTTTCTTATTGGAAGAATTTGGATAGAGTAACCACAACCTGCAAGATATGCCGGGAAATACAATTTACTATAATACAATGTTTTGTTTTTCCACCATATGAAAACATCATGACAAAAAAGATTACACGTATATTTTATTATATTTATTACACTACATTATAGCTATAATTAATAAAATGACTTCTAAAAAAGTGCTTTTGGATGGCATTAAAGCAGGACCGTAACATGAATCAGCCCATCTGTTTCCGATCTGTTTATCTGTTTATGACATGATGATGCATTTCATCTTTCTTATCCTCGCTTTTAGATACTCATCTCCTCACCTTCTCTCTGAACTTCATCCATGACACCTAAATATCAGCCTCTCGCTCCTCAGTTTCTCCTTTATGCTGTCCCTTACGTAACCTTTTCTGGCAGCAGCCCCCTCCCAAAAACATACAGAGGAAAATAAATAAATAAATAATAAAATCGGTACTAAGTTGCCCAAGGCCAAAGCTTCAGACTTAATCCCTTATGCAACAGATTTGTGAAATTTGGGTACGATTTGAAGGATGAAACCATACATTTATGTAACAGCAACAAGGTAAAGAGTTAAATGTAATACATTTGTGCATCAACAATGACAGTTGTGACAAATGAGTGCAATAAAGACGGTTAATGACAATTCTGTAATATTACTGCAGTATTGTTATATGACAGTTCTGAAAAGTGAAATTTTCGGAGAAATTTCTGTGAACATTTCACGGAAAGGATTGACCATATGCCATGATGACATGAATTAACACCCTTGTAGAAACAGCGGGTGTTCCATTTAATCCTTATTTTTCTGTTTGCAGCTTGTGGAAAATATATGAATGTGCAATCAGAGGATCCTTCAGATTAATCTGTCAGATCTTATCATTATGCTTGCAATGTTCATGTGGAAGATGCAAATGAAATATACCACACATAAACGTGTAAGAAATTAAAAATGTTAAAACCTTTCTCTAATTCTCCAATTTTACAATCATGAAATTATGGCTGTTATTGAATACAACATATTTCCCATAACCTCATTTCTGCATGGTGCTTAAAAAGCACAGATTATGCTCAAATATTAAGCTACAAAAGTAAATAAATAAATAATAATAATAAAAATGTTTAAGTAAAATGTATCATGTTCATAAAATTTAAACAACCTGCTCATTGGTTACCATATACAGTGAAAGATGATGTTACATTTAATGAGATGTAATTTTACTATAAAATATTGTAAAAAAGAAAAAGAGCTTTATTATACAAAATGTAATGATATGATTTAAGGTAAAAAACTGTAAAAGGACTAGAAGTATCAGTGTGATATTATATTTGATTCTATTGTATTTAAATAATTATTTTGTATTATGATTTTTATTTTGTGTAGGTAGTTTACTTATTTATTTTTTGTTTTGTTTTCACATCTTCATTGCTGCTAACCATGCAGCCCTACACTAGCCTTAGAAAAACCTTATAATGCAAGATCCTGTCCTGGTGTCACGATCATGTCTTGTTTAGTTTAGGGTACGTTTACATGACAACGATTTTTTAGCATACTGCGAAAACGACAATAAACGCTGTATTCTGCTGCCAGGCCAGTAGATGGCGATGTCGCTTTGTAGAGAAACACTACGCGCTTATAGACTTAACATGTAATACGACGTCTCCGTTTTCACAAATTCGTGTTTTTGTAGTTTACACAGAGATGATAGCGGTATCGTTTTCAAAAGCTTGTACTTTGGAACCTGCATTCAAAAGTTTGCATTTTCAGGTTTGAATGGGATGATTTTTCAATCCTGCTTCCGCAAGATTATCTACCACTTCCAGCTAAAATATGTTAGCGAAACGTTCACGTTTTGTCCAGTTCCCGTCCGCAAAAGCCAGTAGGAAGAGGTCTATGCTGATTTTTCAGCCCTGCCGTCTCGCTCTGGTGTCTATATGGCTATTTTTTTTCCAATTTCCACACACAAATGCTATTATTATTAGATTATTATTATTTTTTGTCGGGAGCCCACAAGTCTTACTTTCCCTCGCATCCCGCACACATATCAGCATCTTCCCGCCCACGTCCACACTCAGCAATACAAAAGTTGTCTGTTGCGTCAAGTCCTGCGGATTCCGCGGTCGTGCCGAGGTCAGGCCCCTAAAATGCCATTATCATGTAAATAAACGGCAAAAAATGCATAAAACATTTTCCATTTTTAGTTTAAAATGGTGTCCTTCAGGGACCATTTACACTAGTCTTACTTAACTACTTTTACTGTGACATTGCCATCTACTGGCCTGGCATGCATAATACAGCGTTTTTAGTCGTTTTCGCGGATCCATGTGGATCGTTTTTTCGCTTGTACGCAAACATTTTTTAGTACGTCGTTGTCATGTAACCGTCCGTACCCACCGTGTCTACACCGGATGCGAGCGCCGCAATGCGACGTGACAAAAGTCAATGGAACCCATTATAATACGAGATGTTGTCTACACTGATGCGGTGCGACACAAGCGACAAATCTCCGATATTAAACCAATGTCTCTTTCTATTTATGACGTACTGACATGAAGGACAAATGCTTTGCAATGGGTGCTTTGTCGCATCCAGACAGCCTTTAGCTGTTGCGAAGCGAGCGATAACGATTGTGTGTAGGCACGGTGTTAGTTTCTTCATGGTTTTCCCTGTCACTGTTTTGCCTGAGCTCTATTTCGTAGTTTGTTTCCATGGTTTCTGAGTAGTGCACACCTGTTCCTTGTTTCTTTGATTATCATTCCCAGTGTATTTAAGCACGTTTCCTCAGTTCATTGTTCGGCGCGTCAATATTTATGTGTAGTTTGTTTCATGTTCTTGGTGTTGATTAAAAAAAACACACCTTTATTCGCTCATTCTGTGTCAGGCATTTCGTCTTTTGGATTTACTATTCACTACCGTGACACCTGGAATTTTTTTCTATATAGTTTTCTAGGGTCCTAGGGTTTTCTATATAGGACCATTTGGTTCTTGACTCAATCTTAATACCAAAATGGTTCTATATAAGGAGAAATGTCTTAAATTATTGCATAATACTTTAATGTTTAAATGGCTTATTTCCATTTTTTCATGTAAAGTACGAGCTAATAAAAACAAAATCATAAAAGTTATGAATGGCAAAATATACAAAATGCCATCCCATAATGCGGGCAACATTTTTTTTTTTACAGCGAATTTCTAACAAATCCTTGCTGCCAGCTCGTTTTGTCCACTGTATAAACTATTTCAAGACTGTAAAAAACCAGTGAGTTCTCATAATAAACAGAGAAAAACTGTACGGTAATAGATCTAACCTTACATTTTGTATAATTTTACTGTAAAATACTGTTAAATGTACCATTTTCTAAGTAAAAATAACTTAAATTGACATATAACTGACATTCCTAGAATTCCCTGCGTGACTTCATATTTGATGGTTTTTGTATTTACTATGTTTCTAGTTCGTTTTTTGTTATCAGTTGTGTACATTAGGGTTTTATGTCACATTTTATGTTGTTATAGGAATGTTTTTGACATTACTTTAGTGTCACATGTGTTACCGTGATGCTGTTTTGTATCTGTGTGCATGTCATTGTGCACCTTCTATAGGCTATATTAATAATTTCCTCAGCTTGTGATGACTTTGATTCATGGTGGATGTCAGTATGTAAAAAAGTACAAATCTGATTTTAGAAGCAACATGGCCTTGTTGGTTTATTTTTTACAGTGTACCTATTTATTTAATTGAACAGGATTTTAATTTTTACAGAAACATTAAGGTAAGTAGAGCAGTTCATTCACTTTATTTCCTGTCTGAGTCTGATTGTTGATCATATCAGCCTTCAAATTGATGTCAGTGACCCCTCCCCCGGTTACTTTCATACACCATACAAAAAGCCCTCACAGCTGAGGCTGAGCCAGTCAATCAGAGGGCACAGCGGTCTGAGGAGGAACATCAACTCATCAGCATCTGACCGGCAAACACAGAGACAAGACTGGAAAAAAAGAGAAGAAAACACCAACAGATAAAGACGAATTTGTTGCATTTCACTCCAGACTGAGTGCAGCACAGGGTAAGCATATTTTACATTTATATTGTCATTTACTGTTCAAAACTTTAATGAATTTAATGTATAATGAACTTGTGAATAAACTGATGCATATGCACATATGCTATACTGTACTTAAACCTTGGTCGTATCATCAGTTTAGGACACAGACAGCTCATCCTAAGACAGATATGACTGCTTGTATCTTCTTACGGGGAGCAAAAGTTGTAAGTATGCTGAATATTTACAGTTACTGTCATGAAAATATGTCAGATTTGTTAGTATTTATTATTTCAACATAATCCAATTTTAGGGCCAGACAAATTATGTTTAGAGAAAATATTTTATTATGCTTTAATTTCCACCTGTTTCAAATGAAAAACTTCAGTTCAGTTGCCGCCTTCAATTTTTAAGTATAGTCAACTTGAATTGTACAAGACATTTCGACTTAAATTATATAACACTGATTTAAAAAGTTGAGTTGAATCTCACATAGCTTATAAAAAAGAATTATTTTGATGAGTTAAAGTTATGTAAAAGCATACATTGCCATGATACTGATCATATCATTTTTAGTTTTTATTAGTTTTATGGGTCACACTTTGCAATAAGTTTTTTTATTTGTTAAAATGACTTAACTACATTAGGTGCATGAAGTAACAATGAACGCTACTTCCTAAGCATTTATTAATCTTAGTTAAGGTTCATTTCAACATTTATTAATACACTGTAAACTATTATTTTCATGATTTGTCACATTTTTTCTTTTGTCAACTCAACTTAGATCATTTATGTGGTTCGGTTAACATAATATTTTGAGTTTCTGTTGATTAAACCAATCTCCTTCATTTTATTAACTCACATTTTTTAAGGCAAGCAGGTTACTTACTTTTTTATGTTAAACCAACAAGTTGTTCACATTATTAAAATCAAAAGTCACATCTGTTATTATTATTATTTAATGGACCTGTCACCATAACATGAACTATTTTTATTAACTATCATTAACAAAGATTAATTAATCCTGTAACAAATGTATTGCATTTTTAGTCAATGCATAAACTAACAGGAACCTTATTGTAAAGTTTTACTGAAACAAAAGCCTAAATATGAGGAAAAAACATAAATGATGAATTTGTTTTGTTTTACTTTATAACATCATCCCATTTTATTACGTTTGGTAACACAATAAAGTCCCATTATTTCAGTTAATGCATTAATAACATTAACTTAAAATGAGCTATATATTTGTTACAGTATTTATTGATCTTTGTTAATGTTAGTTAATGCAAATGCAACTGTTCATTGTTAGTTCAGGTTCACTCGGGTCCGTTAAATAATATTAACAGATTGAATTTAACATTATTAAATGTTTTAGACGTTTCATTATTAGGTCATATAAACTAATGCAGTTGACTATTATGTTAACAAATGGAAGCTTATTGTAAAGTGTTTTTTTTTCTCCAGTGTTTCTTATTAGTTATTTTTAGTATGAAACGTGTATAAATATGAGAAAAACGGAAATGCTGTGTAATCAGAAAATTGTCATTAATGGATTTGTGTTGTATTAAATGATTATTTGGCCTGATTCAGCAGACACATAATCACATTCAGTCCCACTAAATCAGGTGGGGTATTAATCTGGCATCACACTAAACCCTTATAGTCACATTCAGCCGATAAACCCTCTAATTCATATGAAAATGGGCGGAACGTGCCATTGAGTGTTATCTTCTTAATGAGATTTATTACAATGCACTGGGACTGCTTTTAAAAGCACTTTTTTCGTTATTGAACTGGGGTAAAATAAGCCTTTTAGATTAATCTGGGGGTTGGGTCTAATAGAGACCAGGACGTCCAGACGACATGGAGCATGTTTGACCTGTCATTTTGGTTTTGCAGGACAGAGAATTGGCTGATGATGAAATTGAAGGTAAACACACCTGCAGTCGTGATATGTGGATATTCTACTGTCAAAGCTTGGACTGAAGAATGCAACAAATGATAGATATTACAGTTTTTTAAGACACATTATTTTACGGACAAATTCAAATGCTTTGGGACTATTTCAATAAGGAGAAATGTATGACAAGAAATATAGAGAAATATTTTTTTATATTATTAAGCGATGTATTTATTTACTTATTTATTCATTCATTCTAATTAGCTTGGCTTTTATTAATGGCATATAAAATGTGCTGATGTTGGTGATGCCATATCCTTTTGGGCTCCCTAAAGAACCTGAACAGTTCTGCAAAGGACCATGTTTCACCTACAAGACTTTCGAGAACATTAAATTTCTACATCAGAGTTTATCGAACTTAAACTTTGGACGGATGTATGGAGCCCTGCACATGAAATGCAGACGAAATATATTGTGGCCACGAATGATCAATTTGTTCCCATGACTTACAAATACATTAGCACGTTTTACTAATTCGTTCCCTCGTTTTAAGTAAATTGTGTGCACGATAGCTATAATAATTTGTTTCCTGGTTTTAGTCAATCGTGGCCCTGCACGTTGTAATAATTTGTTCCTATGACGTAATTAATTCCTTCATTTTACTAAATCATGACAACATTGTAATCATTTGTTCCCTCAAAACGAGGGAACAAATTAGTTCAACGTTGCCAAGATTTACTAAAACGAGGGAATGAATTAAAGGTAGGGTAAGATTTTTTAGGCCCTATCACCGGCGCAAAGTGTTTTTTGCTAATTGTTTAAATAGCAAATGCATTCGCACCTGTCTGTTTGCCCATGGGCGTGCTGGTCTGAAAACGTATTAAATAAAAATGTTTATTAGGGATGGATGTGCTTTTTTGAGCTTCAAATTTAAAGGATTAGTTCACGTCAAAATGAAAATTTCCTGATAATTTACTCACTCCAATGCTATCCAAGATGTTCATGTTCTTCAGTGAAAATAAGTTTTTTTTTTGAGGAAAACATTTCAGGATTTTTCTCCACACTATGGACTTCAAATGCAACCAAAATGTTGAATGTCCACATCAATGCAGTTTTAAAGGGCTTTGAAGTGCTTCAAATGGTACTGTGCGATCCCAGCTGAGGATAGGGTCTTATCTAGCGAAGCGATCGGTCATTTTCTAAAAAAAAATTCAAATGTATATACTTTTTAACCACGATTAATTGTCTTGTGCTGGTCTGCAACGAGCCAGGCTTTACATAACGTACGTTGAAAAGGTCACGCTGAACGTGGGTGGAAGTCCCGCCCCATTGTTAATACAAACGCTTTTTAAACAAAACAGGTAAAACAATGATAAATTAAATAATAAATATGTAATTCAACATACAATAAAATTTGAACAATCCTCCTTCTCCACACTTTTAAACAATGGGGCGGTACTTCTGCCCATGTTCGGCATGACCTTTTCAACATACGTTACGTAATGCCTGGCTCGTTGCAGACCAGCACAAGACAATCAATTGTGTTAAAAAGTATTTGAATTTTTTTTTAGAAAATGACCGATCGCTGCGCTGGATAAGACCCTATCCTCAGCTGGGATCGCACAGTACCATTTGAAGCACTTCAAAGCCCTTTGAAACTGCATTGATGTGGACATTCAACATTTTGGTTGCAATTGAAAAATCCTGAAATGTTTTCCTCAAAAACTGAATTTCTTTTCCACTGAAGAAAGAGAGACATGAACATCTTGGATGAGATGGGCGTGAGTAAATGATCAGGAAATTTTCATTTTTAAGTGAACTAATCCTTTAATGATGGGAAGCGAACAAATTCTTAATTTTAGGCCATAATATATATTTTTTGTCTGCATGTCCTACGGGGGGCTCTGTAGTATCATACCGAAAACTTCTTCACACAAACTTGAATGGAAGTCAGTGCGTGTAGTTTGACGACGCCAAATAGTATTTTAATAATCTATAGAACCATTGAAGAACCATCTCTGGAATGGAAAGGTTCCATGGATGTTAGAGGTTCTTTATGGAGACATCAATGCCAATAAACATCCTTTATTTTTCAAAGTGTACACTACACACACACACACTGATAATCTTTCTTTGTTCTCAGAGCTGAGAGAGGCATTTAATGAATTTGACAAAGATAAAGACGGTCTGATTAGCTGTAAGGACCTTGGAAACCTGATGAGGACGATGGGTTACATGCCAACCGAGATGGAGCTGATCGAGTTGGGCCAGAACATCAACATGAATTGTAAGTAGCATGTCCAAAACAGCAAAACATGAGTACACCTGCAAAAAAAGTAATCAGTAACACTTTAGAATAATGGTCATTAGTTAACATTAGTTAATGTATTAACTAAGGATGCACCGACCGATACCAGTACTCGGGTGTTGGTCCGATACTGTTGTGAAGTACTCATACTCCTAAAACTACCCCGATACAACCGCACAGGCGCACACTTTATGGCAACGCATCTTCGGATGCGGAGCCGCGCGGAAAGTTACATGAATCGCCGTGCACACCCGCACACCGCCGCGCCAAGTGCAAAGGGGTCTCGCGCTCTCAACGCGCACGACAGCCATAGTATGGCTTCATTTTTTCCGAGCGCTAGTGCGGACGCGGCGAGTATAAACCAAGCTTAACCGCTCGTGAGGCAGATACCGCTCGGTAGTGAGTGCTGTAAGTGAAGAGCTGTTTAGTAGGGATGTGCGCAATCACTAGTCTAACCCCGGTAGTACTATAACAAGCCTAAGCAAGCTTAATTGTTATACTAGTTTGACATGACATGGAAGAAAATGGAAAAGTTTTGTATAAGCTTTCAAAATCCTCCTTCACCCGAGTGGAGATTTATCTGAAGCCTCCGCGAGCGCCAGAGAAAACCAACGCATGCAAAACCTGAGGGAAAATTAAATGATTTTGTTTTGCTGCAAATATAGGCTACACTTTTCAAAATAATATATTAATTTCAAGATATAACATTTACACGACAGTAATTTAAACATAGCCTTTATAAAAAAAAAAAAATAAAAAAAAAAAAATAAAAAAAATATATATATATATATTTAAAGCAAAACCTTAAATGTGCACAAAAAATGTAAACGACTAGTATTTTCCAAGTCGTCTTGCACAAAGTAAATACACAAATTGATGCTGTTGCTGACATTTTAATATTCAACTTGGTGTTTTCCTAAACAAACATGGCACTGCTGCCCATTTCACATAAATGTAACCTGTAACATTCTTGTGGATTCCAGTACCACACAATATAGTAGCAGAACAACTGAATTAAATTATTATGTTATCATAGCCATACAGCCCTTTTCGGAAAAGTGAGAGGTCGTTTCTTTTTGATGAACGTTTAATCGACTAGTCTCGCACATCCCTAAGTTAGCTCAGTGTCACACATTGTAGATGAAACGGAAACAGGCTCATAGCTGATAATGCAGAGAAGCTTCTTTTCATCAAAAAGAAACAACCTATCACTTTTCCGAAAAGGGCTGTATGGCTATGATAACATAATAATTTAATTCAGTTGTTCTGCTACTATATTGTGTGGTACTGGAATCCACAAGAATGTTACAGGTTACATTTATGTGAAATGGGCAGCAGTGCCATGTTTGTTTAGGAAAACACCAAGTTGAATATTAAAATGTCAGCAACAGCATCAATTTGTGTATTTACTTTGTTACAGTCAGAAAGTGAAAAACATCTGATGAAAATAAAACATTGTTATAAGAACTGTAATGGTATTATTAAGTACTCGTATCAGTACTCGGTATCGGCAAGTACCCAAATGTAAGTACTTGTACTTGGTCTGAAAAAAAGTGGTATCGGTGCATCCCTAGTATTAACTAACATGAACTAACCATGAGCAGTGCATTTGTTACTGTATTTGTTCATCTTTGTTAACATTAGTTAATATAAATACAGCTGTTCATGGTTTGTTCATGTTAGTTCACAGTGCATTAACTAATGTTAACAAGATTTTAATAATTCATTAGTAGATGTTGAAATTAACATTAACAAAGATTAATAAACGCTTTATAAGTGCAGTTCATTATTAGTTAATGTTAACTAATGTAGTTAACTAATGTTAACTAATGACCATTATTCTAAAGTGTTACCAAGTAATCTGTTTTCACTTTCTTTTTGTCTCAGTGGGAGGGAGGGTAGACTTTGAAGACTTTGTGGAGTTAATGACCCCAAAGCTTTTGGCAGAAACAGCAGGCATGATTGGTGTGAAGGAACTGAGAGATGCTTTCAAAGAGGTGAGAAGACAAACTAAACAGAAACATGTGTCCGTTGAGGCACAATGACGAACAATTAAGGTTACTTGGCATTTGTGGATTCACCCAAACAGAAGGTGGCAAAACTCTCACCTGGCTTCAGCAAACTCCATTTGACCTGTTACCACAACGTTATCTCTCACTTTAAGGGGGTGGAAGGAGGATGAAGTCCTTGTAGATAATGAACTCAATTTGCTCTGGATAAAAATCAGATCAGTGGTTCTCAGTTGGTGGGTTGCGACCCATGTATAGGGCGCATGTCTGTTCTTTAGAGGTCACGGCCAGCCTAACTGTCTGTATTTTAACATCAACTAATTTTTCTCGTCTACAGTTTGATATGGACGGCGATGGCTCGATCACTACCGAGGAACTGAGAAGTGCTATGAGTAAATTACTGGGAGAACACATGAACCACAGAGAGATTGACGCTGTCGTCCAGGAGGCGGACAATAATGGTGATGGTACGGTGGATTTTGAAGGTGAGAAATTATACAAATTTTCAATGCCAGACAAATAAAGCCTATAGACTCCTCACACTTCCTACACATATGCAGTCAAAACCAAAATGTATTCAGACACCTTCAGCATTCTCACAGTTTATTCGCTATAGTTTAAAAAAATGTGAAAAAACTGTGTCAGAACAAATGCATCATGAAAATGTCAGATAACTTTGGTAGAAAGATGTGTAATGGAGTACAATCAACCAATCAGCTGTTAAATGTAAGTACACAATAGAGACAGCACATTTAGGCCACGCCCACACCGGGGCAATCCAACACTCTCCATTGACTTTGTATTGCGTGAAGCGGCATTCTTTTCATTTCTGACTTATTAAAAAAAACAGAACAATGTCTAAAAGCTGTGACAGGGTGTACAGCAAACAAGCTAATAAACACAGAACTAAGTTTTTATTAGCTGTTGACCCAAAAAACGAGCGTTTATGGACACAAAAGTGGATACAGGCAATAAGACGTGAAACATCAGCAGGAAGAATGGGTACATTTTGTGATCCTGACACTCAGTATGCCTCAGTATGCCTATGTGTGCAGTAAACATTTTGTCACTGTTAAGTCAAATATCCAAATGTCAGTTTTATATATTATATTTCCTGTCGCTGATTACGTTCCCCTCTAGTGGGTGTAGTTCTCAGTGTAATATAACATGTGGCTCTCTGTCTCAATTGCCTGTTTCCACTTTTGTGTCCTTAAACGCTCGTTTTTTGGGCCAACAGCTTATAAAAACTTAGTTCTGGGGTTTTTTAGCTTGTTTGCTTTGCCTCATATCAACACCTTGCCTCATATCAGCTTTTAGATATTGTTTTGTTTTTTGTTATAAGTCAGAAATGACAAGGAGGCCGCTTCACGCTCCATACAAAGTCAATGGAGATGGTTTGATTGTCTTCCCCCCGGGCGTGGTTTTCAAATTATGATGCGTGTCGCTCTGCCTCTATTAGATAATACCAATTTAGGTCAACCAATGACCAAGCAATGCTTCATTTTGTTCAGTCTGAGGTGTAAAAGGTCACATTAGCACCAGCAGTCATATCACCCTGTAGCCCAAGACTGGTTTCCTACTGAAGCTAAGCAGGACTGAGCCTGGTCAGTACCGGGATGGGAGACCTCCTGGGAAAAAAGAGGTGTTAGTGAGGCCAGCAGGGAGGGCTCACCCTGTGGTCTGTGTGGGTCCTAACACCCCAGTATAGTGATGGGGACACTATACTGTAACAAGCACCGTCCTTCGGATGAGACGTTAAACAGAGGTCCTGACTCGCTGTGGTCATTAAAAATCCCAAAGAGTAGGGGTGTATCCCCGGCATCCTGGCCAAATTTGCCCATTGGCCCCTGTCCATCATGGCCTCCTATTCATCCCCATATATATATATATGATTGGCTTCATCACTCTGGCTCCTCTCCACTAATCAGCTGGTGTGTGTGGTGGGCGTTCTGGCGCAATATGGCTGCCGTCGCATCATCCAGGTGGATGCTGCACATTGGTGGTGGATGAGGAGATTCCCCCCTTCTATGTAAAGCGCTTTGAGTGACTAGAAAAGCTCTATATAAATGTAACAAATTATTATCATTATTATTATCAATTAAACAAAAAACTCGGTCAATGTCTGAATAATTTTGGTCCAAATTTTTATAAATTTTTGGGTATAAAATGCCACCGTTTACTTTACACGCTAAAAAATGCTAGGTTAAAAATAACCCAAGTTGGGTTGAAAATGGACTCACCCAGCAATTGGGTTGTTTTAACCCAGCAATTTGGTTGTTTTAAGCAAACATTTAACCCAACCGCTGGGTTAAAACAACCCAATTGCTGGGTTAGTCCATTTTCAACCCAACTTGGGTTATTTTTAACCCAGCATTTTTTAGAGTGCATTTTGCTATCCTCACTTACATAAACGAACTATAGTGTCCTGCACACACTAGTAAAACATTATATCTGGTGTCTGAATCATTTTTGGTTTGACTGTACGTTTAAAATGCTTTTCTGCTTGTTTTTTGCAGAATTTGTGAAGATGTTGTCAAGCTGCTGAGAAAACCATCGTATTCTGGATGCTGCAGATACATAAAACATACATAAACCAAAGTTATTCCACACAAGACAGCATATGGACGTAAATATAACAGCAATAGAAAGATTTCTTCCCCAGAAACTATGCAAAAATTCAATGCAATATTGATCTTAGAACTCGATGCACAATATTTCTCTGAAATAATCTTTACATTATTTTTAATAGATATGTCCTCAATAAAATACTAAAAGAAGAAATAAATAGAGTGACGTTTCTTTTTTTGTGTATGTGAATGTGAGTTTTCTTGAGCACACAAAAATCCAAAAGGAAGAAAGAAATCTATAAAAAACTCTACCTGACAAGAGTATGTCTGAATTCACATACTCCGGAAAACCTTCCTGCGAGATGATGAAGTGTGCACACGATGGATCGATTTCGGATGCATCCGTGTAAATCTGATCTGGGTTCAGTCTCCTAATCTTTATGCCTGAGACCTTCACATTAAGTGACCCCTGAACTGAACTCCTGCTCTTCAGCACGGTCCGTTGTCGTCATCCTCAACGACATCCTTTTTATGAATGATGCTAGATCCTGTAGGATTCCTGTAACTAAATATCTCCATTAATCTGTCGTTTCTCAGAAAAGAAAAAAAAACTGAAACAAGCCATGTAATCTATGTACTGGGCTGCTGCCGAGAGCAGATGGTGAAGATGAGAAATCACTTTTAAGAGTAACTTTCTTTGGAAGATTAGAGGGGATAATGGAAGGATGACGGGATGAGAGGCACAGAAAGATTTTGGACTGTTTATGCTTAAATTGATGTGGATATACAGCAAAAACCGTACAGAAGGGGGAAACTATTAGACTTGTTTGAAACGACATGAGCCACATATTGCACTGTTATAAACACTAAGGGCATACTGATTTATTTAGTTATGTAGTTAAAAACTATAAATTATGCAAGGACACTTTAAAATAAAGTTTAACCCTATTTAGTTATCTTTTTAAAAATAATAGTCTATTTATAAAAATAAAAAAAACTAAATAGGGTTAGAAAATTTAAAATAAACAATATTTTATAAGATATTATCTGGAGTCAAATAATACAAGTTGTATATATAACACACCTAGAACAGTAAACTTGTAATGCTTATGGCAGATACAGATTTTTTAATGGATTTTAATTGTCATACTGTTATCTGTTAAGATAAATAGACGGCATAAAATGTATAAAATAAAATAAAATAATGCTATGTTACTCTATAAGATATTATCTGGAGTCAAATAACACAAATAAAACAGTAAATTTATAACACTTATGACTAATCATGATTTATTTATAGATTTTTTTTATATATATATATATATAATGCTGTTGCCATGCTGGCATAGAAAAAAATTATTAAAATAAAATAAAATATAGGTCCAAGATATTATCTGGAATCAAACCTAACAAATATAGAACAGTAATTTTCATAAGAATAATAAAACAAATAAAAATGAACATTAGAAATGTTATTTATAAAATTAGCTCACATTAAATAAACACTTATTTAGACATTTACCCAATAATAATAATCAATAAATAAAAACTCTACCATGTAAATTGCTTATCCATTGACAAACCTGACAGATTTTGGAACTAATCAAGGAGAACTAACTCTACTGTTAATCTGCCAAGTGGGCACATAACATATATATCTACCAGAATAATCTCAAAAATGGCTAAATATCATTTTGAGTAATCTGCCTGACCGAGTCACTAATCACTATTACTAATTCCTATCAGCGTAATGCATCAAACAAAAACAAGGTGACAGGAAATACTAACACCTTCACCAGAGACCTCCAGGGAAGTTTACATTAATTGCACAAAACCCAGAATGACAGAGTGTCCCGATTGGTTGCAAACACGTGAAATAAAACACGTGAAATTTAATCGCAGCAGTTTATGAATCAATAAAAATAACAGAGGTACTCAGAAATATACTTCAAAAACACTGGACAGAACAACCAATAAAACACTGACGAGAACGTGCAAAGACTGAATCAAAACCAAGGCTACAAACACACAGAGGGACGATCAACAAAACATAGAACAGGTGTGTATCTAAATCAGCACCAAAGGTAACTAAAGCACACAGACAGAACCAAAACTAGAACACAAAAACAGAAAATAACCCTGACCCAGAGCTCAAATCAGACAGAACAGAGGACGCCCGCGTGATTAGCAAATGCTATGAAATCCCAAAACATCCAGGATCAGCCTGTTCTGAGGCTCTTTGAGAGAGAGAAAGAGACAGACAGACAGAGAGAGAGAGAGTAAATAACAAGGGAGGATGAGAGAAATAAAGAAAAGGATCAATGGAAGGAAGAGCGTCGTCAAGTCATACTGAAGGCTAAGAGATGAAAACGAACCGGTTGTGCTGTGATTCTTCATGCATTCGACACAACAGATATGATACAACTTTGACACTGTTGCGTAAGCGTGCTAAAATGCAGCTTTACAGCTTGAGATTTAAACGTGAAGAAATTCCTGAAAAGTCAGAGCGATCAAATAAAGTGTGCTTAAAATACACAGACCAAAAATAAAAAAGGACAGTATCTCAGGATATGTGGTCATCTCCATTGTTGTGTTCGCAAGGTCACTTTCCTGCGGTTGTTATATATTGGGACACCCCTCCAAACCCACTTCCATGAACACAAGTGGCACCTAGGCATTCAGACTGCTTCTAAGCCTTACATCACCAAGTGCAATGCAAAGCGTGGGATGCAGTGGGGTAAAGCACGCCGCCACTGGACTCTAGAGGAGTGGAGACGTGTTCTCTGGAGTGACCAATCACGCTTCTCTGTCTGGCAATCTGATGGATGAGTCTGGGTTTGGCGGTTGCCAGGAGAACGGTACTTGCCTGACTGCATTGTGCCAAGTGTAAAGTTTGGTGGAGGGGTGATTATGGTGTGGGGGTTGTTTTTCATGGGTTGGGCCTGGCCTCTTAGTTCCAGTGAAAAGAACTCTTAAAGGGATAGTTCACCAAAAAAAATATTTTTTTGTTCCAAACCTGTATTTCTTTCTTCTACTGAACACAAAGGAAGATACTTGGAAGAATGTTTTTAACATAACATTTAAAATTTACCATAGTAAAAACATATAATATTGAGTTCAGTTCATACATATCGGCCCGGTTTCACAGACAGGGCTTAGATTAAGCCAGAATTAAGGCCCTGATATTTATGGCAAAATTGTTTTTCATTCCTCCCTTAGGGGTAAAAGTTAAAAATATGTGAGCAGCGATATACTGCTATCAAACATCTGACGCCTCCCACACCGCTGAGCAACATTTAGATGAATATTTAAATATGTGCTGCACACTTTCATCTTCATAACAAAATAAACACAACAAAACTGAGAAAACAGCAAGCATTTTTATAATAAAGCATAAGAAAACCATCTTTTCATAGCAACGTGGATATGTTTGCACGAGCTCTGCAATTCTAGTAAAGTCACCTTTAACTACATTGCACTTTAGATTGCTTAAAATCAAGCAGCTTTACTGTATTAAACATGATGAACAGTGTCAGTCTCTCAATTTATCAGAAGTACAACTTAGCACAGCTCTCCAGTGTGTTCATGTTTTCACTCGCGGACATTCACTTTGGCAAGCTGTTTTGAACTCCAAAACTAAGTTCACTTTGGCCTTATTTTGTTCGAAATGACATCACACTAGCTTGTTTTTTCGATTTCGCTTGAAGTATATCAGGGCGTTTAGGTTCAAGTAGGGCATTTAAGTAGCTTTTATAAATGTTGCTTAGAAGAAGAAAAAAAACATTACTGGTGTGCATCTTGAGACAAAGCCTGTGAAACGAGAGAAAAAACACAAACCAACACATTCTCACCTGTGAAAGGTTATCCCATTTCTTCAGGAATTTAGTTTCACAACCAGAAGCTGAGCAATGTTGTGGCATGATTCTTACTGTGAGTGACGAGAAGACAACTTCCAAGATGGCGGCCACGCCGACGTGCGTGTCTTTACCATCTATGTGTATACATCTAGGTTGTTACTGTCTGTTTTGTGAAAGGGAAAGAAGACCTTAAAAGGATAGTTCACCCAAAAATGAAAATTAGCCCATGATTTACTCACCCTCAAGTCATCCTAGCTGTATATGACATTCTTTCAGACGAATAAAATCGGAGTTATATTACAAAAGTCCATAAAAAGTGCATCTGTCCGTCAAATAACTGCTCCACGCGGCTTCGGGGTGTTAATAAAGGCCTTCTGAAGCGAATCGATGCGTTAGTGTAAGAAAAATATCCATATTTAAAACTTTATCAAGTAAACTTTCGGCCGACCGCCTTCCCTGTTCAATTTATGGAAAAATTGTTGAAAGTTCCCCTGCCGATCGAAAGACTAACACGACCAGGTCCGCTCGTCATGACGTCACGTACGCATCTTGAGTTTCACTTTCAACATTCAACACTTTTCCACAGAAGGCGGTCTGCCGAAAGTTTACTTGATAAAGTTTTAAAGGTCCCGTTCTTTGTGTCTTTTTGAAGCTTTGATTGTGTTTACAGTGTGCAATATAACATGTGTTCATGTTTCGCGTGTAAAAAAAAAACTGTATTTTTAACACAATTTACTTATCTATACACCGCTGTTTTCACTGTCCTAAAAACGGCTGATGAGTTCCTTGTTCTATGAAGTCCCTCCTTCAGAAATACGTAACGAGTTCTGATTGTGCCAGCGGTTCCCGTGTTGTGATTTGACCGCAGCTTAGCGAACGTGTCACGGTTCCTGTGTTGTGATTCGACAGCAGCTTAGCGCACGTGGAAATGTCACGCCTCTTAACAGGAGATGTATGCGCTTAATGATCTCTACAGCGTCCCTGGGAAAGCCAAACAAAGGTGATTTGACTCCGGGATGAAAATAACAGCGTCTCGACGACATGGCGACAAACACACTCAAACGCAGCACTTCCTTTTCTCCACGTGGGACAGCAACAAGACCACGCCCCCTTTTTTCGCGTATTCTTGTGGGCGGAGGTTAGTCTGTTCTACTGTTCTACTGACGTCATTAATGAAGGAAGTACCAGGATGTAGTCCAAGCCGGCCGTTCGCTGTAGGCTTTGAAAGGGAACTTCTGTTAAATAAAATATCTCGCTTGGCATTGAACTTTGAGCTTTATAATTTTACAGGTATTATTTATGCTCTAACAGCAACATTACACACTAACTAAAGTTTGAACAGTGGGATCACGAAGAACGGGACCTTTAAATATGAATATTTTTCTTACACAAATGCATCGATTCGCTTCAGAAGGCCTTTATTAACACCCCGGGGCCACGTGGAGCACATTATTTGACGGACAGATGCACTTTTTATAGACTTCAAAAACAGAGCAACTATTAATCCTATTCTAATGCTTGGATTAGCCTGGACTTGTGTAATATAACTCCGATTTTATTTGTCTGAAAGAAGAATGTCATATACACCTAGGATGACTTGAGGGTGAGTAAATTTTCATTTTTGGGTGAACTATCCCTTTAAGCTGCAGTCCGTAACTTTTCCAAACCATGTTTTTGTCCTATACTGAATCACAACGCTACACATATAATAAGTGTTTAAAGGTCCCGTTCTTCGTGATCCCACTGTTCAAACTTTAGTTAGTGTGTAATGTTGCTGTTAGAGCATAAATAATACCTGTAAAATTATAAAGCTCAAAGTTCAATGTCAAGCGAGATATTTTATTTAACAGAAGTTCCCTTTCAAAGCCTACAGCGAACGGCTGGCTTGGACTACATCCTGGTACTTCCTTCATTAATTACGTCAGTCAGTAGAACAGACTAACCTCCGCCCACAAGACTACGAGGAAAAAGGGGGCGTGGTCTTGTTGCTGTCCCACGTGGAGAAGAGGAAGTGTTGCGTGGAGAAAAGGAAGTGCTGCGTTTGAGTGTGTTTGTCGCCATGTCGTCGAGACGCTGTTATTTTCATCCTGGAGTCAAATCACCTTTGTTTGGCTTTCCCAGGGACGCTGTAGAGATCATTAAGCGCATACATCTCCCGTTAAGAGGCGTGACATTTCCACGTGCGCTAAGCTGCTGTCGAATCACAACACAGGAACCGTGCCACGTTTGCTAAGCTGCGGTCAAATCACAACACGGGAACCGCTGGCACAATCAGAACTCGTTACGTATTTCTGAAGGAGGGACTTCATAGAACAAGGAACTCATCAGCCGTTTTTAGGACAGTGAAAACAGCGGTATACAGATGAGTAAATTGTGTGAAAAATACTGTTTTTTTTTGTTATATTGCACACTGTAAACACAATCAAAGCTTCAAAAAGACACGAAGAACGGGACCTTAAGATCTGGCGGCACCGCTGCGGATACCCCAGTACATGCATGAATCGTCATAGACATAAACAGAGAGAAGTAGCTCCGGCTACAGTGTTCTTCCGCAAGACGCACGCAGTTTGGTTTATTAACCGCTAGGGTGCCAAAAATGAACTTTAAGGAGACACTGGAATAATTCCAATTTTTTATATTTTTGAAAGTGTCTTTTGCTCACCAAGTCTGCATTTATTTGATGAAAAAATACACTGTAATATTATGAAATATTATTACAATTTAAAATAGCTGTTTTCTGTTTTTTTTTTTAATACATTTTATGTAATGTATTCCTGTGATACAAAGCTGACATTTCAGCAGACATTATTCCATTTTGATTTTGTTGTGCTACTTAATATTTATGTGGAAACTGTGAACAGCATTTATTTGAAAGAGAATCTTTTCTAGCTGGTCATTGCCCAGAATATCTCGATCTGACCAAACACACATATCCAGAATCCTCCGTTGCAGTCGCATGACAATAGTGGCTGTTGTATTTGCTTGACAGCTGGGATTGAAGGGCTTAGGCCACAAATTACCCAAAGTAAACTAACACCCCTTTCCCTCGCACACAATATTACAGAGCACATCTGTCCCGCACAACTGCCCTCTGGTCATGCTGTCCGTGCCAAGGCCAAGATTCACGCCCTAAATTAAAAACTTATATAACACTTGGTATTGGCTTCGGTGTGTCATCTGGAATCCAACATGCTTTATAAACTTGCAAAGCACAAAAGTAGACAAAATTTGGAACAAAGAAACATTTAAGAGAAGCATTTTGTGGTCGCAGAGAATACTAGAGAATATCTACAAGCATGCCTCCAGTAGGAAATGAAAGAAGAGAATAACCGGAGAATGAATCAGCTGAAAGAGAGATGATGGATCTTAAAAAGAGAGCCGTTTAAGATGAATACATAATGGAAAATGATGTAATGATTATGGCCTCTGGCCCATCATTTCAGTTTTATCCCTGAAACATCCATGTTTTATCCGCATAAATCTCTCTCTCTCTTTTATTCATGACATGCACCTTCTGCACATAGGTCAGACAGCAGCATTATGGCTTGATCGGGATCATAACCTCTAACTCTAATCAGCTTTTTCATAACACCATGTTTTTTTTTAAGTCACAAACCCACAAGAGACACATCATGAATTTCCAGTAATTATGCAGCAATTATGTATGAGAGAAAAAATCACTTTAACAGCATAATACAGATGTGTGAACCAGGAAATATTATAACACGGGATGAGTTATAAAAACATTTTTATTATTAATTTAAGTTAATCTGGTAATTTAATTCAATTTAATTTAATGAATCGCATCCAAAATAAAAGTTTGTGTTTACATAATATATGTCTGTGTACTGTGTATAATTATTATGTATATATAAATACACATTCTTCATGTATATTCAAAAATATTTGCATGTATGTACTGTATATATATATTTATATAATTTATATTATATATAAATATAAATATTTTATATATAAATATTTTTTCTTAAATATATACATGCACGTGTGTGTATTTATATATACATAATAATTATACTCAGTACACACACATATATTATGTAAACACAAACTTTTATTTTGGATGCGATTAATCATTTGACAACACTAAATTGAATTTAATTTAATTTAACTGCTTAATTATTTGCATTTTCTATGCAACAAGTTTAAAATATATAATTAGTATAATATATAAAATATGTAAAATATATAAAATAATAAAATTAAATATTAAAAAAATGCAATCACATATAGGCTATTAAAACATTTATTTTCAATCTAAATCTTTCTATAATTGCATCCTTCTATACGTTAATCTCTGAAGTGTTTCTTTTTTCTTTCTTTCTTTTATATTATTGCGTTCTCTTAAGGTGGATAAGATGCGCTTGGCGTTCATTAAAAAAAACTACAAGAACCAGAATTAGAAATGCGAATCAACGGATATGACGTGTCCACAATATTACATTCTCACGTTCTATCGACTCGACTGACAGTTGCCGCTTTCATTCGCTCGTGGAAGTGACATTTCCAGTGAGTTCTTTATGCCATATAACACATTATTTAATGTCATCTCATTCTACAGATCGTTAACCGTACTTATGACTTGTGTTTTAAACAGTTTATTGAAGCGCAGTAAATCTGTCAATCTTGTTCCGCGTGCAGCTTTCGCTGTGGCAAGTTGTTCCCTGATGATGGCAGTGCAGACTACATGTGGAGAAATGACCTATTATTTTATAAATAATCGTGATTAGGAGACATTCCATGAGCAAAGCAAAGGCCAAACATATGTATCACATTATGTCACATACATTTTATTTATGAGTAAATATTTAACTTTTTTAATCAGTTGCGGACCTGATTTTGTCTTTCAAGACCCCATGAAAACAGAGACGTTCTGTATGCAGGCTCTTAAAAAGTCCTGTACTTGCATTGTATGTTTGGTATTATAAATAAGTTTCTAAATGTGACTTTTATTTTTACAGGTTTCCCTCCCTCATGTTCACCAGATGTAGGAGATTTTCAGGAAAACTTCTCCATTTGAGCTGTAGCATCTCCTTCAGAACCAGCACATTTCTCTGTAGTCCACAGCTTTCTACTTTGTCTTTCCAACACCCCCTTCCCTCAAGGTCTCGTTTTCCTGTACTCAGGTCTGATAGAGTTCGTTACCTTTCTGACTTCACCCATCCTGCTGGACACATGGATTTACAGGGAGTGCTCGATGTTCTCGAACAGCTTGCTCCACTGTCATTGGCTGAATCGTGGGATAATGTTGGCCTGTTGGTGGAGCCCAGCAAACCACGACCAATTAAAACAATCCTGCTGACCAATGACCTGACAACAGCCGTCATGGACGAAGCTTTAGTGATGAATTGTGACCTCATTGTCTCATATCACCCGCCACTCTTTCGACCTTTCAAACGCCTGCTTCAGAAGGACTGGAAGCAGCGGTTGGCCGTCAGAGCAATAGAGGGCGGCATTGCCATTTTCTCCCCACACACTTCATGGGACAGTGTCGAAGGAGGCGTTAATGATTGGCTAGTTGGAGGAATGGGTAAGAAAGAACGCTTTTTCTGTAGTCTGGGTCAAAGAGTCAGAGTCATTCTTACTTGTGCCTCTATTCACAGGCAGCGGACAAGTGTCAGTATTAAGTCAAGCCCACTCTTGCGGCCCACAGAAACACAGGCTTGAGTTCTCGTCCATGAATGAAGAAGAACTAAACAGTCTTTTGGAGCAACTAAGACATATAGAAGGCAGTGCAACCTTTAAATGCTCTACAATAAGGTAAGTATACATTTGCAAGCCCATAGTGTGCACATTAAAGGGATAGTTCACCCCAAAATTAAAATTCTGTCATTAATTACTCAACCTCATGTCGTTCCAAACCCGTAAGACCTTCGTTCATCTTCAGAACATAAATGAAGATATTTTTGATGAAATCCGAGAGGTTTCTAAACCAGCCGTAGGCAGCAACGTCATTGCAACGTTCTAGGCCCAGAAATGTAGGAAAGACACCGTTAAAATAGTCCATGTGACTCCAGTGGTTCAACCTTAATTTTATGAAGCGACGAGAATACTTTTTGTGCGATTAAAAACCCTGAAACTATGACTGGATTCAACAATTTCTTCTCGACTGTTTTATTCTCCTACACTGTTGACGTAGTAAATACAGTGCAGCGCTTCAGAGTTATACGTCAGAACGCCGGCTTACCATTGGATGGCTCCTGCATCAGCATCAAACACGTGTCGTGGTGCTCACGTGATCAGCATCGGGCAATGGTGAGCTCGAAAGCGCTGCACTGTATTTACTACTTCAACAGAGTAGGAGACCGCCACAGACAAGAAGAAATAGTTGAATAAAGTCCAGGGCTCGACATTAACGCTTGTCCGGGACAAGTGGATTTTTCTGAAGGGGCGAGTGAAAGAGAATTTTACTTGCCGTGTACAAGTGTCGTGTACAAGTGTCCTGATTAAAACGTCAAAAACAAAAAATATCTAGGAAATCCCCAAAATGCAAGAATGATTCTGCATTCATTTAGTGTAAGTGCCGATCGATAGTGGATAATAGTATAATATATAATGAACTGACAGTAACAAGGTTACAGAGAAAGGAGAAATTGAAACAAATGAGCACAGCTCACACAGAGAAAGTCAGTAACATATTGTGATAAAATTTGAAATGTGCAGTTTTTATATTTAAAACAACATATGATACAGTTAAACAACAACACACGACCAAGAGTGCTGTTTTCCTGAACACCACCACGATTAAAAATGTGACACTGATTTCATATGATAGTTCCATAAGCAATTAATTAACATTGTCACTTATATTTTAGACGCAACATTGACTGTTTTTGTTCTATTTCAGCAGCGAAAATAGTTACAAACAAAGATCACAGCAGAACCATAATGCGCATCTCACAGTGTGTTACTGAATGATTCAGCGTTTTGAATGAATCTGTTGAATCAAAGATTCAATGACCTATTTGTAAACAACTGCGGCCCTGTCCCAAATGGCACCCTAAACCCTCACGGTCTTCCTCTGAGGCCGCACTTTCAGGACGTAATGCCGCTTTGACTGCCGGGAAGAAGTCCGCTGCGTAACCCGCACTGGTGGGGGCTCGGCAGAAGTGCGCATCAAGGGCACATATTGACCTCAAAGGGGGCGCTCATGACCTAAAATGACAAATGGGACACCCTGCAGTCTTGGACTAAACGGACTATCGCACGCAGCGGCCATTGTAAGTCTACAAGACCGAAAGTGCACATGAAGTGAGCCATTTGGGACAAGGCCTTTCTCATTCTTGAATGAATCAGCCGTTTGAACGAATCGACGGTCACCTGCCGCCACCTACTGGCAGGTTAGTTTCATGTTTAAACATTCTTTCCTACTTTTCTTATTTTTTTATGTAATTCAAATTTTTTTCTAAACAATTTCTTTTCAATAATTTTTCAGTGTAAATGATTTATTTTGATTGGTAGCAGCCCTATAGTGTCTTATTCTAGTTTAATTTATTGATCAAATTTAAGAATATAAAATTAAAGCTGAAGCATAGCCTATATTTATTAATATTAGGTAAAAATATATATGCAGATTTAAAATATGTCAAAGCTGATTGAACACTAGTGAGAATATTGCTTCAGAATAAATTATTTTCAACACAATTTTTTTTTTAACTTGGACAAGTGAATGATAGATTTACTTGCACGATTTACAAGCACGTTAACATGTCGAGCCTGAAGTCGCACTAAAAACGTTTGGAACAACATGAGGGTGAGTAATTAATTGATAAATAATAAATAATAAAAATAATAAAATTTTCTGGGTGAACTAACCCTTTAATACATTGGTATCCATTCATACACTTCTCCATATTCATCTTCAGAAATGAAAGTGGAGGGCAGCAGGTGAATCTAACCTGTAATAGTTCAGCACTAACTGCTGCTGTGCAGATTCTGGTTTCAAATCCACATGCCAGCAAATCCCTGAACATCACACAAGTCCAGCAGGTGAGGAAACAAGAAACATTTTTAAGTCTTTTTTTTGGTATTTGTCATATTGGTCATCTTTGATTTGTCAGCAAGATATCTTTTTGATCTTTTTGTTTAAAAAAAAAGATTTATATTGCATATAAATGTTGGTCTTTTGAACTTAATATTCATCGAATAATCCTGAAATAGACAACAGTCATTTTAAATTGTAATATTTCACAATACTATGTACTGTATTTTTGATTAAATAAATGCAGACTTGGTGAGCATAAGAAACTTCTTTCAGAAACATTACAAAAATCTTACCAACCACAATGGTGGTAGTGGACGTCACAGTCAAATGGCACAAATGTAACTGTGAACACAAAATGCGTGTTTGTTATAAAAACAGCCAGCAAAAATGAGCTAATTATTATACATTACATTATAATTGCACAGAATAGGTGAATCTCTCCACTGATAATTATACTCTGTTAGAAGGCGGAGCCACTTGATCAAGAGGCGGAGCTGGCAGAGCACATGACCAAACAAAAATTGAATCGGACACAAATTCTAGACTTTAACAAAGAGTTTAATTACATTTCAAATATTGTAAACATCGAACCTTTTTCTTTGCAAGGCATATTTCTAGGACCGTATGTTATAAACTCTTTTAATTTAATTGGATAATTGACATCCTGATATATAATTATGCAGTTTAATTTTACCTGTCTGATAATTCAATGACTGTTTTCTCTTTTTCTTTCTCTTCTCCTAGCCTCCGTTGTTGGGATGTGGTCAAGGACGACTCAGTGTTCTGGATGAGCCAGTGTCTGTTTCCACAGCAGTGCAGAAAATGAAGACTCACTTGGGTTTGCCCCATTTGAGACTGGCCCTTGGGGACCAACACACATTAGGTGGGGTATGAGAGATATCCACCTTATTTTGTAATGTAAGAATGGGCCATTTTTACCTTAAACGAAGGCTTCCAGTGTTCCACTTTAAAATTGTTCAATGGACATAATTTAAACACTTTTTATTGTGCAAAAACGCCAAACGAATTATAGGCTACTAGATGTTTTACACAAACTAAACCAATGATATTCAAATGGCGGACCCGTCATGTTTCCATCCAGACCGTGAGACAGGACGGTAACACCATTTTCCTGTTTCTAGTTGAAGTGAGCAGCGCGTCAAAACAGCGGTGTAGATCACACCACAAGCACTCAGGATAATTTGCGGTAATGATATTTCAGCGCTATATCCTCTAGTAGTTTTATCTAAAGCCATACACACTTCATTCAAGCCCTTTCAGCTCTGTGCGTGTTCTCTCTTTCTCTGGACACGCGCCACATTAAGAGAGCTTAGCGCTCAAACGCAACCCCGTATGGGGGGGGGGCTAAATATTTGGAAAATGGTTTCAGGGCTGAAAATTATATGTAACATAGCTAACATTGTTCTATATAGCAATGAGCCTTTAAGCGCTCAAGTGCAAACATAAAGCTGCTGCAGTGCATCGGCAAAAGTAATGATTATGAATGTGTCCAAAAAAAAAACAGACAGGAGACTGCCTGAACATTTTAGTAAACAGTGTCGGTGGCAAAGATGAAGTTGACGATGCTGACTCTCATCTCTGCAGTATAGTGGATGCATCTAGAGAGAGAAATGCATGTTAAGTTAAAGGTCCCATTCTTCGTGTCTTTTTGAAGCTTTGATTGTGTTTACAGTGTGCAATATAACATGTGTTCATGTTTTGCGTGTAAAAAAACACAGTATTTTTAACACAATTTACTTATCTGTACACCGCTGTTTTCACTGTCCTGAAAACGGCTGATGACTTCCTTTATTCTATGAAGTCCCTCCTTCAGAAATACGTAACGAGTTCTGATTGTGCCAGCGGTTCCTGTGTTGTGATTTGACAGCAGCTTAGCGCACGTGGAAAGGTCACGCCTCTTAACGGGAGATATATGCGCGCTTAATGATCTCTACAGCGTCCCTGGGAAAGCCAAACAAAGGTGATTTGACTCCGGGATGAAAATAACAGCGTCTCGACGACATGGCGACAAACACAGTCAAACGCAACACTTCCTTTTCTCCACGCGACACGTCCTCTTCTCCACGTGGGAGAGCAACAAGACCACGTCCCCTTTTTGCGCGTATTCTTGTGGGCGGAGGTTAGTCTGTTCTACTGACGTAATTAAAGAAGGAAGTACCAGGATGTAGTCCAAGCCGGCCGTTCGCTGTAGGCTTTGAAAGGGAACTTCTGTTAAATAAAATATCTCGCTTGGCATTGAACTTTGAGCTTTATAATTTTACAGGTATTATTTATGCTCTAACAGCAACATTACACACTAACTAAAGTTTGAACAATGGGATCACGAAGAAGGGGACCTTTAAGCATGACATGTCCGCACGAACACTTGTATACGCGCCTAATAATAGGCACATTTATCTAGGTTAATGTTAGAGCAAGGGGCCAAGCGGCTAACGTTAGGCTACTGCTTACATGTTTCAAATGAATAGCCATCTATGAAGTCGATTTAATGATTGATGAATGTTTGGTTTTCCTGCCTGACATAATTACCACATGGACCAGCCGTGTTGACGATCTGTCCGTTACAGACTCGAGAGGTTTTTTGTTTCTGCAAACAACTGACTTGAGTACATTTTTGGTCGATCAATTTTGATTGATCTTCTCATCTACCAACTTTTTTTCAACTATTAGTTGCAAATAGTTTTACTGCACTTAGTCATTTCTCTAGTTATTTACTAGAGCTGTATGATTTTGGGGGTGGGAAATAATAGCGTTTTTTTTTTTTTTTTCTTGTTAAAATTGCTATTTAAAATGCATTTCATTTTAAAACAAATAAAACGTTTATAGGGCTTCACAGTTTGGCCCATTTCTTTAGAGAGAATTGTTATTTTTCCTATTTTTAACCTGAAATAGGATGACGTGTAGCCTGGTTAAAACCAGACCATTCTCAGTAGTAACTATAAAGTGTGTAACTATATGTAACTATTTAGTAAATCTAAATTTGCCGGAAGTTGTCTGGGTTTTCCCAGGCTAGATGACGTGGGCATTACTGAGTGCTAAAACATGTGACTGGTTCATTCATACTAGGGATGCACCGAATCCAGATTTTTGGGGTTCGGCCGAATACCGAATCCACTGGTTAAGATTCGGCCGAATCCGAAACCGAATACCGAATCCTACTCCCATCCTCAGTCCATTATCACAGTAAACACATTAATGAAGTAAACAACGTCCACAGCAGTGTAGGGATGCTATTGACCATTTAACCGTTAACTGAAAGTAAGAACTTTGACCGATTAATATCATAAATATAAATATTTTTAACGCTTTTTTGTTTGTTTGTTTTTTGATGCATGGTTAAGAAAAATATGCTGTAGCGTTATTTGTTCACTCACGGAGCGCGTCGACATGTGCAACCACAAACCAGATATATCTCACAAAATGAAGCAATGGAAAAGCGTACTGTGTGGGACCATTTCGACAGAAAAATACAGCAGCAGTACAAGCTCCTGACTGGGGGAAAATGAACGGCGCTTCCCGAGGCTGGCGACTCTAGCGAGGCGTTATCTCTGTATTCCCGGGACATCAGTGCCATCTGAAGCCTTTCGTAGTGTGGTTTTGGTGAAGTTTACTAAAGTAAACATTGTCGTGTATGTTCTTCTCGCCGCTGTTTCCTGATGGTTTATAGAAAAATTACCCCAAGTCGTCCTCTGTCGTTTCAAAGAACAGCACAACGGAGAGCGCAGGGGGCGCATGCGCTGTCATTGGAGGCTTGCGTGCTGCGGAGACAGAAGGATTGAGAGGGTGTTTTCTGCCACGGGTTTAACTGTCAACAGGCTGCGCTCCAGACTAACCCACATCACTTAGACATGTTACTTAAAAAAAAAAAAAAAAAAACATACAAGGTGTGGATTGAGGTAGCCTAGGCCTTCTATTTTTATATGACAAAAAAAAAAAAAAAAAAAAAAATTCCGGTTCTTCAAAGCTTAAAACGGATTCAGTGTATTTTCGTTTTGTCATCTTAATTTGGTAATTATTTAAGTGAAAAATATTTAGTGTAGGCCTATTTATTTTATTATTTAAAAAAAATATTTTATCTGATCTATATGCGGCTGTTTGCACGGTAAAATAAAATACATTTTGTCTGCTGTCTGTTGATTCCTTCATGCACAACTCTTATTCTCTCGGCTGTTTCATACGCAAATGTTTTAACAGCGGCTGTTGTTTAGGGTCCTTGCCACCATAAGACAAATCAGCATTGCAAATTGTACATGTAGCTCGCCTTGAATCGCCTTCTTTTGACTTAAAGTAACATACTGCCACGTATTCTGTTCATGATTTCCATTTTCACTTTCAACCAGTGGAGCGTGCATAGTGCAAACCTAGGGTTCAGTTCGGTGGAAAAAAATTCTGAGGTTCGGCAGAAACCGAACCCCCGTCAAAAAGCCCAATAATCAGCCGAATCCAAACCCGAATCCTGGATTCGGTGCATCCCTAATTCATACTGGAAGCCGGAGGGTGCCCACGTGCAGAAACGTATGCCCACAGAAAGTGTGACTTATGACATTTCAGGAAATCTTTAACTAGATTTACTACTACTACTGCAACAATATATGGTTTATCTGTGTTCTTCAAGCCTTTTGGGTATTTTCATAATAATAAAAACTTATATTTATAATACAATGCTAATCATCAGACTATAATCGAATACTATAAAATAATATATTGTCTGCCTCATTCTATGATAAGAAGCCGTGAGTTTGCAGTAAAACATGTTATTAAATGTTGTCTTTTGTTGGACAGTAGGTTTATAAACGCTTCGCATTACAAGTTTGGGAAGATGCTTGACGCATGTTGCTTTTTCAAATGCAACGCTTTAAGTGACTCAAACTTGCAGGGCTTTTGGGATGGAGCAATATTTACTACTATTAGTATTTACTGGTTGGAACAGTTGAGACAATTGGGAAGTGAGACGGTGAGTTACGTACACACTCCTGGGATGCAGGCTGGTGTATTACTGAAAGCCTTCAGAGGCAGACGGTGGGTGATAGCTCCACTTCATTGAGGGGTCGGAGTGACACTAGATGCCATCAGAGGCAGAAGGTGTCGGAAAAACTCCTCCCTGTTGAAGGGCAGGAGGTCACTAGGAAGCCGGGCTGCTACTAGTGTGTCTCACGAACCGAAAATCTCTGACTGTTCTAATCAGACAGGGGAGCCCCGAATTTAGTCAGAAATAGTATTTTAATCTTTAGTTAAATATGATTATTTTTATTTCTTATACATGGTATTTTTATTTCTTATGCATATGTTGTGATTATTCTATACCTATAAAAAACGATTAATACCTTTTCTATGTAAAGCACTTTGAATTTAGCCTGACGTTGTCATACTCAATTCTAGTCAGAATATGAGTCTGATACTGCTCCATTGGGGCGTGTTTCAACTGAACCAGGAAAGACCTCAATTGGATAGACCTACAACCAATCAGAGCTACGGCGCGACGCATAAGTTATTTTTCAAATGTCAACAGAACTCAACTGCACACAGTGTTGCGGGCTGTTTTTCCATGTCCGCGGGTTGAAGCGACCCCAATTATGTGATATTTAGACCCAGGAATGTGAATTTTAGCAGGCAACCCTGCCAAAAACCCCCACATATTTTACCCCCCAAACGTCATTTTTTAACGTGTGTGTGATTATCATCACCTAATGTCATTTATATGATGTTCTAGACTCTATGGTGAAGACGGTGGCAGTATGTGCAGGGTCTGGAGCATCTGTCATACAGGGAGTAAAAGCAGACCTCTACATCACTGGTATGTCACAAATGGCTCAAAAACAAACAAAAGCTGATATTCATCAATTTAATGAAGTCCTAGAGTACAAATAATAACAGTACAAAAAATGTGCAGTTAACCCAAGCTTATTATTCTCATTTTTTCAGGTGAGATGTCCCATCATGAGGTTCTAGATGCGGTTTCTAAAGGCACGAGTGTGATTCTCAGTGACCATAGCAACAGTGAGAGAGGCTTCCTGACTGTATTCAGAGACCGACTGGCTGCACGACTGGGCGACACTGTTACCGTATCGATCTCTCAAAGAGACCGAGATCCGCTACAGGTGATCTGATCTCAACCGACCACACAGCCATTTAGACATATCGGACTGTATCACAAAGAATATTCATCGTCTGACCTTAAGTTTGTTGATGCAAATGTAACTTTGTTCTATAAACAATTTAAAATAAACGGTCCTATCCAGCCTACTGTATCATATTTGATACGCACATTTCTAATGCTTCTAAATTATCAAAACGTGCTGAAAAACCTGTTGCACACAATCTACAGCATGACTTCTGTCATCTGATTGATAGTTTATGCTTGTTTTAGTAAGTAAAAGGCCTTCAGATCTTGGTTCACGTGTCTTTGCTATGGAAACTTTAATCATTTTTAAAGAATCCCTAATTAGTAATATTTCAAGATGAACATTTACTGGACTGAAGCAGCTTATGTTTACTTGATTATCCATACATTTTTTTCAGTTAAAAAAAAAAATCTAATTCAAATGACATCAGGCTTTATAGGAATGTTTGTGTAAAACTCTCAATCATCATTATTTGCATTGCATTATATATTTTGCCCCTAAAATACAATTTTAATTCACTGGAAGGAACTAGAAATCTCCTCACTCCTCACTTTTTTTACCAGCTTTGTTTACTGGAATGATTCTATGGAACCTAAATACAATTTGTTATCTCGCAAAATGGAGTGGAAAAGCTTCATGGAGTGTAGGAAAAAGGTGGATACAATTCTTATTCAAAGGTACATTTCATTATCTGTTGGTAATAACTGAAATGACTAATAAGTAGCAGGAGGTGGAGGCGGAGGGTGTTTTTTGATGTAGTTTGACAGGAGGGTCGGGTAGTCGCTCATAACTCCTGTAGCGCCGACTGCAAATGCAGCTTCCATATCGCTTTCCTCATTGCACACAAACAGCTGCACCTGAGATGTCAAAAAACAAGATGAAGTTTTGCTTTGGGTTGGAACCATTTTGGCTTTACACAACTGTGAAAAGTCACATATTCACCTGCAAGCCCCTCTTGATCAAGTGTTCAAACAAAGATTTTCGCATGGTCAACCTGTAAGCAAAGCATTGATAAACAATCACACATCACAAGACTGAGTGAAAAGCTATTTGACAGTTCTGTCAGATGAGCGTCACTTACTTCTGTAGAAGAGACACCACTAATCTGTTCTTCAGATAGGATTCCTCTGGAATATAAGTTCTGAGAGATCACACATAACTGCTGCATTAGTATTACTCTCATGCAATGTATGGAAAAATGGTTACACTTTACAATAAAGTCTTAACTAACAATTACTAAAATTGCTCAATACATTTATTTATAATAAAAACAAGTATTCATAATAAAAACACATCTTCATTGTTACTTCATGTTAGCTCAGGTCTATAAAATATTAACAGACTTGATTTTAATAATGTATCATGTTGAAATTAACATTAACTAAGATTAATAAATGTTTTAGAAGTATTTTTCATTGTTAGTTAATCATAACCTAATGTAGTAAACTTATGTTAACAAATGGAACCTTATTGTAAAAGAGTAGGCCACATTTGTATTAATACTTTTGGGTATTGAATGAATTATGTTTATAATCAACATATCTCTCTAAGATTAATAAGTTAGTTGATGTTAGCTCAGGTCTGATATATAGATCAGTGGTCTGTTCACTCTTTCCCCACCATTGATGGAATTTTCTGTCATTTATGAGACAAAGCTTCCCAATTGAAGCTTGTTTCTGCCACTGAATAAAATATATAAACTTTTTTTCTTCTTCTCATAATTGTATGATATAAACTCACGATTATGACTTTTTTCTCATAATTGTATGATATAAACTCACGATTATTACTTTTTTCTCATAATTGTATGATATAAACTCACGATTATGACTTTTTTCTCATAATTGTATGATATAAACTCACGATTATTACTTTTTTCCTCATAATTGTATGATATAAACTCACGATTCAGATTTTTTTCTCAGAATTGTGTGATATAATCTCACGATTCTGACTAATTTTTCTCTAGTACCATGAAATAAACTCAAGATTATGACTTTTTTCTCATAATTGTATGATATAAACTCACGATTATGACCTTTTTTTTCTCATAATTGAATGATATAAACTCACGATTATGACTTAATTTTCTCAGAGTACCATGAAATAAACTCACAATTGACTTTTTTTCTTCTCAAAATTGCGTGATGTAAACTCACATTTGACTTTTTTTCCTCAGAATTGTATGATATAAAGTCACGATTATGATTTTTTTCTCAGAATTGCGTGATATAAACTTGATTTAAATTCGCAATTCTGAGAAATAAAGTGAGCCTTTTTCCCTCAGAATTGGACTTTGAAATTCACAATTGCAAGTTTATGTCTCACAATTCTGAGAAAAGAAGTCAGAATTGCTTGATAAACAGTCGCAATTATCTTTTACATCTTCCATACTTTCCTACCATTGACTGAAATGACCAAAAAAATCCAAATAGATGAACTATTACGCATCTTTTGAACATGAACAAAATTTCTGGATCAAAACACATGCAAATAAGAACCAGAAACAAGCGATGAAAGCATTGCTTATGCACATGTAAAATAACGCGATCAAAAAGCATATAAATCAAGACTACCTAACGTGACTGAATGAAATGTCGACCCAGGACCAGCTATAGGACCTCGTTTTGGTCATCATTCTGAATCTGATCTGGCTGTAGTCTTCTACAATAATGTGATTTTCTCACCTTTTTGTTCAATTTTTTATTATTTTTTTTATGAAACTTACCCACAAAGTGTTGACAAAACAGATGCATAAAATAGAATCAAGCTGGAATATTTTTTGTTGTTGTTTAAAAGCAGAGGGTCTGTACTTTCTTTTGACATTTTACATGTTCAGATATTTATACAACAAAATATGTTGTGAAAATTATAAATAAATGCTGGCAGTGGCTGGCTACTTATTTTTGTTTAAATGTTGGCGGGGAAAGAGTTAAATAATTTCAAAAGATAAAACTTTTGATATTATTAATGCATTGGTAAATGTTCAAATGGACATTAATGAAGATAAATGCTTTAGAAGCATTAGTTAACATTAATTAATGTAGTTAACTATAGGTTACAAATGGAACCTTAGATTTATCATAAAAACTTCCCGAAAGATTACACTTCAAACCCACCAATAACTCTCAGAACGCTTGGACGCTTGAAAAATAAAACTGGGACAGTTATGAAATTTCAATCCTTCCCTCTTTTAAAACTAGGTTATAGACTGACCTGTTGATAATCCTGGGCAGGTAAAACAGCAGCAGACTTTCACCCAGAGGCACAAAGGGAAGGAGTCCAGTATAGAAGAGCAATAAAAGCAATATTCCACGCCTCATAGTGAACATATAGGGTATGGATGGGTTCTACACACACACACACACCCACACACACAGGAAAAAAATAAGACAAAGATCTTTTACAGTAAGGTTATAGCACTGTATGAAATGACATCTATGATTACTGACCCCTGTAGGGACACACTACTGTACCTGCTTCTGACATTTAGCCATAATGTCAGACTCTTCAGAAGCCCAAACTGTGATACTTTCTCTGTCATATTGCTTCAGAAGGCAAGAGATCTACAGTAACATAAAAGTGATACCAAGTTATTATGAATTTCATTAGGTCCATTTTGATTTAGACAAGTAGAAGAACTAAAAACATAAATGCAAATAAACGTCACTGAAAGAACTAAGCAAGTAAGCAATTCAGATATTGATTCAGTAAGAGATTCATTCACTCTGATTCATTCACAATTTCTGATGCAGTCTTAGAGTCCAAACGAACCGAACTACAAGTGTGAACGCACCGTTCACACTTGTAGTTCGATTTGTTTGGTCCGGACCAAAAAACAAAAACAAAACATATAGTCCTGATCCGCTTAGCGTTCACACTGGCATTTTTAACAGTGAACCTAAAGTTACCGAACCAAAGGCATAGGGATACGGTCACAACCTGATTGGTAGGCTTTTATGACGTATATTTTGCGACGGAGCTGCTTACCGAACATTCAAAACAATGCTGTGTGCTGGATTAAACGCCATCATTATATGCGTGTACATATGGTTTTATTTTTACCAGCTGAGAACTCACCAAGAGCTCATAAAATGATCAAAACATTCAAAACAGCAGCAGGATTTCCTTTGTTGTGTGCAGATACGAAGATCTGCATATATTGATGAGGCACTTTACCTCCACGTTTGCCCTCCGCTAATTTTGGATACAACGATCTTTCCGCGTCGTCAAATCAGCTGAATTAGCGTTGCATCTTGCGACATCACATCCTGTTTTTGGTTCGTTTACATGTCTTTGGTCTGTGTTGCGTTCATATATCAATTGAACCGCACCAGAGTTAGTTTGGAAGCAGACCTTGACCCATCTCTTTAGCGGCCTCGTCCGCTTGTTTGGTGTGCACCAGGGTTCGAGATGGCAGTGTTCACATATGTTCAAATGAACCACACTAACCGAGCAATCGCACCAGGGTTCGTTTTAATCGAACCAAACATGACAAGTGTGAACGCACCCTTAGGGTCCTAATTTACCGATTTGAGCACATGGTCTAAAGCACACAGCGCAAGTGCACTTAAGGCGTGTCCAAATCCACTTTTGCTAGATTTGGAAAAAAACGTTCTGCGCCAGGCGCATGGTCCAAAAGGGTTGTACTTAGTCTCTTAATGAGTCATGGGTGTGTTTTGGGCGTAACGTGCAATAAACCAATCAGAGTCTCATCTCCCATTCCCTTTAAAAGCCAGTTGTGCTTGCACCATGGCGGATTCGCTGTTTACATGGCGGAATTTGCAAACGGAAAAATTGAACACTTCTCCAGAGAGGAATCCTTTTATTTTTAATATTTAAAAATGTTTGCTTGCTGCTCCCTGTGTGTGTAATAAGCAGAGTGTACAAGCGTAATGCAATCGCATATGAGCATATTACTAACACGGCCTTTAAATAACACAAAAAATACTGCGCTATTGACTTTAGACCAGGTTTTTGTTGGTCGATGGCGCAGTCGTTTTCACTTCCTCAAAATAACACACCTGGTTTTCAGACCAGCATGCCCATGGGTGAACAGATGGGCGGGAGTGCATTTGCTATTTAAACAACGTGGCGCTGGACGTGAAAATGATAATGGCGTCGGGCTGAAACTAGCAAAAAACACTTGCCTCACGTCTGCCGTCGCATTGCGCTGGGTGTATGATAGGGCCCATCGACTCTGACTGCACTTCTTGTTCTGTGTATTTCAACTTGTGAGTTTGAGTGACTGTTTGAACGAATTATTAAAAATACAAGTAATTTTTTTTGTGGTGGATGGTGATCTAGAAACACACTTTTTCAGCAATGTGAATTAAATGCCAGTTATAAGACCAGTTATTAACACAGTTATTATCTCACCTTTTTAATGAGCAAGTCATTGTTTTCTTTGATCTCAATCATCATCGGCATGTTGGGAAATTTCTTGAAGACATCTTCCAGCAACACAAACTTTCTGTCCTTCCCTGTACTGTAGTGTCCTAACACAGGGTATTGCATATTTCAGATATGAATTACTAGAAAGCACTTACGAATGGACAATGTAGAATTGTATCAAAGGACTTACCAACATAAAACGTGACCTCGAGTCGCTCTTCATAGAGAGGCAAATCCTGAAAGAAAAAAAATTAAGATAAAAATTCCACCACAAATCACAGGGAGATAAAAAGAGGAAGTTTAATGGTTAAAAGGACTACCTGAAATCTAAGAGACGATATTGTTTTGTCATATCCTGTTTGTCTCAAAAGGTTTTTATCATGTGAAACCACAACACAGCCATCCAGCGTGAGGTGACAGTCCATCTCCAACATCTCAGTGCCCACAGCAACAGCACTATCACATGATGATACAAACAAATGGTTAAAGTGGAGAAAAGGAGAGAGGAATAGAAGAAAAATAGACATTGCAAGAGAGAAACTCACTTTGTAAATGCTTCCATTGTGTTTTCTATCTTCTCTCCAGACCCTATAGCCAAAAAGAATTAGTGTTATGAATTACTCTTATATTACATTCCGGGTCAATTTGAACCGAACACATTTTTGAGTTACTTTCTGAGGGTATTTGGCAGACGCTTTTATTTGAAGAAATGTAGGAGGCCTACATTTTTATTAGTTCATGCTTGTGAATTTTGCTGGAACTTGCTAACATGACATGAACTTGCATGACATTGTCCTGAAGCGCACAAAAACACACAAATTATATATATAAAAAATGTATTCTAATATATATATATATATATATATATATATATATATATATATATATTAAATGCATTGAATTTTAACATGCTATTTACTTTTTGTAAATAAATGTTTTAAAAATAGTTGAATATTGTTTTAAAAATCATATATAAAATCATATTTTTTTTAAATGTGCACTCAAAATTTTTCTAAGCCGTCCATCAAATTAAATTGAATAATCCTTACATCATTTAATTGAATAATTGAACAATCATTAATTATTCAATTAAATTACGTAAGGATTATTCCATTCAATTTAATGGAATTTTACTATTAATTAAATTGCGTAAATCTTAGAAAAAGACTTCCATTGTTTTTTTTTAGTGTGTGAGAAGTATTAATGTTAAAGGTTTACTGTTTTTACGTGTTTTTTTTGTTGTTGTTTGTTTTTTGGTAACAGAATGTTTATTAGTGAACATTAGTGAACTATTAATCTTTGTTAATGTTAATTTCAACATTTACTAATACATTATTAACATCAAAAGTTGTATTTGTTAACATTGCACTGTGAACTAACATGAACAAAAACTATTATTAACATTAAAAAATATTAACAAATACAGTAACTAATGTATTGCTCATGGTTAGTTCATGTTAGTTAATAAATGAACAAATGAAACCTTATTGTAAAGTGTTTCCTTATTTTTCTTCCATAATGTTATTTTTAGTGAAATGTATTGAATCCAATTTGACCCGGAACGTAACGATTGTACCCGGAATTTTAACAACACACAGATTAAGATTTATAATGATTACAAAAGTTATAACCAATGAAACTTAAATTCGAAGAAAGAATTAAAATCCACTTGCCTCCTCTGTGTGAAATGTGTCTGCAGTAGAATCCCAGCCTTTTCCTCTTATGAAGGAGACATGGATTGCGTAGCAGGTACAGAGAACAAATAACATAAACTCCGACAGCCAGGCAGAGGAGAAGAATCCCACTCAGCGCGTCCATTCTGAAAAATCCAACTATAGTTAATCCCTCACTAACTGCACTTTGACTCTCAGAACCGGATATAATTAAGTTAAAGAGTTTCTAGAAAGCAAATATCAGTGCTCTATTTCCAGTATCAGCAGCTCCTCAAACTCAGCCACCTGTTTTCTGCTGTTCAGTCCTGCTTTGCAGGTTTTATGGCATTCATTCTGTCGAAATGAACATGTGATCATGCATGAGAATTGGGTGTGCGGTCAAGTTTAGTCCTGATATCATAAGATCCAAAAATGAAAGAAATGTGGTTTCTAAGAAATCACATCTCATATGGTATCATGCTTCCGTTGAGATTGTGAAACTATTGTATTGGAAACCATAAAAAAGTACTATTAATTGTGTGTGATCCCAGTAAAAAGGCTAATGTTTTATCCCTTATTTGAACTGTTGTGGTATGTGGTCAGAGTTTCAGATGTTTGAAAGAATGAATTGAATCTTCTGACTTGACAGAGTCCACACTTCTGCTTCGTAATCCCAGGGCTGTCGGAGTAACACATGACAGGCATTTTCTAAGAACTACATGTGAAGACATACAAAACCTCATCCCATTTTGTTAGTCATGATGGCTGGAAAATCCCAGATGTCATAATGTTCAATTATTGGCATGTCCCTTGTGAAATATTTAAAAAATAAAAAAGAATACGTCAGTGCTTTACTTGTCTCACACTTAATTGGAAGTTATTTGCAATTAAATTAAAATGTATTATAAATGATATTACATGCAATTAGAGTGTTTTTCAAGTAGAACTTAAGTGCATCTTTATTTGTAATTACATCTATTGTTTTTAAAATATGGTTCAAGGGCATCTTTTTTTACTGTAGTGTGTTGCTTACATTTAATATTGATATTACATTATTTCAAACACAATAGAGGTACACTTATTTCGATGCGATAACTAACATGCTAAAGCACATGTAAGTTCTTGGTTGTAATTTTTACTGTAGTGTGTATTTGATATTACATTCAAAGTTAATATATACTGAATATACTAAATTACAACTTCATTACGAATGTTTACAACACTACAGTTGATATTAAAGGCACAATATGTAAGATTTTTGTATTAAAAATATCAAAAAACCACTAGAACAATGTTATACTTGTGTATATCTTGTAGACTTGTGTATCCCAAATGTGTCCAAAAATGTTTAAATTCAGAGAAATAAGCAATTTTAACCAGGAAATGGACCATATCCATGCGTCGCCTATCAATGACATCATATCCGCGTTACCCTCGATTTTTAGAAACCATGGAAACACCAAAGACGCTTTAATATATGATGTGTTTTATTAGACACATGAGCAACTGTTTGGATCATTCATGGACAGAAAACTAATCATAGTTCTCCAGCTCAACACAGTTAGTCTTATTGTTTAAATCTGGTGTTCTTGATTTACCGCGAGTACCATGTTTTACCATGCCTAATATCAATCTAGCTCACTGCAATGTGAACAAGTGTCTCGTAGCAGCCACCGCGCGAACGCAGAGAGAAGCAATATAACAACTTTCAACACACTAAATTCATGTACAGCATGTAATATGATAAAACGGCGCTGTGTTACCTCACATACACATGAGCGGAAGAAGCGGAAGCGTTCGTCATTGACAGAATAAAAGCTCTGCGAAATCAAGGCGTCACCGAGCAGTGCCTTTGTTGAATAAGCAACATCTAACGGCGAAAAATTACATATTGTGGCTTTAAATCAATTAATTTACATGTGCTTTAATATGTTAGTCAACACTTCAAAATAAGTGTACTTCTTTAAAGCATGAATTACATGAATTACATTGTTTGGTCGAATTACAAAGCATCCTCACCTGTTCTGACTGTAGTGATTAGCATCTATTTAATATGCTCGTTTCCGCGCCAGCGGGAGCGTTCAGCCTCCTCGTGTGAAGACCAAGTCGGGTAAAGACATCGACTCTCCCTGCGACTCCCCCGAAGAGGCCACCGGTAAGGCACCCTAGTTTTCCCTTTCTCTTTCCTCTCTCTTAAGCCGGGTGCACACTGTGCGATTTTGGCCACGATTTGGCCGTCTGAGACAAATTTTGAAATCCTAAAAGATTTCTCTGATCCTAGGCTAAAGTCTGAAGTCTTTGTTCTCCTTAGTTTGACATGTGCACCGACAACCGATTAATGACCGTTGCGATCAAATTTTACCTCGGACAAAATTCTGGCAGTGTCAGAAGATTTGAGGCGCAATCCTGCAGTGTGACTTCTCCTAGGACGACCGTCAAATCAAGAACCAATAGGAGCGCAGAACCTGATGATGCATTTCGTGCGACAACATCAAATCACAACAGGGAACATGTCGAAAAGATTCAGGTGAATGAAAAATGCCACCGCTTGTTTTTGTTGTTTGCTGAACGCTACCATTGTGTCTGTGAATGCGGCTCACCGTTACCGAACGTGTCACGGATTGATGACGTAAAACTCAGTCCGTACGAGTCTCTTGCTTGCGTCCGTTTTTTGCGTCTGACTTACAGTCTGACATAATGACAACTGAGATCCTACAGTGTGATATGTATTACATCGGGGATCATGTTCGTACAGCTGACAAGCAACATTCGCAGAGGATTTTGAAAAATCACACAGTGTGCAGGACCCATTACCATGTGCTTTCAGTACATTCCCGTTGTCTCTTGACCACGTTCCTCTACTACACGCCGAAGGCAGCGCAACACTGCTAATCTGCATCCTATTCCCTTCTCTGTTAACGCTCCTTCCACTTTTTCTGTGGGTTTATGGAATTGTCAGTCAGCTGTCAACAAAGCTGACTTCATTCCAGCCTTTGCCACTCAATCTGCTCTTAATATCTTGGCCTTAACTGAGACTTGGATCCGTCCAGAAGACTCAGCAACCCCTGCTGCTCTCTCTAACAACTTATTTTTCTCTCACACCCCTCGCCACACTGGGAGGGGTGGAGGCACAGGTATTCTCATTTCTAACAATTGGAAATACCCAACACACACCTCTCTATGCAACAACAACTCATTTGAATACCATGCAATTACAGTTACATCTCCCGTTACAACCCATATTATAGTCATTTACCGCCCTCCTGGCCAATTAGGCACCTTTGTTGACGAGTTGGATGTGCTGCTGTCCTCATTCCCAGAGGATGGCAGTCCACTTATAGTCCTCGGTGACTTTAACATTCACATCAACAAACCGTATGCTGCAGACTTCCACTCACTCCTAGCCTCATTTGATCTCACCCACCTCAACACCACACATACCCACAAATCTGGCAACCAACTTGACCTCATCTACACACGCAACTGCACTACAGATAACATTGTGGTCAAACCACTTCACATCTCAGATCACTACTTCATCACATTTAATCTACAATTTACTACTCAGTAGGGATGTGACGGTGAGGAAATTTTCCCACCGGTTAATTGATGTGTGACAACACCGGTAATACCGGTATCACCGGCGGAGGCTTTTAAATCTAAAGTAACATGCACACTACCGCTCTGAACTGAAAACGCGCCAGTGAGCGCACACCGTGAATGACAGCTCGTCTGTAAATGCGCGCTCTGTGAGGCCATGGGTGCGTCTCAATCAGTTCCCTAGTTCAGTAGTCAGGGCACTGATCAAGCATTGATCAGTCTATGATTGAGATGCACACCATGAATGAATGACAGTTCGTCCCCTTGTTTATACTCGACGCGCCCGCACGAGCGCGAGGGTGCGCGCGGCAAAAAATAAATGCGCGGAGCCAGGCGAAAGTAAACAATGCGCGCTCTGTGCGGCCGTGCACATTTTACTTTCAGTTTTGAATTAGCGCCAATTCGGCTGCGGGTTGCTTGAATTGTGGGTTCATTAGCCTATTATTTTTAATGAAAAACACAACAACAAAACAAATGACAAACTCCCTTAAATAGGCGCTTTTACGTTTCGCTTTGAAACCAAATCTTCCGCGATCATCTCAGTCTGCTCCTCACTCTTAAATCTGATGAATGACTCCTGCCGCTGCCGAGACTCACGGTCGGATCCTGCTTTATTAAGCAGATACGTTCAGTTTTTATTTGTATTGTCTGTTCTCTAACTGAACTAAATCATTTTATTACTATAAAAAAATCAAAAAGACGGTGGGCGGTGCCATGGTGGGCAAGTGATGTAACCGGTGTTGAGTCTGGACACCGGTAACACCGGCAACACCGACTATCGTAGCAAGCCTACTACTCAGGCACCACCAGCCCCTCTACCAGTTACTTTCAGGCGAAACCTGCGATCACTTTCTTCTTCTCATCTCTCCTCTGCTGTGTCATCTTCTCTTCCTTCATCCACACAATTCTCAACTATGGATATTAACACCGCTACAGACACTTTATGCTCCACTTTAACTTCTTGTCTAGATATCTGTCCTCTGTCTTCTAGGCCAGCACGTGCTACTCCCTCTAACCCTTGGCTATCTGATGTCCTTAGTGAACACTGGATCAAACTCAGGGCAGCAGAGAGGAAATGGCTTAAATCAACCGACCTGTCTGACCTAAGTAAGTATCAGTCTCTGCTCTCATCCTTTTCAGGTGAAGTCCATGCGGCTAAATCTTCATACTTCCACAACAAAATCAACAGCACCTCAAACTCACGCACACTCTTCTGAACTTTCAACTCTCTGCTCTGTTCTCCTCCACCTCCTTCCACCACCTCCTTATCTACCGATGACTTTGCCCATTTCTTCACAAACAAAACAACATCCATCAGCAGTCAGTTCTCATCCCCCCACACACAGAATTTTACATCAGCCAAACCCACAGCCGATCATCATCTCTCCTCATTCACTACACTCACTGAGGCAGTAGTATCTAAACTCGTCCTCTCCAGCCATCCTACCACCTGTCCTCTAGATCCCATCCCTTCAGATCTCCTTCATACCATCTCTCCTATACTCCTACCAGCACTCACACACATCATCAACACATCTCTCAGCACCGGCATCTTCCCTACCACATTCAAGCAGGCTCGGATAACTCCACTGCTTAAGAAACCCACATTAAACTCTTCACTCATAGATAACTACAGACCTGTCTCTCTGCTACCATTCATAGCGAAAACAATTGAACGAGTGGTTTTCAATCAGGTTTCATCCTTCCTCTCACAGAATAATCAGTTGGACATCAACCAATCAGGTTTCAAAAGCGGCCACTCCACAGAGACTGCATTACTGTCGGTCACTGAAGCCCTGCGGATAGCTAAAGCTGACTCCAAATCATCAGTCCTTGTCCTCCTTGATCTATCTGCTGCCTTTGACACGGTCAATCATCAGATTCTTCTGTCCACCCTTTCATCACTGGGCATCACAGGGATTCCACTCCACTGGTTTGAGTCCTACATCACAGGTAGGTCTTTCAGGGTTGCTTGGAGAGGGGAGGTATCCAAAGCACATCAGCTGACCACAGGGGTTCCTCAGGGTTCAGTGCTTGGAACCTCTCCTCTTCTCCATTTACACTACATCATTAGGACCCATCATACAGGCACATGGCCTCTCATACCACTGCTATGCTGATGACACTCAGCTCTACCTTTCATTCCAACCAGACGACCCCACAGTAGCTGCACGAATCTCCAGATGTCTGGCGGACATCTCGGCATGGATGAAAAAACATCACCTGCAGCTCAACCTGGCAAAGACTGAACTGCTCTTCTTCCCGGCCAATCCCACAATACAACATGACGTCACCATCCAGCTACGTTCTTCTCGGATCACCCCTTCAGGGTCGGTCAGAAACCTTGGCGTAATCTTTGATGACCAGTTGTCCTTCAAAGACCACATTTCAAAGACAGCTCGCTCATGCAGGTTTGCGCTCCACAACATCAGGAAGATCAGACCTTTTCTAACAGAGCATGCAACACAACTTCTCGTCCAGGCCCTGGTCATTTCTAGGCTTGACTACTGCAATGCGCTTCTGGCTGGACTTCCATCATGTGCGATCAAAACGCTCCAAATGATCCAGAATGCAGCAGCACATCTTATCTTCAACGAACCCCAAAAGGGCCCACGTCACACCACTCTTCATCTCTCTGCACTGGCTACCACTCGCTGCTCGCATCAAGTTCAAGGCGCTTACGCTCGCTTACAGATCCACCACGAGTTCCGCTCCTGCATACTTTGACTCGCTCCTACAAGTCTACACCCCCACCAAAAGCCTTCGCTCAGCTAAGGAGCAACGGCTTGTGGTACCATCACAGAGAGGCAGAAAATCCCTCTCCAGAACATTCACATTCACCGTTCCCTGCTGGTGGAATGATCTTCCCACCTCCATCCGAATTGCAGAATCACTGACAGCATTCAAACTACAGCTGAAAACTCACCTCACCTCATCATAAAAAAAAATTATAAAAAAACTTTTCTTTTCCTTATTTTTCCTTCTATTTTCCTCTACTTCTTCCCTGCCCTAGTGTGTGATGCTCTGTGCGATGTCCAAAACGTAGTACTTCAGGCACTTTGTGTTTTGCTGCCTCCTCATGATGGATCGCTTCCTGTACTCCTCAGATGTAAGTCGCTTTGGATTGAAGCGTCTGCTAAATGCATAAATGTAAAGGTAAATGCATGACAAAAGATTCAATGTACTTTGATAGGGTTTATACAAGGTGCTTAAAGTGCTTGAAGTACATTGATTTTACTTTTTGAAATGTAAGTCCTTAAAAAAGCCATATTTATAAAAAGGTACTTGAAAAGTGCTTAAATTATTGTGAAATTAGTGTTTAATTGATAAAACAATAAGCAAAATTAATGCTGCAGCCTATCTGATATATATATTGAACCCTTTCAACTATGAGTGTGACATTGCTCATAGAAATATTTATGATAGTGTATGATACAGCTTTCATTATTCAGCTCAATCATATAGTCATGAGATTAAAATCAGTTTGAATAAGGAAAACATTATCTTTGTCATAGTATATTTCAATAGTTAAAGTTATCAGTCATTGTGCTGCACTTTATTCGTACCTTTTTGTTTTATTCGTTTATTTTTATTTATCTATTTACATTTTTTTTTTTTTAAGATAATAAAGATATTGTTTGATAAGTGAGATCTCTGATTGTAGTCCTTGAAAACCAAAAAAGTAGTGTTTGAAGTCCTTGAGTCCTGGAATTTCATCTTACAGTACGAACCCTGCTTTAAAGTAAAGTGTTAATATGGCATTAACGTTTTTAAAGTTTCATTAAAAAGTGGCACTATCAATCAAATTAAACACATACACTTCTTTTTACAAGGGGTGTGCAAGCTCTTTGTAAGAATTTTTGGAATGAAACATAATTGCATAAATCAACTTTTGTGTTATTTGAAAGGTGGAACTATGCAAGCAGAGTTAATGATACGTTTCATACACCTACACCTTTGACAAATATTGAACAAAACACATTTCGACCTGAATATGAACTGAGTATCTTTTAGTTGGGTGATGTGTTGGACTGAACAAAATATTCATGATGAGCCTTTGGGCATAATCAAGTAAATGAAAATTATGAAACGTTCCAGTATCATGTGTATCACAATCACAGAACAACGCCGCTGTACTGAGGGAACAAGAAAACTCACTTTCTCATTCTACACCGGACTGATCACATGAAATCACAAAAGCTATCATTATGTTGACGTTAAAGAAGTTACCAGGTCAAATTGACCAGATATTACAGCTCGATATTCTGTTAAATGTACAGTAGAAACCCGACAACTAGTTGAAAAAAGATTAAACAAAACTATTTAAATAAAATTTAATACATAATGCAGAGACTTTGGGAAATGTGCTTTTACTGCTTTTTCAATATAAATTATATGGTATTTCATAGTTTTTCTTGCAAAAGATCATAATGTTTTACATTATTTTAGAATAAAACGACATAGGCCTGGTTTCACAGACAGGGCTTAGATTAAGCCAGGATTAGGCCTTAGTTCAATTTTATAAATGTGTTTTAGGAAAAAACATTTTTGGTGTTTTATTATTGTTTTATCTTGAGATAAAACAATGGCACTGACATATTTTAAGATATGCTTTCAGTTAAAACAGCTCAAACTTGCATTTAGTCTCGGACTAAGTTTAAACCTGGTGCTCACTGTAGCCTAAATCAGGGGTTTTCAAACTGGGGTCCTCCAGAAGGTTCTAAGTGTCCCCAGATAATTTCAGAGAATATGGAGACAAAGCAAATATGGATTATATTTCATTTCTAAATGTTTCTCTCCTTTCTTGCCGTAAACATACTTTCCAGAATTGTATATGTTTGCTTTGTATCTTTCTAGTGAGTTTTTCTCACCATAGTCCCCTTTATCTCGCTCACTGGGGTTGTTTTTAACGCAGTATTAGATTAGATTCAACTTTATTGTCATTACACAAGTACAAGTACAAGGCAACGAAATGCAGTTTAGGTCTAACCTGAAGTGCAATAGCAGCAAGTGCAGGATATACAATGGTTGCGTAAGTGCAGGACATGGATATGTACTGAATATATATATAAATATGTATAAATAGATAGATGGTTATTACTATAAACAGAACTGAATTTACAGGTGAATATGTACAGTGAATAAATACACAGATGGCTATTACTATAAACAGAATTTACAGGTGAATATGTACTATGAATATAATATACAGATGGCTATTACTATAAACAGAATTTTACAGAATTGTACAGATAGAGGTATACAATAATATGTTAGGCTAAGATGAGGAATAGCAGTGGATTAAGGTAGTGCAATAAATTATGGACAGAGCCATCAGAAGTATAAAAGTGCAGTGTAAAGTGGTTGCATTTTACAGTTAGAAGTACGGTGCAAAATGCAAATGTAAACAGTTGGTACTATAAATACAGTCGGCAGTGCAAATGAGCATAATCCAGTTAAGATATGGCAGTGCAGAATGCATAAGTAAACAGTTGTTACTGTAATGAACTGTCGGTAGTGCAAATAACAAAGTGAAGGCAGATGTGAGGTTGTAAGATGTAAGCAGATGTAAGCTGCTTACATACATTTATTGTGAAAGTTGCTTATACAAATAATTTTTAATTGAAATGTTGAATTGAATGTCAGACTGCTTCAGCTTGGACATTGAATGTTCTTCTTCAGCTTTATACATCCAACATTAAGCATAGCCGGAAACAATGTGTTTTATTTATAATGTCACACTTACTACTTATTTAACAGTTGTAACGATTTTTTTTTTTCATACATTAAAATATATAGATGGATTTTAGGAAGGTGGTCCTTCATAAAAGGTTCATCATATTTGGGGGTCTTATGGCATCATAAAGTTTGAAAACCCCTGGCCTACGTAACTTAGGGTAACAGGTTTTTAGCATTTTTACTTAGTACGATTGTTTTTTACAGTGTAATTTTTCTTAATTTTGTAATTTTCTTTAATTTTGTAATTAAATAATTAACCAGGATAGATTGATAACAAATCCACATAATACTAATTTCCTAGTGCATGAGTAAAGCCAGGTGCACACTGGGATTTATAATAGTCCTTTTACGATTGTTGCTTGTCAGACTGTACGAACATGATCCCCGCTGTAAGCCATGCCACACTGTATAAAGCAAGGAACACACCAAGCCATGATCTCAGTTCGACTCAGTCATTAATGTCAGACTGTACGATAGTCAAGGCGTGTTAAAAACGGACGCACGCAAGAAAACTTGTCCAGAGTTTTATCATCAATCAATGACGCGTTCGGTGACAGTGAGCTGCATACACGCGGGATTAAAATGGTGACTGAAGAGAAATCTATAGTGCTCATTTTGGTCATGGTTTGTCTTGAAAAACGTAGATAATTTGACGTCGTAGGAGAAGTCACACTGCAGGACTGTGCGCCAAATGTCCTTGAGCTTGTTTGTTTGTGCTTGCTTCAAGTGTGTGTGTGTGTCACACATTTGTACGTCTTACACCCTCTTGCTTAGCCCTGTTGTAAATATAATTGTAATTTATTTTATTTGATGTATGCCTATTAACAACTGGCTGGGGACTACAGCTGGAAATTAGCCGTAGAGGCTAAAGCTGCTCTTTTTGTATAAAAGGGACTGTCCACGTCATTATAAACTAATAAACTAAACTAAATCTTTTGACACTGCCAGAATTTCTTCTGAGGTAAAATTTGATCGCAGCGGTCATTAATCGGCTGTCGGGGAACATGTCAAACTAACGTTCAAAGACTTAGCCTAGGATCAGAGGAATCTTTTAGGATTTGCAAAATTTGTCTCAAACGGCCAAATCGCTTTAGTTAAACAGTCCAAAACAAGAGCACAAGTCACATCAACATTTCAACACTTTCAAACATTTTCATGAACACTTGAGTGACTTTAGCTGGTAACACTTTAGAATACTGTCATTAATGAATAACTACACAGGAACAAATGAATAACACACTATTAACATCCTAGTAACTACTATTAACAGGTAACAAATCCATCTGAAGGAATTACTATCCAAAACCTTAAAAAAACCCTCAAAAGTTTACAATGTCTTCAGTCGTTACTAGAGAGTTGTCATGTTTTTCACTTTAGAATACTGATTCAGTGAAAATAATGAGTAATTCCTTCTGAAGGATTTGGTAAAACTTGAGTCATGAGTTACCATTACCTACATTATGTATTATTCACTTTAATTATGAACCTGAATAGTTCTTAGTTGTCCTCACGGAGGTGTGAAATAATAGTAGTTATTGATTAGCTAATATTTGACTAAGCAATATTACTTACTCATTTGTTAATCAGAGTTTCTTGTTAGTTAATACTAATGCGTTACTCATTTGTTCCTGTGTATTTATTCATTAATGACGGAACAGTATTCTAAAGTGTTACCATTTTTTAAAAAAACAAATAAACACAATGAAAAGAGTTTGTGAGCGTGAAGTGGGATTGAAGTGCAACCAATGTTTTCATATTTGAACATACACATGAATAACAGCATGTGTGTTTACAATTATGAGTGTAGGGAAGAGTGGGGCACAACCTATAACGTGGGGTTAGTTGTAACCAGTGTTGGGGGTAACGCATTACAAGTAACTTGAGTTACGTAATCAGATTACTTTTTCAAGTAACTAGTAAAGTGACGCTTTGTTGTTTAAAATTTACAACAAAATATCAGAGTTACTTTTTCATATTTATTCGACTGACATCTCTCCTGAAATCGAGAGTAAGTGCAGAGGCTTTGTGTATAAACATGTTATTGTAGTTCTGGAATAAATGTGAGCATTTATTCACCTCACTTGCACAATAAAGATTCAGTAGCCTACTCCGTCAAATGCAAAATCAGAATACTATGCTAAACTCCAATTAATTATTAAATAAAAAATATATTTAATCTACCTTTGTTGATCAATGTCTTGCTGCTAACCTTCGATGATTCAGTTAAACCATGAACAAAAAAGATTTTTTTGTTTTTATTGGTGAAGTAAGTGTTTAACTTTTTTCTCCTGCGTCCTATTCTTCCATTATCCAGAATGGCAGCAGCTGAAAGGTTTGTTTGAGCTGCGCCCTCTACTGTACACGCATGAATTAGAATTTTGGTGTGAAGAGGTTTTTATATAACAAAAAAGTAAAAAATGTTATGCAAAAAAATTAAAATTTACATTTGAGTTTTTACATTTGAAAATCAAACTTTACATTTGCATAATTTTTTTTACTTTTTTGTTATAAAGAAAACAAACCCAGCCCAGGTAACACAAAAGTAACGCATTATTTTTCTTAGAAAGTAACTAAGTAACTCAATTAGTTACTTTTTAAGGGAGTAATGCAATATTGTAATGCATTACTTTTCAAAGTAACTTTCCCCAACACTGGTACACATGGTTTAAAACTTTCCACACATGCCAGCACGACGAAACGTAGTATATTTACTAGTTGCCATATCAACATTATTTAGAGAAAAAATGCGCCAAAATTCAAAAGTCTTCGGGAGATATCACTGAACATTTATTTAACCATAGCAAAAGTAAATTTCTTACTTAAGTACATTTTTCATCTCTGTTTTTTGTGTTTATTTAAAGCTACACTGTGTGATATTTTCCCCCATCTAGCGGTGAAAAGGTATATGACCATCCAGTAAATATTAGTTTCTGTTCCTCCCAATTCCGATTTCGTTATAACTCCTACAGTGGCCGATTTAGTCCAAGATTAACATGGCTTCCAGTTCAATCCAGCAATCCCCCTCTTCACATTCGACATGGTGCCATCGAGTGTTAAAACGCGAAAGGCGAAGCTTGAATTTACGGGTATGTCCCTCTTTGGCTAATGTACTTTCAAGATGGAGGGGCAACATGGCGACCCCCATTCGAACCCCTTACCCGTATGTATTTTCAATGGCATATTATAAACTTACGAGAATACTTTATTACTTGAAAGAAGTAAATATACATTAATGAGGACATATATTTTTGAAAGAACTAAGTGCTTTTAGCTAAGAATAAACTAAAAAAGTTACACAGTGTAGCTTTAAAACGAGACAAATCTGATATTATTGTAATCTTATATCTGTTATTTAACAGTTGAGATAATTATTTAACGCTGATCTACACTACGCTATTATATTCTATACTTTTATGAAACCATGAGAAAAGGTGAATAAAGACTTCGAGTCAATGCTCAGAAGTTATTAGTTATTATTAGTTATTTGAACTATGCTGTATGGCTGTGTTTTGCAGTCAAAATGTGTTTATTTTTAACTATTAAAAAATAGTATTGTATATGAAAAAGTTAATAATTGTATTTTGACAAATATTTTAGTTTGTCTTTAATTTTATATTTAATTATATCAGATAACATTTTAAGCTGCCATAAGGTCAATGTACCCCACCTATGGGGCATGTTGTCACATTACATTTCCATTCTTTCGGGGTAAATCAAGAAAAAAGTATACACTGTATTAATGAACCAAAACCACATACTTGTACTAGACATGTGGGAAATTAATGTGGGGAAAAATAAATACTCTAAACCCCAAGTGAATTTACACAAACTGAGAAAGTCAAAAAGTGTTACTTTGTGCCCCGCTCTCCCCTACTAACAGTCTTTATATAAATTGCAAATCTGTCAAATTTACCTCCTGAAATCTATTGTAGGAATTAATCGGCACAGCAGCAGTTTAATAACACTGTTAACAGGTTTAAACACAGTACAACTCACTATCCTCACACTAAAACGGCCTTGTTACGGCTAGTCTAGTCGTGCTACTGTTGCTTAAAGACACACACCTGGGCACTAATAAACACATTAGCTGCCATTAGGCCTTACAGTCCCTGTAAACTCTGTAACAGACACACACTGTCGACAGTAATGACATCCACCCCCCTCTGAGACAGACACCTCCACTTCCCCTCGCTCTCACAGCCCTGCTTTATCACGTGCCTGTGAAGGAACAACAAAAACAACAACTACAACAACAATGTTAAGGTGAAGTAAAGCTGAAGCAGTCTGATGATGATCCGTCAGAGTTTGGGACAACTCCCTTTTTGTGGAACACTATGGATCTAAACGGCACCAGATTAGGGTTATTCGGCTTGTACCAAGAGCAGAACCATTTTGAATAGCCAGTACACTCTTAAAATAAAGGTGGGTTTCCACAGTGAACCATTTTGGGTTCCCCAAAGAACTTTTCAGTTTTTTTCCCCCTTAATGTGAAGAACATTTTAATAATCTAAACCCTTTGAACAATGGAAAGGTTAACCATTCTTCACTAAACTATAGATTCCAATAAAATTAGGCGTGTATGTGAGCCCTTTCACAATATTACAAAGAAAAAGTCATGGAGTAGCTTTCATTTTTTTGTGACTTACTCATAAACCCAAGTAATAATTGTGAACACTAACAACGTGGATCATAAATTCAATATCTCTGGCCATTTACTTGCTTAGAGGAGAAGAGTATATCCTCAAATTAAGAGAGCTGCTCACATTATGTTCTGTTAACGGTAGGAAACGATTTAAAATCCAAAAACCAAACGTGCAGACATTTTAAGAAAGATATCAAGTACCCGTTGAGTGTGTGTTGACAGTGTATATTGGGAAGGTGAGCTCAGAAAATCAACAGTGAGGTGCTTTGAAAGGATTTGACAGTTACAGATTTAAAAACAAAAAGGCGGGAAACTCTAAACTCAACACAAAAGCGTTTCTTTAGGATGATATGGTTCTAAATGAAACTATTATTATGTGTACAGAACCTGAACTATATCTTTAGGTAGTTGTGTCATGATCCAAAGCAGTTGTTTCTTTTTAAAGACATTTGGATGCAGTGTCTGAACCCCTGTGTTTACTTTAGAGACCAAACTGCAGCACTAAGACCAAACTGTCCACCTGCGACCCACCCCTCACCACCAACTGAGCCGAGGGCAAAGGCCAACGTTAAATGGGATATCAACTCATTTTCATATTACAAAATAATAAATCCAGTACTCCACATCCGGTCATTATTAAATCCATATATGGATGGCGGTAGTGGTCCAGACAGACCATATATGATTGTGCCATTACATCATACAAGTTTTAGCATTCATTTTCATTTTGACCTTCCTCTTTCATTGTGGGAGGAAATCGACCTGACACCGGCTCAGTCAGCTGGTAGATCCATGAGGTCGTAGTTCTTCAAGAAAGACGAAATTGTTTTGTGAGCATGTCACTCACACGCTGTAAAAAATACGTTATGAAAATAAGTTTTATTTTGTTATACAAGATTCAACTCATTTTTAATTTAAGTTGAAATGACTTACATTTTTAAGTACAATCAACTTGTACTGTTTAAGGCAGCAACTTTTTTCACAGTGCACTCTTAAATCATTACAAAAATGAATATAATAAACTATAATACAGTATAGTATAATATTGTATCATATCATGTTATATATTTCCCAAACCACTTGTCCTATAGGGTCATGGGGATGCTGGAATAATGTAATGCAATGTGATAATATAATAATATAATTAATATTCATTTTCCAAATGTATATTATACAAATATGTATATTTACAGTGTAGTTCAATTTGCTAACATTAATGTAATAGCCAACATGAAATAAAAATAAACAAGTTTTACAGAATATATTAGGTAATTGTCAGCATATTATGAATGAAGATGAATTCAAAATGAAAAATAAATTATCATGGATCTAGTTAATAAACAACATTTTACATTTGTAGCATGATAGCTAATGCACAACTAATCTGAATTCATTGAAAACAAATTTACTGTAAGGGAAATAAACCATGAATGAATACAAATCTCTACTATTTCACTGTTGTGTTTATTCATACTGTATTATCTCTGTTATTGCTCATATTTGTACAAGCAATTTTGGGAAAAAGTGCTGTTATAATATCATATCTGTAGGACAAATTGTTTATGTTGTCGTTTTGGATAAATTTGCCGCATCATGTGAGGAAACATATGAGATTACTAGGGTACATTTTTCCGGAGCAACATCTAAATAGTTGAAGATTTCAGTGATATTAAATCCCATTGAGAACTATTTATGATATTAAAGAAACATAATTTATGACTTTTCATTTCTGTGGGCCGGTACAACGGGATACTGAATCACAGATACCGCTCAATTCAGACACAACTCAATGTCTAAAAACTACTAGTGTTGGATTCTTCTTACAGTTTTAGCTATTTGAAAGTAACAGTCCATGATAAAGCAAAAGTACTACACTGATGTTTTAGGTTTGATGTGCTAAGCAATGTGTGTGTGTGTGTGTATGAGAAACAGTGTTTATTTAGCCAGTGTGTTAAGACCAGGAGTGCTGGGCCCAAAAGATGGACCCTGAAGAAACAGAAGAAGAGGGATGAAGTGTGAAGACCTCACCATTTGGTAAACGTGTGAAGGTGCGCTCACCTATATAATACACAAGGAGACAAACGCAGAGGCATTAGAAGAGAAGATACAGAAAGGAGCAGTCATCAGAGACAGCAGAAGACTTTGAAACAGTGTTGCTCCATTATGAAAGCTCAATGATTTGTTATTTATAAACTCAAAAGAGAAGCAAGGACAAAAGGACGTCTAGAAACATGCTGGGTGTGGAAATGTACCCTAGTTTGGCCCTGGGACCTCAGAGACTGAGCGACTGCTATTATAGAGGTAAGACAGAGTTCAGATCTTTCAGTGCAATGGAAACATCATAGAAGGAAGCAGAAATGTGCATGAATTTAAATTAGAAACAATCCTTCACTCTTAAAGAATTGGTTCCATGTGGTGGTTTTCACAGCGATTCCATAGAAGAATCGTTTTGGGTTCCCCAAACAGTTGTTTCAAGAGACATTTTTTCTCAGTGTAAGAAATATAAAGAACCTATAAAAAGAGTATTTTGTGCATAGGAAAGGTTCTTCGTGTTCTGCCAATGAAGAACCTTTATTTTAAAGAGTCCTGAGTGCTTAGAAGAATTCGCAAATATTAACCCCTGGTTTCACAGACAAGGTTTAAGCCTATAGTCCCAGACTAAAATGCATGTTTGAGCTGTTTTAACTGAAAGCAACTTGCAATGGCATATCTTAAAATATGTCAATGCCATTGTTTTGTCTCAAGATGCACACCAGTAATGTTTTTCTCTAGGGCTACTTAAATGTCTTAATTGAACTAAGGTCTAATCCTGGCTTAATCTAAGCCCTGTCTGTGAAACCAGGCCTTAGTATTGATAAGTAGTGCATTAGAAGACATTTCCAGTATGTTTCACTGATAAAACACTCATCAAACACGTCAAGACTTCAGAGGATTCGGCGTCTAGCTCTAAAAAAAGGTTCCAAAATTGGCGATGCCAAAGAAAAACCATTTTTGGTACCCCAAGAAACCTTTTAGTGAAGGGTTCTTAAAATAACCTTTTATTCTCTAGTAAAAAGGACATTTTAATAGAACCCTTTTCCATTATAAAGAACCTGTTGTGCAATGGAAAATTTCCATTGATGTTAAAAGTTGTACAGATATCACCATCTGCTTTCTGTCTGCCCATCTCTCCCATAGATCGTGAACCCTCTGCACATGTGCCGTTGTATCCCACGACGTGTGACATGGCAGCCCGTGGGCTTCCCCCTCGACTGCTGCAGCCTCCTCCCCCCACTGCAGAGGCCCCTGGGACTCCACAGGACAATGTCAAAATGGAGCTTGAGAATGCGTCACTGTGGAAGCAGTTCAGCACAGTTGGCACCGAGATGATTGTCACTAAGAAGGGCAGGTGAGCACATTTTGAGTATGGAAAGAATATATCCATCAGCAAACACTACGACACATTTGGTCAAATTTCATAGTTTAACCTTTCTCATCCTTCTCTGCTCCTCAGGAGAATGTTTCCACAGCTGCGAATGAAGCTGTCAGGGCTGAACCCAACTCTGCGTTACATTCTTCTTTTAGACATTGTACCTGTTGATTCCTCTCGCTATCGTTTCCAAGACGACAGCTGGCAGGTGGTTGGTGGCGCAGAGGCTCGGCTGCCAGACCGCGTCTTCATCCACCCAGACTCACCTGCAACTGGAGAACACTGGCAGAATCGAACCATATCCTTCCACCGGGCCAAACTCACCAATAACACTCTGGACGCACAAGGATATGTGAGTAAAAAGGCATCTTTCAATAACTGTTTCCTATAATTTCCTTTAAAGTTAACTATTCTATTATATTACATTTTGGTAACACTCTATAATATATTTACAAAGATGTTTAAAAGTGTAATATGTCAGCAGTGTAATTTATTATTAAAATGAAACAAAACATAAATTTTTTACAATACTTAAAGGATTAGTTCACTTTTAGATAAACTTTTGCTCATAATTTACTCACCCCAATGTCATCCAAGATGTCCATGTCTTTCTTTCTGCAGTGAAAAAGAAATGAAGGTTTTTGATGAAAACATTCCAGGATTTTTCTCCATATAATGGACTTCAATGGGCTCCAAACGGTTCAAGGTCCAAATGACAGTTTCAGTACAACTTCAAAGGGCTTTAAACGATACCAGAAGATGAATAAGGGTCTTATCTAGCGAAACGATCAGTTTCTGTGAAAACCGAGCAGTATTTATGCTATTATTTTACCTCTTATCAGATGAACGTGATCATCTCTGAGCTCAGCCATAACTTCCACTAAGTGAGGTCAAAATACGAGCTTGGTCATAGATATATCGATCGTAGATGCCTCATTCTACTGATCCGTGCAAGCGCTAATGAGGCATCTACGTATACATCTATGACCACGCTCGTATTTTGACCTCACTTAGCGGAAGTTATGGCTGAGCTCATAGATGATCACGTTCGTCTGATAAGAGGTAAAATAATAGCATAAATACTGGTCGGTTTTCGCAGAAACTGATCATTTCGCTAGATAAGAGCCTTATTCATCATCTGGTATCGTTTAAAGCCCTTTGAAGCTGTCTTTTGGATCTTGAACCGTTTGGAGCCCATTGAAGTCCATTATATGGAGAAAAATCCTGGAATGTTTTCATCAAAAACCTTAATTTCTTTTCGACTGCAGAAAGAAAGACATGGACATCTTGGATGACATGGGGGTGAATAAATTATCAGCAAAAGTTTATTTAAAAGTGAACTAATCCTTTAAGATGCTTTCTGTAATATAAAGTGGCTCCGGACAAATGTTTGTACACTCGAATGAATTTCATTTCGTGGATAAAGATCAACCCAAGTTTGTGGGTGCAAACAAATGATGCAAGACTTTTGCTAAATCTTACTTCCCTTTTCTGATTAACTAATATTTTTAAATTAAATATGCCACCGGTGAGTTTTCTAATGCTTTCTGTATTCATTACCGAACTGCTTATCTATATGATTATTTTAATAAAATGCCATTTGGTTTGATATGGTGTGCCTTTAGTACCCACATTATTTTTGAGCCAGTGTATATTCACATTTGAGATGTTAAGCACTAAAAAAAATTTGTTCATGACACAATAATAAAACGTATTATAAAGTGTTGTTTACATTTTGGGCATCATTATGACTTTGTTAAACATAATTCCTCAGTACCTCAACAATACCACAACTGTAACAGTGAATACCCACTCTCCTTCTCTTAAAGATCATTCTCCATTCCCTACACCGATACCAGCCACGAGTCCATGTGATCGAAGCCCGTGATGTGCTGATGTGGGGAAGAGCCCAGCACTCTTTCACCTTCCCTGAAACACAGTTTATTACAGTCACTGCATACCAGAACAGCAAGGTGAACATTTCTCAGATTAATGTCAAATAATTTTAACACGTATTTAACACATATTTTTTTCTCCATTAGTACATTTAATAAACAAATAATTCCTGACTGAAAACTATTTTTAATCGTATTATCTCCTAGATCACAGAACTGAAAATAAACTCGAATCCTTTTGCAAAAGGCTTTAGAGAGAATGGCATGAACTGCAAGAAGTAAGTTAAACACACATACACCAATTCATAGTTTTCATGTGACGTCACACGCTTATAGGAACGCCCACCTGGAGGGCAAAACAAGGCTTTCCAGGTTTGTAGTCAGTATTAATGCAGTAAGACAGTGATATTAAAATACCAAATTCAACATACACCTTATTGACGATGCTTACTTTGTACAGGAAAGCAGATGAACACAGAATATTAATGCAACATGAGGTTGCTCTGAAGTGTTTTCCCCATCGAAACCCATTAAAAGAAAACATGTGTACATATTCTTGGCTCATCTACTCACTTGTATATAGTATGCAACATTAAAAAGGTGTAAACTGAATTTGATCGTTAATATCACTGTTTTAGTACATTACAGCACTTTAAGGGTGGGTCATCAGTTCACCCTCATTCTGCTGCTCGATCAGCTCTTTAATTCTAACGGTTTTACTGCGTAATTAATCTGTGTTTAAAATTAAGTGATGCAACAACTCGATTTAAAATAAAACCCAGATCAACAAATCCTTGATTTGCGTAAAATTCCGCTTAAAGCGTTAGTTCACCCAAAAATGAAAATAATGTAATTTATTAACCTCCCTCATGCCGTTCCACACCCGTAAGACCTCCGTTCATCTCCGGAACACAAATGAAGATATTTTTGTTGAAATCCGAAGGCTCAGTGAGGCCTCCATAGAGACCAAAGCAATTTAAACCTCAAGATCCATTAATGTACGAAAAACATATTTAAAGCAGTCCATGTGTATACAGTGGTTCAATATTAATATTATAAAGCGACAAGAATATTTTTGGTGCGCCAAAAAAACGAAATAACGACTTATATAGTGATAACTGATTTCAAAACACTGCTTCATGAAGCTTCGGAGCGTATCGAATCAGCGAGTCGATTCAGTGGGTCGGCTCGCGTGTCAAACCACCAAACTGCTGAAATCACGTGACTTTGGCGCTCCGAACCACTGAATCGACTCGCTGATTCGATACGCTCAGCTTCATGAAGCAGTGTTTTGAAATCGGCCATCAGTAAATAAGACCTTATTTAGTTTTTTTGGCGCACCAAAAATATTATCGTTTCTTAATAATATTAATATTGAACCACTGTACTCACATGGACTGATTTGAATATGTTTTTAGTACATTAAGGGATCTTGAGAGTGTAAATTGCTTTGCTCTCTATGCAGGCCTCACTGAGCCTTCGGATTTCAACAAAAATATCTTAATTTGTGTTCTGAAGATGAACGGAGGTCTTACGGGTGTGGAACGGCATGAGGGTGAGGAATAAATTACATTATTTTCATTTTTGGGAGAACTAACCCTTTAATTTAATCCTTATTGGTGCAACTCACCCTAAGTGTTTTTAACGTTAAGCGTTTTAAAAACGTCCCACTGTTTTTAGTGACTGAAATACTGCAGTAGGTGCTGTATATGGATCATAAGTGCCCAAAACTTGCATCTTGTTCACATCTTTTTGTTTTAAGATGGAAATTTGACAGGCTTGTGCTGCAGGTCTATGGAGTTCTATGGCGGTTTTGCCCTCCAAAACTCTGCGACAGTCACGTGACTGAAAACTATGAACTAAGAACTAATAATTGACTAATAGTACACATAATTACTTATTTAAGACATCTGAATTGAGAGCGGAATATTTTCTGTTGTTTTCCTCAGACAAAGAGAGGCAAGGCTGAAGAGGAAAACTACATGCAATCAAGAGGAATCTTTGGATATAGGTGAGAATAATAATGTATTATTTAGAATCTATAACAAGACACAAATTAAACATAAAAAATATATAAGACATTACCCAGTTTTATTATATTCTCTTCACAAAAGAATACTTTAGTCAAAAAATGTTCTTGGTTTCTCAAATATTGCTTCCCTGCTTATGAAACGCTGTTCTCTCTGCTTCCCTCTTTCAGAGTCATGCGACCCATGTGATTCCACCGAGCTCCTCCCACAATCAGTGGAACTCCCAAGCTCCGCCCTCTCCATTATGAACACCGCCCTCCCGATTACAGACTCAGGTTTTCATACAGAAGTTCCATCCCTTCCAGACCAGTCAGTCCTTGGACAAGCATTCTTGACCTCTGAGATTCCCTCATCAATGGAAAATCAACCACACACAACCCCTGAAAATAATGTAAACAACACACTGATGGATGGGTAAGTCTTTAACAGCAATTTTAATAAAAACTTTTTCAATGTTTTTGAGCAGGGTTATTAAAGATAGTCTTACTTTTTGTTACAGGTCTGGTCAAATGATGGGCCTTTCTGGATACACATCAACTTTCCCAACTGCTCATCTCAGATCCTCATCACATGAACCAGGGCCTTTGCCTCAGTCATCTTCCATCTATTCCATGGTGTCCTCTACAGAGAACTCTGACCTTGAGCTGGCCCAGCCCTCCACAATTTCGTCGACACCCTCTATGTCCACATATTCCTCTATACCTTCATCAGACTATCCTGGTCTAAATTCCTCTACGACTATGCCCTCCTCTACAACCTCTCCCCCAGGCTCTTCATACCCTCCCATCTCTCACTCCACCTCTCCACACCTTCTCTCTTCGTCATCCTACCACTCTATTCTTCCGACAGACCAATCCCAAGACAACCTAAGTCCACATACACCTACAAATCCACCTTTCCAATCTATCCCCCCCTCTTCTTGTCAAGGTTCTGGGTTAACTATTGACCCCGGCCAAAATCAGGTGGATGACGGTGGATTGAGCTCATCCAATGAAACAACTCCTGCTATCCAAAACCCAAACCAAACTGCCTTTCCCTTCCCTCCAGTGCAGTCCTCAAACGACCCAGATCCAACATCCCCTCCATGTCAAAGTCTACCCCAATCTGCCCTATCCTTCCATCCGGTGTCACAGTGCAACCCTAACCCAATTCCCACCCCTTATAACCCAAATATGACGCCAACAGCATTCCCCTTCCCTCCAGCAGCACAGTCCACCCCTAACTCTTCCAATCCAAACCCATCAGTTTTCCAATTTCCCCCTGTTCAACAGATCCCTAACCTCAACTTGAGTACCCATGGATCGACTCAAACTCCAACAACAAATGGATCTTTCCCAGTTTCCCAATCCTCAGGTCTGTGCACTTTTTCAGCAATTCCAAACCCAATTTATTCAACTACTGGATCCTTCTCCTTCCCTTCCACCAATGCTATTCATCAAGGCCCTATGCAGTCGGTTTCCAACACACTGCACCCTACCACAGCATACCCGGTCCACTCATTCCCTGCATCTCTGCCGAAACACACTACTCCTGGCCCTGTCCCAAACCCTGCACCAGCAACATCTCACACTTCTTACCACTTCCCAACTTCTATCCCATCTGCTCCACATCCTCTCCAGAATCTGACTCTGCCCTCATCCAGCTCAATCCATAGTGTCCCTGTGATCCCAAATCCATCCCAAATTCAATCTAACTTTACCCAGTCATACCCTAATCCGTCCTTCCCTCATATTCCACCTCAAGCAGGAAACCTCTCTCAAATCACCAACCAGTCCTATCCCCCAATCCAAACCTCAAGTACCTCTCATTTAAATCCCCCAGTTCCTCCAATCTCAAACCATCCACAATGTCCTACCTCCTCAAACGCATACCCTTCTGTGGCTCCCACTGAGATAGGCACCTTCTCGCAGCTCAATTCTGCTGCTCCCTATTTGCCAGATATGGTACTGCACCCTTCCTTGCTCCCTCCTTTTGATCCCTCACTCTCCTCCTCTGCTCCACCATCCCTTTATAACCCCTTTCCTTCCTACTCACTCCGCCTTTGCCAGGATCCTCGATCCTCCCTGCATTTACCCCTCAGGCATATTTATAGACAGCCACAGCATTCCCATGCTCATGGTCAAGGGCCCTACTTTGACCTTGGTGGAAGAGCAGTTTACTGAGGATAAACTGAAAAATAACATGTAAGGCAAAGTTTGTAAGGATACTGCATCAATGAATGACTTTGCTCTGAAAATGATGGAAGCACTGCACATTTTATGACCACATTGGAGGTCATGTGAGACAAACCCAAACATTGAAGTTTAAAATTTATGGTTGAAAAAGAAAATCTTAACTATGCTGTTCATGGGATTGTTAGAAGGTTTTTAGTATATTTTATCCTAACCGATGCTTGGTGAACTTGAATAATGATGTATATTTTTTTCTTAATTTTATTTGTATTCTTAAATTACAAAATAAAGTTTGAATGAATTTAAAATGTGTGTGTGTGTGTATACATCAAACCCATATTCTATGGCGGTCCCAAAAACTACTTTACGTACTATACTTAAGTGTATAACACTGAAATTGTAGACTATAAACATACTCTCGGTTGATTAACCCAAACCTTGCTTACTCGAGGTATGCTGGTTCCAAAAACGCATCCAGGAGTGAGTTCAGACAACTCAGAGTATGTTCCCGGTTAACACACAAGACATTTTCAACAGAGAAATGAATCAATGATTCATTATGGAAACACGCTAAGAAAAAGCGCCATTCTACTTCCTCTTCTTCATGGCGGTTTACATAACCATCTTAGTGCACGTCGCCACCTATTTGCTGGTTGTGCAATTAATTTTTGCAACCTTTTTGTTTAATAAGTATTCTTTATTCACTGAGAATAAGGATTATATTGTTTGAATACAGATCCATCTGTGATAAAATAAATAATAAATATATTTGAATTTAATTAACATTAACACATTATCTTGTTATAATAGTTATTTAGAATTAATATTTGATATTGTATGTTATATAACTGTAACTATATAACATATTTAGTTGTATTAATAGAACTATATTAATTTTATAAAACACATCTGAATACCTTAAGCACACTAACCCTGGAACATAACCTACTCTTGAGCAGGTTATGTTCAGAGAGTGAGTTGCTATGGCTACTTGAAAGATACCTCCGTTTTTGGAACCGAAAGTTAAGGTTATCCGCTTACTTACTCTTAAACATACCCAGGTATGTCACATAACCTGCTTTCTTGAATACCCCCAGTGCTCCTTATTCCAATCATGAAATAAAATCTATTAGTAAATATTATTTCATTGGTCAAATACTTAATGAGGCAAACAGTTAACAGGTTAGTGTGCTTTTGCAGATGCTCTATTATTCAAATTGTAAGATAAAGACACCTCCTGAAACTCTTGACAATAAAAGATAAGTGACTTACATGAAATTGGGTAGAAAGTATTACACATTCAAACTGATAGAATATGAGAATATAAAACAAAAAAAATTAAACAAATAAAACACATCTGTGAAAACAATCCATCTCTTTTACCCATCAGCTCTTGAGTGTCAGCTGGCCTTCAGGGTTGATTCCAGTTCTGCACAACATTTGCTCATGGTCAGGTGTTGAGAGTGGGTGTGCGTTAGAAACTGAGGAACAGTCATTAAAGTCCAGGTGATAATTACCTCAGCCCCCTCCTTCATTTTCCCACTTCCATTCATTTCTCTTTCCTCCTTTTCCATTTGGTGATGGACAAAGAGAGGGTTTAAAATAAGGTTAGGTAAACAGCACTACACTCCAGCACAGGGGGCTGAGAGAGACACTTCAAATAAGTACATGTTAGAAAAGTGGTTTGATATAATTTATTCGATTTTCACACTGTTGTTGTTCTTGAACTGACAAAAACCACTGAATGTCAACAGTAATGAATAATGTGTTTCTGATGTGGATATGTTACAAAGGAAAACTTTTTTGCTTTGGAATAATTTGATGAATTGTGCAGTTTGATTCTAATGCAATTATATATAGTAAGACCAGAAATTTGCATTAAGAAAGGGCCAATTTTGATTTCACGCCCACTTCAAATCTAAATCATCATTAAAAGTCCACTAGAAGGCACTATTTTCCACATCTTAGAAGGACTTTCAAAGGCTAATGTCTCAAATGGCATGGCAATCATTTGAGTTAGGATGTATTGAAAGTCTTCTCTCTCTCTTTTGACGGTTTTCTATCTGGCCCCTGAGATCTTTTCTTTGAGTCTGCGGTGGAGCTCCTGTCTTAGTAGATCTCTTTCCTTGCGGATTCCCTGGAGCACAGTGCGGTTCTCCTGAGCCCTTCGCACCAGATATGGCAGTGTGTCGTCCACTGATCCGTACGGCACTGACTTATACACTGAGAAACCATGCTGGGCTGAGAAGAGATGATGAATGGGATGGGTGTTGCAGAGAGGCAAGGAAATGAATTCATTCAATGCTACTGAATAAAATGAGACTTCTTACCTAGAGTAAGAGAGACATGGTCACACATGCCCAGCAGCTGACCAAAACAGACAGTGTTGCCGTCTCTGTGAAGCCCCAACTCGTCCATCCTGAAACACAGAAAGAACATACAAATAAACACTGATCTTCTTTACACTGTTGATAATGAATTGTCAATGGAATGAGCAATTTATGAAGGTGTACCGTGTCACTGCCTGTCTGACTGATTCTTCATTGTGAGTGGCCACAATAATCATATAGCGCTCGGGTTTCTCTGAAATGAGGCTCAGCATGATCTCCAGGCAGCCATTATAACTGCAAAAAAATTAAGACATTTAAAAACACTGGTCCTGAAAGGATTTTCAGCACTTACAAAACATAATGCAAGGAGAAAAAGTAATTGTCTTATATTTGAATAAATACACTATATTGGCAAACGTTTTGGGACGCCTGCCTTTACATGCAGATAAACTTTAATGACACCCCGTTCTTAATCCTTAGGGTTTAATATGGAGTTGGCCCACCCTTTGCAGCTCTAACAGCTTCAACTCTTCTGGAAAGGCTTTCCACAAGGTTTAGGAGTGTGTTTATGAGAATGTTTGACCATTCTTCTAGAAGCGCATTTGTGAGGTCAGGCACTGATGTTGGACGAGAAGGCCTGGCTCTCAGTCTCCGCTCTAATTCATCCCAAAGGTGTTCTATCGGGTTGAGGTCAGGACTCTGTGCAGGCCATTTAAGTTCCTCCACACCAAACTCGCTCATCCATGTCTTTATGGACCGATGATTTGTGCACTGGTGCACAGTCATGTTGGAACAGGAAGGGGGCCAAACTATTTCCACAAAGTTGGGAGCATGAAATTGTCCAAAATGTCTTGGTATGCTGAAGCATTAAGAGTTCCTTTCACTGGAACTAAGAGGCCAAGCCCAACCCCTGAAAAACAACCCCCACACCATAATCCCCCCTCCACCAAACTTTACACTTGGCACAATGCAGTCAAGCAAGTATCGCAACCACCAAACCCAGATTTGTCCATCGGATTGCCAGACAGAGAAGCGTGATTGGTCACTCCAGAGAACACGTCTCCACTCCTCTAGAGTCCAGTGGCGACATGCTTTACACCACTGCATCTTAGGCTTTGCATTGCACTTGGTGATGTAAGGCTTGGATGAGCTGCTCAGCCATGGAAACCCAATCCATGAAGCTCTCTACATACTGTTCTTGAGATAATCTGAAGGCCACATGAAGTCTGGAGGTCTGTAGTTATTGACTCTACAGAAAGTTGGCGACTTCTGCGCACTGTACACATCAGCATGCGCTCTGTGATTTTACCAAGCGGCAACCTCCCACAGTTTTTCTTGAAGCCAATACGGAAGTGACTTAAACTGTAATTCATTGACTGACCACTAGAGACAGGCTCCAGAAGGGAGCAGAATCTCATTGAGCTCATGTTAAAATGCTTTACAGCAGAATAAAACATGTTTACAGTCTGGTACAAATTGTGGTTTTGGTCTATACGGCAAATTTTGCCCTTCATGACAACTGTGAGGTGGTGATTTTTTTTACATTATATAAAGCCTTAAAGTTCTGCATAAGGGCGTGGCCACTTTGAGTGACAGGTGGATTGGCTGTCTGTTAGTCATCACGTCACTTCAGCTCCGCCCACGTCCCGCCTCTTTGCCCATTTTCAGTTATTCGGGTGTGATGCGCGGTGACACACTGCAAAGATGGCACCGGCCAGCTTGACCCTACTTTACATTTCAAAACATAGTCACAAACATATTTTCCATATTTTTTTTTACAGTCTATGGATTTTACGTGGCTTACCCCACTTCGTGGTTGAGTTGCTGTTGTTCCCAATTGCTTCCACTTTGCTATAACACCACTAACAGTTGACCGTAGAATATTAGTGCAGAAATTTCATGAATGGACTTATTGCACAGGTGGCAACCTATAAGCGTACCACGCTTGAGTTCACTGAGCTCCTGAGAGCGACCCATTCTTTCACAAATGTTTGTAGAAGTGTCTGCATGCCTACTGCTTGATTTTATACACCTGTGGCCATTGAAGTGATTGGAACACCTGAATTCAATGATTTGGAGGGGTGTCCCAATACTTTTGGCAATATAGTGAATATTGTGGAAATACTTTTTACTTATTTATATACATTTTATCGATGCATATACAGAAAGAGTAATGCATTCCCAATAAAATATCGATAAAATCACTATAAGAAATGTTCAGTCTTAAAATTCCCTGATATTGCAGGTTATTCATTCCCATGATTACTTTTTTCCATATTTTTTTGTCATTTGGAGTCAAATAATCACCTGCCATTGGTATGCTCCCATGATTCATGAATTGGATCTGTTCGCCCTTCTTTTTGGGCCAGTTTTCTCTCTTTGTCCATGTAAGCACCTCTGACGAGTTTAACGCCAATACAGAAAGTCTGATCGATGGATGTCTGAATGGCATCAAGTAATAGATTCCTTGATTCCTGCATGTGAAGAAGCAAAGTATATCTGTAAATCCATTAGAGATATAGACTGGGGATTGTTTCAAGATTTTTTTTTCAAACATCACTAAATAATGAAGGTTTGTGGCAACCTTAAGGTAGCACTGATATGTGTTCCAGATCCAGGCACTTTGTTGATTGAATTTCTTCATCATCGCCATGGTGATGAGCGACAGGGCAGGATTCATGTAAGTGTACTCAGCATCCACCAGAACACGGACTTTATTAACACTTGCCTATAAACACAGCCTGTATAGTATGGCCATTCCCAGCATGAACAATAACTTTCTATCATTTTGTCAACTTGTATGTTTAAATTTTGGTACCTCTCCTATTTTGTTGAGTCTCCGAAGGCCAAATAGTAAATGTGTGTTTTCACTCTCAGTCAAGCCAGAAAACATGACTTCCTATCGGTTGAAAAGAAAACCATCAAAAGCAAAAAGAATGACATATATAGCTGATTATAGTAAGCTTGTGGTGTGCTGCAGAAAAGAAGCTAAAATATCTGTACCTCTCCCTCCATGGCTCTCACAAGCAAGTTCAGATCATACTGTTCTGTCTTCAGCAGGGAAGTCATCTTAACCTGAACAGGGTTAATATAGTTACTAATACTGCTAGTGACATTTGCACTTATTTGAGCAGCATACTAGAATGACTTCTGAAGGATCATGTGACACTGAAGACTGGATGATGTTGAAAATTCAGCTTTGCATCACAGGAATAAGTTACATTTTAAAATATATTCAATATTTCACATTATTACAGTACTTTTGATCAAATGAGCGCAGCCTTGGTGTGCAAATGAGAGTATTTAAAAAAAAAAAAAAATTATATATATATATATATGAATAAAGATAAAGGTTTTTTGTCTGATATATATATATGTATGTATGTATGTATGTATGTATGTATGTATGTATGTATGTATGTATGTATGTATGTATATATATATATATATATATATATATATATATATATATATATATATACAGGGAGTGCAGAATTAATTAGGCAAGTTGTATTTTTGAGGATTAATTTTACAACATTAATAATTAAACAACAACCATGTTGTCAATGAACACAAAAAACTCATTAATATCAAAGCTGAATATTTTTGGAAGTGGTTTTTAGTTTTAGCTATTTTAGGGGAATATCTGTGTGTGCAGGTGACTATTACTGTGCATAATTATTAGGCAACTTAACAAAAAACAAATTTATACCCATTTCAATTATTTATTACTTTTTACCAGTGAAACCAATATAACATCTCAACATTCACAAATATACATTTCTGACATTCAAAAACCAAACAAAAACAAATCAGTGACCAATATAGCCACCTTTCTTTGCAAGGACACTCAAAAGCCTGCCATCCATGGATTCTGTCAGTGTTTTGATCTGTTCACCATCAACATTGCGTGCAGCAGCAACCACAGCCTCCCAGACACTGTTCAGAGAGGTGTACTGTTTTCCCTCCTTGTAAATCGCACATTTGATGATGGACCACAGGTTCTCAATGGGGTTCAGATCAGGTGAACAAGGAGGCCATATCATTAGATTTTCTTCTTTTATACCCTTTCTTGCCAGCCACGCTGTGGAGTACTTGGACGCGTGTGATGGAGCATTGTCCTGCATGAAAATCATGTTTTTTTTGAAGGATGCAGACTTCTTCCTGTACCACTGCTTGAAGAAGGTGTCTTCCAGAAACTGGCAGTAGGACTGGGAGTTGAGCTTGACTCCATCCTCAACCCGAAAAGGCCCCACAAGCTCATCTTTGATGATACCAGCCCAAACCAGTACTCCACCTCCACCTTGCTGGCGTCTGAGTCGGACTGGAGCTCTCTGCCCTTTACCAATCCAGCCACGGGCCCATCCATCTGGCCCATCAAGACTCACTCTCATTTCATCAGTCCATAAAACCTTAGAAAAATCAGTCTTGAGATATTTCTTGGCCCAGTCTTGACGTTTCAGCTTGTGTGTCTTGTTCAGTGGTGGTCGACTTTCTGCCTTTCTTACCTTGGCCATGTCTCTGAGTATTGCACACCTTGTGCTTTTGGGCACTCCAGTGATGTTGCAGCTCTGAAATATGGCCAAACTGGTGGCAAGTGGCATCTTGGCAGCTGCACGCTTGACTTTTCTCAGTTCACGGGCAGTTATTTTGCGCCTTGGCTTTTCCACACGCTTCTTGCGACCCTGTTGACTATTTTGAATGAAACGCTTGATTGTTCGATGATCACGCTTCAGAAGCTTGGCTATTTTAAGACTGCTGCATCCCTCTGCAATATATCTCACTATTTTTGACTTTTCTGAGCCTGTCAAGTCCTTCTTTTGACCCATTTTGCCAAAGGAAAGGAAGTTGCCTAATAATTATGCACACCTGATATAGGGTGTTGATGTCATTAGACCACACCCCTTCTCATTACAGAGATGCACATCACCTAATATGCTTAATTGGTAGTAGGCTTTCCAGCCTATACAGCTTGGAGTAAGACAACATGCATAACGAGGATGATGTGGTCAAAATACTCATTTGCCTAATAATTCTGCACTCCCTGTATATGTATATGTATATATATATATATATATATATATATATCAGACAAAAAAAACCTTTATCTTTGTTCATCTCAATTCATAATAATCAAAATTTATATTGGGACGAGAGGAAACACCCACACACAGCTCAGGGCTGATTAGTGCCGTGATCTTCAGTTGCATCATGGGATTCTTACTCCAGCCGTTAATGTGAGACATGTGGACACACTCCAGCATGGCTGCCAGGTTGTCTTCATATCGCCGTTCCCTGTTAAAGTCAAAGTCAGTACTTGCTGAGAATGAAATATTCTACAATGCCACCACTTAAATCAAAACTATATTGCAAACTATTTCGCATCACTACAAATTCACCATAATTCATAGAATGTCATTGTACAATATGGAGCAATAGGGCAAAAAAGTCTGAGAAATGTATAACATGGAGCTCCACTGGGTCCCATGGTGCAGCTCTGCCTCTGGGCTTAGTGGGTCTCATGGTGCAGCTGCATATCTGCATGGGCACAGTGGGCCTTGTGGTGCAGCTCAGCTTCTGAGCTCAGTAAAGCCCCAAGTATGTTTCAGTTTTGACACAAATGCTTAGCATATGTGTACAGCCGAAAGAAAATGGCCGAGGCAGTGTTGTCATCTTGTGAACAAATTAATTTGTGCAAAAAATTCAAGGTGGAACGTTTTATTTTTTTTAAATCAATGATGTATGTTTACAAAAATATGTCCTCATAAAGGCAAAAATGCACTTGATTCATCTCATTTATTAAAGTCAGATTATATATTTTTTTATGGAAAAATCTGAATGTCTTACCCAGTGCTCTCTCCTAGGTCCTCTTCAATGGGGACGGCTAACATGGGGTGGAGCCCAAGCGAGCTCATCTTTTGCATGGAGTCTGCGATCTCACCTTCTGTTTCGCCGGCAACAAACTGAGCATACACAGATGGGCGTACGACCATGGAGAAACCTCGCTTACCCAAAATCATCCTCGTGAAGGTCATTAGCTATGTTAGACAAGAGATAACAAGAAACTTTACTGTAATTATGTTGCCTGTGTGGACCATCCTCTCCAGGACGCTATGCACTATTAGCCTGGTCCTACCAGACTCTCGCACATTTCATTTGTACAGAGTCTGGCCAACTCTCCATTGACAAGCGTTAACTTGTTGAAGGCGGGTACTCTGTTGAAGTTTAAAACTATTGGATCTGCCCAGAGCCGCTCTGGATCTGCCATTATCAATTGGCAATCGCTAACTTTTGGTCATCTCAAACTAACGCACGACATCAACGTCATCGTTCTCAGCCACTCCCTCTGTTCGCTGATTGGACCGGTTAAAATTTGATCTGGGAAAACCAGAGAATATACCGCAATCCCAGACGGAGTATTGAAGGAAAATGAAAATTGAGTGGAAGTACGTAGGAGGACGGAGCCAGGCTAATGCACTATATGACCATACGTAAAATCTCAAACATCAATTAAAAGTTATGATAACCTATATTCTAACCTACTATGGCATATGTAGTCCATTAGCCCCGGTACGGGTTGTGTCGAGCCATTCGTTAGTCTGGTTGTTTGATGAGAAAAATATGTAGCTGCAATAAACACGCTAAGAATCCGTCGGAAGAACCGATGACGGAATAGTTTGATCTTTGGCTGACCAATTAGCAGAAAGGAGCGTATAATTCCCGCCCACGTGTAGAAATCGAATATTCCAACTGTTTATTAATTTTTCTACCTCTGAACGAAAAACGAAAAATCAAGCCGAAATCTCATTTTTCGTTTTTCTGAAAAAATAAAAAAAACGAGCTGTTTTCCCATTTTTCTACTTTCAATATTAAATCAAAAATCGACTGAACGAATGATACACGGATTTTCATTATACACCAATCAGGCATAACATTATGACAGGTGACGTGAATAACACTGATTATCTCTATCACATCTGTTAGTGGGTGGGATATATCAGGCAGCAAGTGAACATTTTGTCCTCAAAGTTGATGTGTTAGAAGCAGGAAAAATGGGCAAGCGTAAGGATTTGAGCGAGCTTGACAAGGGCCAAAATGTAATGCCTAGTCGACTGGGTCAGAGCATCTCCAAAACTGCAGCTCAAAACTGCAGGTTGGTATCTATCAAAAGTGATCCAAGGAAGGAACAGTGGAGAACCGGCGACAGGGTCATGGGCGGCCAAGTCTCATTGATGCACGTGGGGAGCGAAGGCTGGCCCGTGTGGTCCAATCAAACAGACGAGCTATTGGAGCTCAAATTGCTCAAGAAGTTAATGCTGGTTCTGATAGAAAGGTGTCAGAATACACAGTGCATCACAGTTTGTTGTGTATGGGGCTGCATAGCCGCAGACCAGTCAGGGTGACCCCTTCAGCCACTGAAAGCACCAACAGTGGCACGTGAGCGTCAGAACTGGACCACGGAGCAATGAATGAAAGTGGCCAGGTCTGATGAATCACGTGTTCTTTTACTTCACGTGGATCACATGGCCGGGTGCGTGTGCGTCATTTAGCTGGGGAACACATGGCACCAGGATGCACTATAGGAAGAAGGCAAGCCAGATACCACAGCACACCTTCAGGGGTCTAGTGGAGTCCATGCCTCGACGGGTCAGGGCTGTTTTGGCAGCAAAAGGGGGACCAACACAATATTAGAAAGGTGGTCATAATGTTATGCCTGATCGGTTTATGTCTGCTTAACTGAATACATGTATTATCTTACTATCCAGTATACGTGGCGGCAAAAAAACGCATTCTGGTGAGTACCATCTACTACCATATGGACATTAATTTGACACTCATTCTAAGCTACTTAGGAGCGATGTTTTGAGAAATGTGCTATACATATAAACTTGAATCACTTAGTAATTATGAGTAGTGACTTTGTAGGTTTACACTGATTCAGTACGTTTGTTTCATTAGTGGTTAACACAAAGATGTAGATGTTGCTGATGTTCTCACCTTACCACAGTTGTTAACCAGCACAGGGAACGAGCAAAGCCTAAAGACACCGAGGGCTCGGATCAGCTCCCAGAAACTCTTCACCTTGAATGCTTGAGGATCCTCAAAGGTCAGAAAGCCAGGTGATGAGGGGTTACAGAGGTCTCGACCGCGTTTGGACGCCAGGGACTGCGGGGGAGCCACACTCTTGAGCCGCACAGTTATGAAACGACTTAACACTGGAGGCCGAAGAAGAGAACACATCTCCACTGCTCGGACAATTGATGATAAGAGAGGCTTTTTTTAATGAAACTCAAAAGTGGTGAACTATTGATCCCTGCACACATCTAATCTTAAGAGTTGCAGAAGTGGCACATTGCAGCTGTTCTTTCGGCAGTGCTTTAATATTGTGCAATTTGAATGCTCGTTCAGCTCATGTGTGTTGTATATATATATATACACATACAACCACATCGACATAAACAGACCGAACATCAGTGACACCTGTCAGCATATAAACATGGGAAAGAAGCAGAAAAATATTCCCTTTAGTGTCCAGCTCCATAAAAATGGTTCTACCACAGAAGTGTGGCGAAAAGGCTGAAATTTTGAAATTAACTTCTCTCACCTGTAACTATGGATGCCAAGACCAACAGGTTCTGGTTATGCAGGTTCTGTGCAATGTTTCCATTGCAAATAAACAGATAGGATGAGGGCAAATGAATGGGGCAGGGAGAGGGGAGGTTCGTTTTAGGCATGTTGGTTAATGACTAACGTGTCGTTTGAACTTTGGGACATTAGGGTTGAGGGGCAGATACATTGTGCCCCAACTTCGTTTTAAAAAATGACATCAATAGCTACTTTTTTTTAATGCTTGGCAAGAAGTTGTCAATCAAATTTGGTACACTTTGGCTTTGGAACCACACTCATAAGTCACAGCATTAATATTCTGAAATAGCACTGATACTACAATTGATTAAATGAATAATTGCATACTTTTTAGGATGCATTAAAAACGAGATGCCAAAAAATGCAGCTAAAATGATAAGAAAGGGAACTGAGCAGATGTCAGACTGGCCTTGGATCTTGGGAAGGAGACACACTAATGTGATGTGTTGGACAAAAGACTGTGCTAGACTTTGTCCCGAACAGTCGATACTTACAAACAAGAGCCAAAAGTTAACCCCAAACACACTTTAACTTCTCACAGTGACGCTGAAACGTTGAGCAAAACAGCTACAGAGGTCTTAGTGCAATGTGACTTTAACATCTCTGTTTTATCAGCATTAACATCACACTTTCTGTAACCAGTTGGAAGCATTGACCCATTTCACATTACGGGTTTCTCAGAAGCGAAAGTTGGGTAAACTTCTATAGCGGTGAAGGAGAGACTATATTGTTTTTTTTGTATTTTAATTTGCCCAAAAAGCAAAAGAAAAACACAACAAGAGTGTTTCCCCAACTTTCAAAAAAGAGAGAAAAAATAGAGAGATTGATAACAGCAGTCAGAAGAGAGAAAGATGTAATATAATTAAATAAATTATTCATAAACTTTGGCACACTGTAAACCCGAATAAGTTGAGCTAACTCAAAAAGTTTTAAGTAATCAGTTAAATCAAGTTGAGTTATGATGTTCCCAATTTTAAGTAGAATTATCAAGTTTTGAGTTTGTAGTACTCGTGCATGTTAATCGCTCCTAACTTGAAGTACTGAGTTAGCTAGTCTTGTGTAGTCAGACCTTCAGACTGACGACAGAAGGTCTGGACTTCATTGGTTGAGGACCGCCCAAGAGGACGTTTGACTGACATGTAACGCAACCAATTGCAGTTTGTTTTGTTCCGCGTCATGTTTAGGGGCATGGAAATGTAAAGTCGATGTCCCTGTGATAACAGACGAGACCGGCATGCATCTATAAATTATTCATTAAAGAACGTTGTGCAAGTTTACTGCAACAATGGAGCCGCAAACCCCACATACTTTTGAAAATCCAGCGTTTAGTTGATCCTGGTAAGCGCTCAGTGTCAGTTGTAAACACGACTGCGTTCTTCTTCCAAGAGGGAGTTTGGTGTCACTGCATGTTTCCAGAAGGACCGTTAAAGAACGTGACACACACATCACGCGGACATCCTGTAGAATTCAACCAATCAGATGACAACTTCGAAACTCCTGAAGTGTTTCCAGAAAAGTGTCCCATATGCATCAGGGGTTCAGCCAGCGGTCCGTGGGTGAGGCTGAGACTGAGTTAGTGTACTCATACATTTTCCTGTTTTTCTTTAATGTAGACATGTAGAGATCATTAGGTTTTTCACAACGGTTTATTTACTGGATTGATGTGCAAGGCATTTTTGGTCTATTGGCTAATGAATGATTTTTGATCCTAATCAATGATCTTAAGAAAGGTGAGAAATCAGCCCAGAACTACACGGGAGGAGCTGGTCAATGACCTGAAAAGAGCTGGGACCACCGTTTCCAAGGTTACTGTTGGTAATACACTAAGATGTCATGGTTTGAAATCATGCATGGCATGGAAGGTTCCTCTGCTTAAACCAGCACATGTCAAGGCCCGTCTTAAGTTTGCCAATGACCATTTGGATGATCCAGAGGAGTCATGGGAGAAAGTCATGTGGTCAGATGAGACCAAAATATAACTTTTTGGTCATAATTCCACTAAACGTGTTTGGAGGAAGAAGAATGATGAGTACCATCCCAAGAACACCATCCCTACTGTGGAGCATGGGGGTGGTAGCATCATGCTTTGGGGGTGTTTTTCTACACATGGGACAGGGAGACTGCACTGTATTAAGGAGAGGATGACCGGGGCCATGTATTGCGAGATTTTGGGGAACAACCTCCTTCCCTCAGAGCATTGAAGATGGTTCGAGGCTGGGTCTTCCAACATGACAATGACCCGAAGCACACAGCCAGGATAACCAAGGAGTGGCTCTGTAAGAAGCATATCAAGGTTCTGGCGTGGCCTAGCCAGTCTCCAGACCTAAACCCAATAGAGAATCTTTGGAGGGAGCTCAAACTCCGTGTTTCTCAGCGACAGGCCAGAAACCTGACTGATCTAGAGAAGATCTGTGTGGAGGAGTGGGCCAAAATCCCTCCTGCAGTGTGTGAAAACCTGGTGAAAAACTACAGGAAACGTTTGACCTCTGTAATTGCAAACAAAGGCTACTGTACCAAATATTAACATTGATTTTCTCAGGTGTTCAAATACTTATTTGCAGCTGTATCATACAAATAAATAGTTAAAAAATCATACATTGTGATTTCTAGATTTTTTTTAAAAGATTATGTCTCTCACAGTGGACATGCACCTACGATGACAATTTCAGACCCCTCCATGATTTCTAAGTGGGAGATCTTGCAAAATAGCAGGGTGTTCAAATACTTATTTTCCTCACTGTATGTAAATTGTTAGTGGATGCATTTACTAAGATCATATTGTGTGAGGATAATTGCCATTTACTTCCCCTGTGAATAATGTGAAAAGATATTAAGTGCCTAAAAGAATTGAGTGGGGATCCCAGCTGTATTCTTGGAATTTTACGGTCACTCCCATAGCCGCTGTATTAGAAACACGCTCACATCAGCGGTAACTCACTTTTTTTTTTTTTGTAATTTGATGCAAATATAATACAAAGTAATAAAGTATAGTGTTATAAATGTACATATTTTAAAAACAAAATTAAATATAAAGAACATGCCATCGCAGTTTGTTAAAAGGGTCCATTGTCTGTAAATAAAGTTATACAGATGTTTTCTTCTGTGCAATAAAGTCATTTGACCTTAGACGTGTTCCATTAGTCATTTTGTTTAGTGGTCACTGTGCTTATGGTCTTCTGAACTGGCTTAAAATGGCTCATCATATGGCTTCACAGCATTTAGTAAATGTTTACATCAGTCAAGAACTTGTAGATCATTGAAGGTCTGTGCATTTTGTGTGGGATAGTGGGTTATAAACAGAAAACATGTTGTTTGAACACCTGCTTTCAAAAAGTAGATTTCCCACTAGGCCTGCCACGATCACAAGTTGTTTTTTTGCTGATGATTGTGATACAAATAATTGCAATTAATTATTTTATTCTGTTGTGTTCATGTTACTTGCAGTGTAAGCCTAATGTTTTTATTTTTTATTACTAAGAACCATATTTAATTGTACTTTCATTGTAATTATACTATAGTTTATATATATATATATATATATATATATATATATATATATATATATATATAAATATATATATATATATATATATACTTGATTTACAATATAACGTGTGAGGATATACACACACTCGCCTAAAGGATTATTAGGAACACTTGTTCAATTTCTCATTAATGCAATTATCTAATCAACCAATCAGATGGCAGTTGCTTCAATGCATTTAGGGGTGTGGTCCTGGTCAAGACAATCTCCTGAACTCCAAACTGAATGTCAGAATGGGAAAGAAAGGTGATTTAAGCAATTTTGAGCGTGGCATGGTTGTTGGTGCCAGACGGGCCGGTCTGAGTATTTCACAATCTGCTCAGTTACTGGGATTTTCACGCACAACCATTTCTAGGGTTTACAAAGAATGGTGTGAAAAGGGAAAAACATCCAGTATGCGGCAGTCCTGTGGGCCAAAATGCCTTGTTGATGCTAGAGGTCAGAGGAGAATGGGCCGACTGATTCAAGCTGATAGAAGAGCAACTTTGACTGAAATAATCACTCGTTACAACCGAGGTATGCAGCAAAGCATTTGTGAAGCCACAACACACACAACCTTGAGGCGGATGGGCTACAACAGCAGAAGACCCCACTGGGTACCACTCATCTCCACTACAAATAGGAAAAAGAGGCTACAATTTGCACGAGCTCACCAAAATTGGACAGTTGAAGACTGGAAAAATGTTGCCTGGTCTGATGAGTCTGGATTTCTGTTGGGACCTTCAGATGGTAGAGTCAGAATTTGGCATAAACAGAATGAAAACATGGATCCATCATGCCTTGTTACCACTGTGCAGGCTGGTGGTGGTGGTGTAATGGTGTGGGGGATGTTTTCTTGGCACACTTTAGGCCCCTTAGTGCCAATTGGGCATTGTTTAAATGCCACAGCCTACCTGAGCATTGTTTCTGACCATGTCCATCCCTTTATGACCACCATGTACCCATCCCCTGATGGCTACTTCCAGCAGGATAATGCACCATGTCACAAAGCTCGAATCATTTCAAATTGGTTTCTTGAACATGACAATGTGTTCACTGTACTAAAATGGCCCCCACAGTCACCAGATCTCAACCCAAAAGAGCATCTTTGGGATGTGGTGGAACGGGAGCTTCGTGCCCTGGATGTGCATCCCACAAATTTCCATCAACTGCAAGATGCTATCCTATCAATATGGGCCAACATTTCTAAAGAATGCTTTCAGCACCTTGTTGAATCAATGCCACGTAGAATTAAGGCAGTTCTGAAGGTGAAAGGGGGTCAAACACAGTATTAGTATGGTGTTACTAATAATCCTTTAGGTGAGTGTAAATATGCGCAAGTTTTAAGAGGACGTGAACTCTTTTTACCAGTTGAAATCTTGTGTTTAAGACAAGGCGTGAAAGCACCTAAAATGATTTGAAATTATGACATACCAAGTCATTATGAGATTAAAATTGATAAAAAGTCAAAATTATGATGTCGTAATTGTCAATTTTGACTTTTAATGCCATAATGACCAACTATGACAATTTCAACTTAGGGCATCATTATGACTTTTCATCTCATAATGACTCATAATTTTGACTTCATCTCATAAATAGGACTTTGCATTAGGCCTGTCGTGATTGGTCGATACAATCGACTGCGTCGATGCTGATAATTAGTCAACATCAATATTTTTAGTCGACTGGGTAAGTTGGGTACGATACAAAATTGTATTAGTACCGGTACTTTAAAAATGACAGCACTCTAATAAGAGCAGTATTTCTTAATCTGCGTCAGAACAATCAAATATATACGCGCAGCTCAGGAAAAAGAACAGTACGGCGCGGCTGGGACGTGCTTGCGCGTTGCCGGACTCTGACCTGAAGAGCCGCAGCCGCGCACACGCCTTTCACTCAGACAGATCGCGACGCCAGGTTCGTGGATTATTGGGTTTGAATTGTAAAAAATCTGTAAAAATGCACGTCCTGGCGAGTATTCGGGTAAACACAGTCAGATATGTCTTTAGTGAACGTATACAGAGTTGAATGAGAAACGGGTGTGACAATGAATTTGGTCCGTGTAGCTCTTAAAGGACCGGACCTAATGTTCTGTTTGAAGCAGGGCAGGGTAGGAACGGAACAAGCCGGCCAAATTAGTTTTTAGGGTTTTTTTTTTAAGTGAAGTGACGTGACGTGTGGCCAAGTATGGTGACCCATACTTGGAATTTGTGCTCTGCATTTAACCCATCCAAGTGCACACACACAGTAGTGAACACACCGTGAAAAAACACCCGGAGCAGTGGGCAGCCATATTGCTGAGGCGTCCGAGGAGAACTTGAAGGTTTGGTGCCTTGTTTTTTAACCCTAAAACAATGATAAAACAATGAATAGTAAGTTGTCATATTATTCAATTACTTTTACAGTTTTTTGCCATGGTATCGATTTAGTATCGGTATTGAGTTATTTTAGTCTGGTATTGTACCGTAGTCATAATTTTGGTATTGTGACAACACTATTCTATATAAAAAGTATTTTCTGATATTCTTTTTTATTTATTTTGTTGGTTTACAAATTTGTACCTTTTTACATCGTTACTCTTTTAGTTTTACATTTTGTCAAGGGCTTGTTTACATGTATACTTTTTTTATAGTACACTACTGAAGGCCAACGTTGCAAGTTAAATGAAATGTTTTTAAGTAAAATTGTTGAAAATGATTGTGATAAATTAGTTGATAGATTAATCGATATAAAAATAGTCGTTAGTGGCAGCCCTACTTTGCATGTCAATTACAATTTACAAAAGGTATCATTTTTTTGACTTACAGGTGACTTTTTCAAGCAATGGTTGAGTAGTTTCTTCCATTACTTCATTTTTGCAAATGAACAGGTTTACAGATCATTTTCACCTGAAACGGTACACAAGATGTTTGAAATATACCGCTGTTCAGTGAATTTTTGCATGCGAAATCCAGCCATTTCAATCGAAATCCACGTGACGTGGAATTTAACATTTCCTCTCAGATTCATCAACAGTTTAATTCGGTTACTCCGATTTGCCGTGTTGATCGACATAAAACTGCTTGGCTTGAAAGTGAATTCTGTGTGAGCTGAGCTTCATATATAAGCTACACTTTTGACAAGGGATGTTTTTTACCATGCAACGTTTCGCTAATGTGCCACACATTCATTTAGCATACTGAAGAATACGAACATATTGTTGCAATAAACCCGTGCCTGGGTTAGAAACCTCAACACAAATGACTGACGGAAACTCTACTTCATTTTGACTGAATAATGTTTATTAATTCACCAGGTTGTAACACATAAAACTTGATATTTTTCCCAACCCACTATATTATCTCCATAAACGGCTGCTCCAGAACCCTCGACACTGTAAACTCCAATGATAGAAATGCATGCTAATTGTGGATCCATTTTATGCTGTAACAATAAAATTTAGCTTGTATGTTTTGGTGTTATCTGCAACGAAAGCACTGCAAAACAGAGGGCAAGGCTGATGTATTACAACAGATCTGGAGTTGGTGGCTGGATACCAAAGCAGAGGAACCTGCAGTCTGGTTTTGGAATGAAGCCGTGTTTGAACAGGCCGCACTGGGATCAGTATGAGCTCTGGTTCTGGTTCCTGTATCCTCCTCGCTGGTAGTTCTGTTTCTGCTGGTAACCGCCTTTCTGATCTATAGCAGTGACAGAGAACAGAAAGAGAGTGATATTGAACTTCAGAAGTCAAACGTGTGGCATTTACTGTTCATATCAAGACACTGAAGCTGCTTTGAGGTTCTCAAGGAAGAACGAGACAGTGAGCAAGAGAAAAGAGATGGGGCCTTTGAACAACCATGGAGAGTTGCCACCGCATTCATTGGTAAAGTTAAAAAATGAGTGAACAGGTGAGTAAGATGAAGAAATTAATGAATGATTAACATGTGCATAACCACCTCGTTGGTAACCTTGCTTCTGTTGGTAACCTCCCCTCTGGTCTGGAGCTGCATAGTGAAAAGTGTTTAGAGACACAGGCGGACAAGCACTTTCACCCACACAAAGCACTTCAACACACTTTTGCAGCATTTCTCATCAGGCGCGTCAAGTGACCACAAGCGACAAGCACACAAGTGTACAATCTGAGTGTGTATGGATTGTCATATACTCTATCATGGTTGTGTGTTCAGATGGCTGAGAAAATGATAATTACCTCCTCTCTGGTAGCCTTGCTTCTGTTGGTAACCACCTTTCTGATCTGTGTGACAGAAACAGAGGTTTAAGTCATATATATGTTTGTCTGTGTGTGTGTGTGTATATACATACACACACAAACAAATATATACACATACATATAGATCAATTGTTTTAATATATTTTAAAATGCAGCAGGTTTATTAGGCTGCTGTCACTTGGAGACCTGACACACGGATCCATTATTCTGTTACACGTGCGTTACGTTGCACGTCACTGTTTACGTTCACTTAAAACATAAATTGCATTATTTTGTGTATATTTGACTACTTAAGCGCAATAAGCAGCGAAAATTGTATTGTGCATTTCAGAATCGATATGTATTAATCTATATTTTAGACAACACTACATTGCACTTAGTTTATCATCAGATGCCTTTTTAAAAGACTACAATTGAAAAATGCATACAATTCAACCCCCCAAAGTGGCTAGTTTATTACTGTTTATGCTGAATTTTTTATCAAAATGCAGCTATGGTGAGCATAAGATGCGTCTCTCAAAAAACACACAAAAAAAATCTTAATTATTTAATAAACCTGACTGGTAGAATGAATATATGTGTTCAGTACCAGTCAAAAGCTTACACACACGCACGCACGCATATTCATCAACTGTTAACATGTGCACCAATAATGTGATTCTTTACAATAATCTGAGTAAGGACTTAAATTAATGTTTATATGACGAGCGAAACTTTTCTTTCCTGTTTACACGCAATTTTCATTATTCTGATTGTTCGCCAAGAAGTGTGGTTATTTTTACCGCCATAATGCGCAAACACAAATGCAAAACACATTTCTGTGTATGGGATATTATTCGGTGTTCAGCATAGCAATGCTGGTGTAACTGGGGTTGCCTACTACCGTCTCTGGATGAAGATAAGGAGCAGAGACTGCTCAGCCAGTTGTGTTGAGAGAGTTCAGCCATTCGGAGTGGAAGGAAATAAGTTGTGCGAGCACATGCTCTTTAGACAGAGCAGTAATAATGTGATTAAGGCGTTTACATGCCTGTTTGTGGTGATTAATATAGGCGTCCGCCACATAGTTTAATGCGATTATGGTGATTATGATTATGAGCTTAATCACATTAGTGTTTACATGAGGTAAAGTTTAATCTCAATACTGCCAAAATCCCACTATAATCGCATTATGAGGATGGATGTAAATGTAGCCATTATTACTAGTTAAATTATTATAAAATTACATTAAATATAAAGAACTCACTGGCCCGTTGACACTTATTCCTTACATGCGATTATACGAAAAATAATTAACAATTACATAGTCATATTACATTTACAAAACTAATATATAAAGGGATTTATTTAATAACTGATCTCTACATGAATTTGATCTTGCTTTTCTAACACCAGCATGTCATGTACCTCTGTTGAAGTAGCCTCCATAGACGCCCTGTTTGAGGTCGAAGACACGTTCGTTGTTCTCCACCAAGCCGCCCAGTTTCTCGGCCAGCTGCAGGGCCATGTTCTGCAGGGATGTGGGCTCTGTCCTGTGCATCACCACCGTCTGAGTCGGCTGGTCTAGAGATGCCTGATAGAGGAGAGACAAATACATGAAGGTACCAGTATGGATAGAGGATGGAATAGTTAGGGTAAAACTGATTGTTTTTCTTTTACCATGAGTTCTTCATTGATGATCATCTTGCTGATAATGCTGTGCACTGTGGGTAACTCCAACTCAAACATCTCTGACAGAGTTTCCATACTGTAGAACAGAGGGAAAAAAAGTGATGAAGAGATGCAAATACACTGGAACATGTAAATCATCTTATTTTTAAGTGAACTAAGAGTAAAATTATACATCCAAATTGTGGCCCTGAATATAGCACTAGGTTGTGTGTTGATCACGTGTACCTGATTGAGTCATACACGCTACTGTAGGTGAAAAGGTAAGTGCGCAGCGATTCCTCCTGGATTTTCCTGTAGAATCAGCAAACACAACCAGAAAATTAGCTGAATTTAAATGTAAATGATGCTAAAATGTTATCAAGCATCAAGTCTCTACCTGACGAGCATTTCCCGAACACACTGGGTTTCTGGGAACAGATCCCATACTTTGCTGTTCATCTTCTCGTTGATGATGAAGGAATGGCAGGTTCTCCAGTCGCCCATCTTCATGGCCTTGCTGGCGGCCACAACGTGCTCCCTCATGCTCTCGGGGGGACCTGGAGAGAGAGGTCATTCATATTACCGCGATTAAAAGCTGATTTGTAGCTCCCGTTAGGGCTGTAACGATTTGACCAAAAATAAAAACCTCGATTAATTGAACATTTTACGATTACGATTAATGAATTATTATTTTGCTTTCCATTTCTTGCCCTCGTAAGGTTGAGTAAGTTCCTGATAAGGTTTTTACTGTAAATATTTTCTACTATTAAAAGGTGGAATTTTTTTTCTAATGAAAAAGTGCATTTCTTTGTGATTTTAAAATACTTGAATGAAACAGTTCACTTTCAGCAGTTATTGTCTATGGGGCAGATTTCTGTTTGTTGTACATCAGATACAGATCAATTAACACAGTAGGCCTACATTACATTTATTTGAATGCATTAATGAGAGTGTGATTGTGTGTGTGAATTACTCATACCATCTCTATTCATTATGAAGCTGTGGTTTGTACTTACTTCAAAGGTTTTAAATAAATGCCTATAACGGTTGAGTTTCTAAGCTACTTTAGTGACTTTACTTTAGTCACAGGACAGCGTTGACACTGCGTTTCTGCACTTCTCTCTGCGCGCGATCTTCACGTGATGTGCAAGATTCTGTCTGAGTGCTCGTTTGTCACAATATATCAGGCATTAGTAAAATCGCTTTAATGTTCAAACTGACAGGCCTTAAAACACATATAAATGAAAAAGCTTTGTGAGGACGCAGGTGAAAGCGGTCTGCCTTCAGGGCACGCGCACGTTGTCAGAGACGCGACGCTGATCGGCTCTCTGCGTTACAGAAAACAGCGCAGCACTGAACGGACAAGTTTTCTGTATTGTTGTTTTTGAATAGCGCACAATCGCTTTAATTGTTCTAGCCTTTAAACGCATTAACTTGACAAACTTTGAGGACGAAAGTGAAAGCGATCAGGCTTCGGGGCTTGCGCGTGCCGTCTGTGTGTGTGTGTGTGTATCGCAGCGTGTAGGCTATAAGAAGAACGGCAATTAACTGACCGGTATCAACTATGTAAAACATGCAGTTACTATAGTGATTGTGGGCATCTATAAACAAAGATAACTGCTCCTGCATCTCTGTGTGCCTGCAAACTGCACTTGATGTGACTGACGGGGCGGAGTCACGTGACTAAAACCGAAATAAACGACATGGGAAAAATACGTCGGTGAATTTTGGTTTTGATTATTTTTCGATTAATCGTACAGCCCTAGCTCCCGTCTCTCCTCATTTCATCCTCTCACTCACCCAGCAGTGGCTGTCTCTCGCCCACCCTCAGCTGGTGGTGGAACTGTTTGCTGATCATCCTGCGCCGGGCATCAAACTCGTGGGCCGCCATGTAAGGGATCTCCAGCAGCATGGCTGACACCAGGTACACACACTCTAAGAGCTCCAGATTAATGTGCATATGGAACGGTACCTAAAAGACAAAACATGAAGGCATGTTGAAAGTGCTTGTAATGCTTGTAAACAATGTCGATATCTTGTTAGTTAGCTAGAAACAATAACTCTAGAGAGCAACATTTTGCTAAATTATATGCACTGTATTATTTAATATATGTTTGAATAAATCTGTCTTGAAAACAAATTACAGCCCTTATAGAACCCCTTACAACTGTTACTAAAACAAATGTCAGCTCTTCTTGGATTTCAGGCATCAAAGTAAACAAAATGGAATCGTACACTGAACATAAGCCACTGCAATGATAGATTTTAAAAGGGCAAACAGTCAGACCCGTCTGTCAGGTGTGATGTGGCTGTACCTGTCGCCTCTTCTCGATCTTCTCCTGCTCCGCGTTTCTCTCCTGCATGTTCCTCATTAGGAGTCCCTGTCCCAGCAGCTCCTTGGCTCTGCCGCTGGACTGGATGTCCAGGAGGGCGTTGTGGGCGTCTTTGATCATGCCCTGACGGAAAGCACAGATGCCCAGCTGCACCATGGTCCTGTTGTACAGGATCTAAGAGAGAAGAAAAGTTCAGCGAGGAAACCACCTCAAATATCACCAACCAACTGTTCTTTAGATAGGAAATGTGTGTGAACCTGGACAGGGGGGTCGGCGTGCTGGATGTTGTCTTGTAGGTGGCTCATGAGCATGAGGTCTCTGGCCTGGTACCAGCGGCTGTGCAGGGCATGATGGTAGATGTGGCACAGGATGGCGCAGGTACGGATGCGGTCAGTGCGGTCTTTGGAATAGATAAACTTACACAAACGGTCCATGATGATTGCACTGTCCTCTCCCTCGCTCTCCTCCTGATCCTGCTCAGACTAATAGACAAAGATGTCATAGGTTAGACCTATGTTATAAGTTACAAATGTCCTCTTACATTAAAAATAAGGTGGATATCGTATAGAAATATAAAACGAAAACTCATACGGGGCATTTTTGCCACCATCTCTTGAATTGCATAGTCATTGTAACTGCATTCTACTACTGTACTGTTTGTTTTTTGTAAAGTGAGTGACATACTTGACAATGTCAGCATCCACATTGTTAAAACAACAATTATGATATTATCGGAGATGATACACATCTCATACCCCTAATGGATCCACAAAGCATCTTTCTCCATTGAAGGCGAGCACTCACCTTTGTCTCTCCCTGTAGGCCCAGGCTGCGGCGGTGGGCTTTGTAGTCGAATTTGTAGTACGTGTGCATTATTCTGCGCAGATAGACGCGACACACTTCCTCCGTGCTGCCTTTAGTCTCCAGATACTGCAGCAGGCGGTCAATGATGCCACACACACGGCCCTCGTCCTTCAGGTTATCAACATACTCTGCAAGCGTGTGAGAGGAAGCGTTATCACGACACACTCTGTCCTATTGTGCTCATGTGAAATCTGTCTGTACTCACCCTGAGAGTGAGGGTCTGTGTTCTGCATGATTTTGGTGAACTCCTCATCCATCCGCTCCACCAGAGTCAGAATACAGCCACGTACACGGAACGGCTGAAGAGAAGAGACTCAGTTCATAAATATCCTTACTGGTCACATTAACTAAATTTCACAGGCAAAAAAGGTCCATTGTCAATAATGTAGCGATGTATGAAGCACTGCTCACACAGAAGTCACTTTTAAACCAAACAGCTTTCTGTTGTTAAACATGGCAAATTCGTGTGACCGACTTGAATAAGCAAAATCTGTGTGGGGAAATCTCTCCTCACATGAAACACTTAAAATGAATAAAAATAAAACCGAAATTGCAACATGGCTTAGCGCAATTAATAAACCGCAAAGGCTGCGATGGATTAAAGTTTGAAAATTAAGAAATTAAGACACCCAAATAATACAATACCAAATATTAGTTTACATGACATTTATATGAGACTTGTAATTTGTCGAAAGTTAGCATGAAATGCTGTTCTCGTGACATGTAATACTAACCTGGTCAGAAACGGCCAGGTTCTCACTGTCCTCTGCAATGTTTTCTCCAATGAAGATGTTGGTGTTGTTGAACAGGATGTCCAGCAGCTCATCAATGCAGTCCAGACACTTCTTCCACATATCCGCCTAAAGAAGGGTGAAACAGGGCATAATGTAAAGGCGGGAATACACCACACAACTTTTGCCCCGATTTACACTCTTGTAGAGTATGATGTGCACATACTCAAGATTTTTTTAGCTTAAGAGTATGATTCTGTCCAGTCAGATATATCGAACATGTTTGATATTTTGAGCATTGTTTTCATCTGCCATGTGGCACAGAATGAGGTGCATGTTTCTGCACAAGTTTGACGTGTTTGGAGTGACTTCTGTTAAAGTCTGTTAATATGTGATTCTCAGTCATTTAGCATACGATGCCCAGCTTTTCTCTGTAATGCCCGGGACACACCAAGTCGATGATCGGCACGCCGGGCCGGTTTTGAGCATTGTAGAATCACATAGAATCTGCACCGGGCCGTCAGTGAGAGAGAGAACTCTGATTGGCTGTTCAGCTTAGTGAATGAGTCAGTGCACGAGAATAACAGCAAAACCACGAGCAAAGAATTCAAACCGGTACAGATAGAAGGCTGCTCGAATTTTACGTCATCTTACCTGGGCAAATATTTAAATACTAACATGAGTGGAGTGGAATAAAGAAAGTGATCAGCAGGATTCATATTCAAAACAGTAAGCACGCCTGCTTTATTTTTATGGTTTGCGTATCTGCAGCGTTGGTTTCCCTTTTTGAATGATGAATATATCTGCAGAAATAGACAGTTGCCTCATTTACATGCAGGCACAGGAGGCAGCTTTTTTTGCCCCGACGCAGGCGACTACACAGTCGACTTTCATCAGTGCAAGTTCTGTGGCGCAAGTGCATTATGTCTAGTGTTTACAAATATGTTTCCATTCAGAAAGACAGCCTAAGGTCAGACAGAATGCGTTTTTGCAGCGAGGAGGCGCCGTTTTGGAATAGATTTCTGTTGGCAGAGAGCGTTATGCACGCTGTTTGAGCGCCCCGGGCGCTTCACATTATAAGCCCCTGCTACGCCTCGCATTTTTGAAGGAGCGTACGGAGCGCATGAGGAAAAAAACAACAACTCTGAGCAGAAAAGCACTCGACGTCATCAATCCCCTATTTTGCAGCAACTCTCTTCCCTCTTTTCTAACGCTCTGTTTAGTTCCAGTATCTATGAAGCCCCTCCTTCCTAAAAGCTCAGTGTACTCTGATTGGTCTGCTGGACCAGAGTGTTGAGATTGGTCAAAACTCTTGCAGCATGTTTAAGATATGCCTTTGAATTATTTAAATGAGGAAAATTGTGTCGTGTTCGTTCTCGGAAGAAAACTCAAGACTACAATAGAGGCGATATAGAGAATAACTCCCGCTGGAGGGACTTTGCAGAACTTTTTCATGCTCAAACAGCAACATTACACACTAAAGAAGCTGAAAATGCAAAAATAGGATAATCGCATAATAGGTAGGGTTGGCTATCGCTTTTTTTTTTTTTTTTTTACAATACCAATGCCAAACCGATACTTTTAAAATGGTAACAGTGCCTGAACCAATACAACAACAAAAAAAGAGCCACAAATTGACGATGGATGACATTAAATGGCTTTTTTAAAATTTGTATTCTTTAAATTTAACAATTTATTAAAAGTTTAAAGTATGCTTAAATATATAAATGGATACAAAACACAATTTACTTAAAGGGATGGTTCACCAAAAATGAAAATTAGCCCATGATTTACTCACCCTCAAGTCATCCTAGGTGTATATGACATTCTTCTTTCAGGCGAATACAATCAGAGTTATATAAAAAAAAAGTCCAGGCTAATTCAAGCATTGTAATAGCAGTAACAGTTGCTCTGTTTTTTTAAGTCCATAAAAAAAAAAAAAATGCATCTGCCGTCAAATAACATGCTCCACGCGGCTCCGGGGGGGGGGGGGGGGGGGGGGGGGAAGGCCTTCTGTAGCGAATCGATGCGTTTGTGTAAGAAAAATATCCAAATTTAAAACTTTATCAAGTAAAGTTCCAGCCGATCGCCTTCCGTGGAAAAGTGTTGAAAGTGAAACTCAAGATGCGTACGTGACGTCATGACGAGCGGACCTGGTAGCGTTAGTCTTGCGATCGGCAGAGGACCTTTCAACACTTTTTCCATAAATTGAACAGGGAAGGCGGTCGACCGAAACTTTACTTGATGAAGTTTTAAATATGGATATTTTTCTAACAAAAATGCATCGATTTGCTTCAGAAGGCCTTTATTAACACCCCGGATCCGTGTGAAGCACGTTATTTGACGGACAGATGCATTTTTTATGGACTTCAAAAACAGAGCAACTATTACTGCTATTATAATGCTTGGATTAGCCTGGACTTTTGTTATACAACTCAGATTTTATCCGTCTGAAAGAAGAATGTCATATACAGCTACAGTGAGGAAAATAAGTATTTGAACACCCTGCTATTTTGCAAGTTCTCCCACTTGGAAATCATGGAGGGGTCTGAAATTGTCATCGTAGGTGCATGTCCACTGTGAGAGACATAATCTTTAAAAAAAAAAAATATATGATTTTTTTACTCTTTATTTGTATGATACAGCTGCAAATAAGTATTTGAACACCTGTCTATCAGCTAGAATTCTGACCCTCAAAGACCTGTTAGTCTGCCTTTAAAATGTCCACCTCCACTCCATTTATTATCCTAAATTAGATGCACCTGTTTGAGGTCGTTAGCTGCATAAAGACACCTGTCCACCCCAAACAATCAGTAAGATTCCAACTACTAACATGGCCAAGACCAAAGAGCTGTCTAAAGACACTAGAGACAAAATTGTACACCTCCACAAGGCTGGAAAGGGCTACGGGGAAACTGCCAAGCAGCTTGGTGAAAAAAGGTCCACTGTTGGAGCAATCATTAGAAAATGGAAGAAGCTAAACATGACTGTCAATCTCCCTCGGACTGGGGCTCCATGCAAGATCTCACCTCGTGGGGTCTCAATGATCCTAAGAAAGGTGAGAAATCAGCCCAGAACTACACAGGAGGAGCTGGTCAATGACCTGAAAAGAGCTGGGACCACCGTTTCCAAGGTTACTGTTGGTAATACACTAAGACGTCATGGTTTGAAATCATGCATGGCACGGAAGGTTCCCCTGCTTAAACCAGCACATGTCAAGGCCCATCTTAAGTTTGCCAATGACCATTTGGATGATCCAGAGGAGTCATGGGAGAAAGTCATGTGGTCAGATGAGACCAAAATAGAACTTTTTGGTCATAATTCCACTAAACGTGTTTGGAGGAAGAAGAATGATGAGTACCATCCCAAGAACACCATCCCTACTGTGAAGCATGGGGGTGGTAGCATCATGCTTTGGGGGTGTTTTTCTGCACATGGGACAGGGCGACTGCACTGTATTAAGGAGAGGATGACCGGGGTCATGTATTGCGAGATTTTGGGGAACAACCTCCTTCCCTCAGAGCATTGAAGATGGTTCGAGGCTGGGTCTTCCAACATGACAATGACCCGAAGCACACAGCCAGGATAACCAAGGAGTGGCTCTGTAAGAAGCATATCAAGGTTCTGGCGTGGCCTAGCCAGTCTCCAGACCTAAACCCAATAGAGAATCTTTGGAGGGAGCTCAAACTCCGTGTTTCTCAGCGACAGGCCAGAAACCTGACTGATCTAGAGAAGATCTGTGTGGAGGAGTGGGCCAAAATCCCTCCTGCAGTGCAAACCTGGTGAAAAACTACAGGAAACGTTTGACCTCTGTAATTGCAAACAAAGGCTACTGTACCAAATATTAACAATGATTTTCTCAGGTGTTCAAATACTTATTTGCAGCTTTATCATACAAATAAATAGTTTAAAAAAATCATACATTGTGATTTCTGGATTTTTATTTTTTTAGATTATGTCTCTCACAGTGGACATGCACCTACGATGACAATTTCAGACCCCTCCATGATTTCTAAGTGGGAGAACTTGCAAAATAGCAGGGTGTTCAAATATTTATTTTCCTCACTGTAAGATGACTTGAGGGTGAGTAAATCATGGGCTAATTTTCATTTTTGGGTGAACTAACCTTTTAAGTCCTCAAAATATTCACAAACTTGTTAACTATGTCATGAACTATCTGATATTCAGATTGTCAAATATGTGTAAGTGAATGTGTGTTAGTTTATCTATAATGAGCAATGGGCGCCGCAATTCAGAGAATCGGATTTACATCACGTAAATTTATCCACGTCTCACAAAACACATGAAAGCAAGTGACCGGTGAACTGGAAGAATAGAGTCAACTCTATACTTACTATATTGGCACCGGGTTTCGGTACCCAACCCTAATAATAGGTCCTCTTTAAGCTGAAATGCTTGATGACTGTAATACCAGAGAGCTTCTCACCTTCATGAAGGCAGCCAGGTTGGGGTTGTAGTCGTATAGGGAGGCGATGATGTTGAACTTAATCTTGACGAGGATGCCTTCGCCGAGGTTATTCTCATTAGAAATGCCAGCTAGTAAGTGAAGGAGCTCGATCTGGGCAGCTCTGCATGACAAGGGAACAAATACATTTGTGTTGTGTTTATGCCTGTTCATATTTACCATGTAAAAAAACAGTAGCTAAACTACCTTTCTACTTAAAGTTTGGAGTCAGTAAGAATTTCTTTTCAATGAAATTAATACTTTTATGCAACAAGAACACATTCAATTAATCAGAAGTGATATATTTTGTAACATTATAAATGTTTTACTATTTCAAATTAAAGCTATTCTTTCAACTTTTTATTAAAAGAATCCTGAGGAAAAACTCATCTACAATGGAGGAGTTTCAGGGAGTTAAGAAACAGTGACACTGTTCACAATATTACTGTTTTTACTGTGTTTTTGATCAAATAAATGCAGCCTCTGTAAGCAGAAAAGACTACTTTTAAAAACACAAAAAAATCTTAATTTTATTTTACATTTACATTTAGCAGACGCTTTTATCCAAAGCGACTTATAAATGAGAGCAATAGAAGCAACTAGAACAGTCAAAGGCTACAGTATGCAAGTGCTGTAACAAGTCTCAGTTAATCTAACACAGAACACACAGGACACATTTTTTTTTATTTTTATAAATTAGACAGACAGAAAATGAATAGAATGTCAAGAATAGAACTCATTTTAAATTTATTTAAAACTCTTGAATACACATGAGTGTATAAATAATGTAATCATGAACAGAAACCTTGCCAACCACATAAAATGATCAATTTATCCAAAAGTATTCCTGACTTGGACACTGCCATGAGGGTCTAGCAGCTCCACTCACTAAAAGACTGATGATGTTTTCATACCTGTCTGTTCCTTTCTTTCCTCTGGCCTGCAGGATCTCTTGCAGTTTCTTGATCACCACAGCAGTATTGATTTCTGTGCCTTTGGCGAACATCTTGGGCTTCTCCTTCACAAGCGGCACGCCGCCCTTCACCTTCTCCCATCCTCCTTCCTCTGCTTCTCCCTCTTCTTCACCCTCCTCTTCTGCTCGCTCCTTCTTCTTGTGTCTCTTCTTTTTATCATCCTTCTTGCGATCGGACGGCTTATCACCATCTTGAGCTCTGTGAGGACAAGTGAGTGTCAAGTCTCAGTGAAGAGTTTAAAAGACACTTTCTGCGCAAGTTGAATACAGAAGGCAGTCAGCTGGAAGCTAGATATTATACTTTAACGTGTTAAATATGGATATTTTTCTTACACAAACCCATCGATTCTTTTCAGAAGGCCTTTATTAACCCAGAGCTGTGTGGATTACTTTTAAAATGGATGGATGCACTTTTTTGGGCTTCAAATTTTGGGCTGCCATTCACTGCCATTATAAAGCTTGGCTTAGCCAGGACATTTTTTAACCCCTTAAGCCCTGAAGTTATTTTTAGAGTTTTTTTTGTCTGAGTGACATATACAATTTTAAAGACTCATAACTCCAAAACTATAGTAAGGAGAGTCAAATGGTAGGTATAATTTGTTAGCAAACATTTTATATTTAAAAAAAATATAAATTATTATATTTGGACAATATATTGCTGAGAAACTGCTGATAAAAGGCAATTTTTAAAAAATAATTTTACAAATATTTCTTATTTAACATTCAATAACTCAGGAAGGAAATAGGTCAGCAGAAAAAAATCTTTTTTGGTGATGTTCCCCTATATGTGGTCTGAATCTGGATCAAATTTTGTGGCGATATCATAAAGTAATCAAAATTTACAGCATTTAGAAGTCCTTGACATTTACAAAACTGTGGTTTTCTGAGTGAAATACACAAATTTAAAGACTCATAACTCAAACTATAGCAAGGAGAGTCAAAAAGTGTATCATTTGTTAAAACACTTAATATTTTTAGAAATTATAAATTATTACATTTGGACAATCTAATGCTGAGAAACTGCTGATAAAAGACAAATTATAATAATATAATGTATATTATATAGGGGTGTAACGGTACACAAAACTGACGGTTCGGTACGTACCTCGGTTTTGAAGTCCCGGTTCGGTATGGATTCGGTACAGCAGTTTTACAAAATTGCTTTTTATTAATTTTTATTCAACAGTGGTTTAATGAAAAAAATTGTGTCTGTCCTTAAATGAATTAAATTATAACTAAAAGTTTCTTAAAGATAATGCTGTAAACTATATAGGGAGCCCTTACTTACATATAGCTATTAAAGATTAACAACAGAGCCCAAACTATTAGCCTAAATTCAGTTGCTATTTATTTTTAGATATAATAATCAACACTCATAAGCTTCACATAAGGCAGTTTTTGCATTAACTTCTAAATCTAATAATTATTTTTATTCGTTGTTGAAATATAATCATTTAGTGGCTGTAATTTTCATGACAGGTTTATTTAAACATACATTAAATAAACAAGACATCACTAACAGGCTAAGTAGTATATAATGAATATATAACGGCTAATATAATGAATATAACGGCTAATATAGTGCATGTATTCAGTGAAAGAGTTGATTTCTCTAGTGAACTAACAGCTGTGGACACTGAATGAATTCTGAGTAAACGTGATTCTGCATGACATTGTTTACAAGCAGTTTTATTGTCTTTCCGCGGTTTAAACACAGATGGAGCGATTACACGACATATGATACATTTCAGTAAGTTGTAATGTATCCTCAACATACTTTAAGATGTATTAATTTATGTTTATTCTTTAGGAAGAGATGATCGCTTTGACTCGCTTTGAACTGATGCGCGTCTATCAGTCACGTCACATTAAAGAGCGTTAAAACGGCATTTATCGTTTGAATTTCGTGATAAAATGGACTGAATACTTAATATGTTCGTGTGGGAACTCGGATTGAAGTGGGAACTCGGATTGAAGTGTGTTCCGCGCTTACAACAAGCCGACTGTTAACTGTTAAAGATTACATTCATAACCGTTCGGTACACGCGTGCACCGTACCGAAAGCCCTGTACCGAAACAGTTCAATACGAATACGTGTACCGTTATACCCCTAATATTATATATATTATATAATAACACATAATGGGTATCATTTTAAAGTTTAGAATCTCAGCTTTCCAATGCATCCATCCTTTTTGATAAATTCAGCGACGAGCGCTGAGTTATTCATCTAAACCAGAGTGTACCGCCCACGGGCGCCCCCTAGCTGCTATATAACAAATAGCCATATTCTTCAAAACTGCACTGATCAACACAGCATCTGTGAGGAATATCTCGTGATCGGCACAATGGATTATGTTGATTTTGGACTCATTTTAATCGGGAGTATCAACTGTAAGTACTGATGTGCCATCTGAGCATTTTTCATGAAGTTACAAGCATAAACGGGACTTTAGTGCAAAACTTTCTTTGAAACGACAGAGGGCGACTCGGAGTAATTGTTCTATAAACCATCAGGAAAAAGCATCGAGAAGAAGTGGGCTAATGTAGCCTACACAGGTGACAATATTTATTTTAGTACACTTCACGGAAAACCACACTACAAAAGAATCATGTAAAACGTATCAAAATAAACCTTGATATTACTTGTGACATGAGAACAAAATGTATGTAGAAATGTAACGTTAACTTATACAACTAAATTTATGATCTCTTAAATGTTTCCTAATTTCAATAAACACTTTCGTGAGTTTTCACTTAGTTTCGTGAACTTTTCTTTATTAAACGTGCTTGTTTATGCTTCTGTAGGCTCATTTTGTAAATATGAGCAACTAATTTGTATGTGCGAACTGAACCCCCCTTACTTTGCATCGCCCTCCACAAGCTCTTTGTCTGCAACACGGCAAGAGGCCATAACGGAGAAATTAATTTTGTTCATTTGTAAGGACATGAGACCGATCAGTGTCGTGGATGGGGCAGGCTTCAGGGAGTTCTGTCAAGCAATGGAACCGAGGTACTGACTGAATAGATATTGCATGAATAAAGGATAAATGCACTGCTTCCACTGGTTTGATTATTTACCGTTTCTTGTCAAGGAAAAGTTCCATGTTTACCACAGCACAGCTCGCTCGGAGCGTTCGATATGCTGTAAAACTTAAATTAATATTGGTTTCAATCACTGAATGAAGCCTGCTATAAGAGTCGCAACCTTAAATTGCTGGCACAAAACTCTTGATCAGCACTCAAAATGTGTTTGTACATTTAAACCATTATGCGCAGAGAGCGTGAGGGTGAGAGAGAGTGAGGTCTGCGGTCTTGGCCATTAGTTGATTTACTTCTGTGTGTAGGTAATACGTTGTCAAATATTTTTAAACTTAAATAGACTACCTATACAAGCAGTTATGTCTCTTTGTATTAATTTGTCCTGTTATTGACGTAATGCACGTCACTGACAAAATGCGCAACCAGATGTTCGAATATTCGTGTTTTTTTAGAGGGAATATTCAAACGTCATTTTTGAGCAATTTTGACAGCCCTAGTGTGAACAGGCCTTAAGACGGGTATTTTGACATCATTTTGTGTGTATTTGACCGTTTAAGTGCAGTAAGCCACTTATTTTGGTTGCGACTCACAAGCTGTTTGAGAGGCGGCTTTATGTTCGCGCCACTTATACAGATCAGTGGTGCGTGCGCTTTTGGTGTGAGCATGAAACCTGTAGTAATAAGTACAATGATGTGCAATATAAGCACTACTTAACCAGAGCGAATGAGACAAGTGAGTGAGAGGCGGTGGGTGTGTCACTTCGCTGTCGGAAAGAAGAGAATGAGAATGCGCAGCTGATGTTATTGCCTGTGCCGCTGGCAACAAAACGGACACGAGACTGACCAGCCTATCACCGGTTCAGGCATGTGGAAAATCGGGTGATTCCGGTCCCTGGCCGGTCGATCTGTGCATCTCTAGAATAAAATCAGACACTCTCCAAGGCGTTTTCGTTTTGTAAAGCGAGAGACCTACTCGATAATGTCAACTTGCACATCGTTAAAACAATAAGTATGATATTGTCCGACTATACATATCACACCGCTACTTAACAGCTTTGAAGGTTGAAGCACATACTTTTTGAGGAAAACCACAGCCAGTGACGCTGCAGTTTCTTCATTGCCTTCACTTTCACTGCCGCTGTCCACTGAATCAGAGCCCCATTGTTCACTATCATCCTCATCACTACTCTCCGACTCTTCATCCTGACACAAAGACAAAGTAATGCATCATGAAAACATGTTCATGGCAGTCACACAGTCATTTACCCCCAAAATGACTTTCTGAAACGGTCTTACAAATGCTGAGTGTTTGGACTTACAGCAGCGCCCTTGAGGAACTTGCTGGCCTCGGGTGCCTTCTTCTCCTCTTCTTGAGGCTTCTTCTTCATAAAGCTCTTGGCAGTGACGTCATCATCATCATCATCATCATCACTGTCCGAGGACGACCCTACACATCACACGAGCAAATGAATAAGACTCGAGACACCATTCAGTCTTCCATAATACAACTTTATGGCAATCGACAGCGATCAACGATAAACAAGGGAGGCTAACCACTGCCAATGTCATCCTTCTCCTCCTCTTCTTCAGCTGACTGCTCAGGGTTCTGCAATAAAAACAAAGCAAATGTGAGATTGACAGCAAAAGAAAAAGACAATATAACATGTAAGCATATGGTATAAATGACTATTTTTTAATTACACAAATGACCATTTAGGACAAATGTAGTTAATTCTCAAGAAAGTAATGACCCAACACAAACATTTTTATCCTATAAGATATGTTCTTGGAAGATTTTGTGAGGTTTACATATAAACAGATTTTTTAAAACCAAATGAATGACCTCCAGAAGATTTATTATTGTATCATCCAAAACAATCCCTTACAATCTCAGAATAAATCATGCATCTCAGATTCTTTTACTTAATTAAACAGGCTGGTGCACACATTCAACTGCAAAAAGGGTAACTGCATAGTCTGGCTATCACCAGACCCAGCTCAATTTAAAGATTGAACATTGGTCTGGGGAGTCTGCTCTGTATTTTCTACTGCACAAGAGGCGTGATCAACGAGCATAATTCAAATGACTCTTTATGTTGGATAGTCCTTCAACCAATCAGACCACAAGAGGCGTGATCAATGGGCAAGGACCCATCGCTTCTCTATCCGTCATTGTGTTAAACCCGCCAATAGCGAGCCAGATGGATAAGCCAGTCTGTGATTGGTTCCCGCAAAAGTGTAACAGAAGCAGTAGAAACGAATGTACAGGTTTCCAGACTGAGTTGCATGGCGAAATCAAATCGCCGGCAGATCAGGCTGGGTTTACCCAGTCTAGTAACTGCAAGCTTCAAATACTCAAGACATGTTTTATTCAATACATGTGCATTAAAATTGGTTTATGTACTAGTATGATAATGTGTTAAAATTCAGGCAATAAAAAGATTATGGTGCTGATACTAGTCAAATCTATACTGAATGTGTTAAATGTTTTTAGTTGTTTCTTCCTGTGACGTTACAGCCCAGAGAGAAGCCACAAAAGATTGTTGAATGAAATGCCAGATACAGTTTATTGTGCAACCAAATTATAAATAATTTCCAGAAAAAAAAAAAGTTATGCATAATACAGGACTTTTAATTATAAACTAAATTCACAAATATGAAATTTCTATGCTTTACTACTTCCAATTGCACATTCAAAAAGATTAGTGAGATAAAATATACCCTCTGGCAATCAACTACAACATATTACAATATAATCACCATGAAATAATTCATCAATAGTAGATGAGCATAAATGTGTGGTAAATGTGCACAAAGGTGCTGCGTTTTGACTGAACATGAAAGTGTATGATTATGATCAAGTTTAATTATCTTATCTGCCCCCAAATTAGGGTTGGGTATCGTTTAAGTTTTTTTTCTCGATACCGGTGCCAAACCGATACTTTTAAAACGGTACCGCTACCTAAACGATGCCTGAACCGATACTTAATTTTTTTTTTTAAAAAAGCCACAAAACGAGGAGGATGACTTTAAAGAATGGCTTTTTTTAATGATTTTCTTTTTATTATTATTTAAATTGAACAATTTATTAAAAGTTTAAAGTATACTTAAATATATAAATAAATACAAAACACAATTTACTTAACAAATTCACAGTAAAACCTAAGCCACCTAACCCAAAAACAATAGGCCTATTTTAAGACTAAATAACAGTTACACTACAGTACTAATAACAGCAATGTAGTTGGTATTCTTGGTCTGCTATAAACCAGCTTCAAGGTTCAGCTTCATTTTTAACCATATGACCATATTCTCTGGCTAAATATTTTAGACCGCAACGCCTTATTGTTTCACTGGCGACGGTCATGCTTCTCACTTTTTTCTTTTTTAATTAAAATATTCACAAACTTGTTAACCATGTCACGAGCTATATGATATTCTGATTTTCAAATATGTGTGAGTGAATGTGTGTTAGTTGATCTATAATGCACGATGGGCGGCACCATGTTAGTTAGCGCCTCAGAGAATAGAATCTGTCGGATTTACATCACATAAATTCATCCTTGTCTCACGAAACACATGAAAGTAAGTGACTGCTGAACTGGGAGAAGAATAGAGTAAACTATAGTTACTATATAATGTGTATCTGATATAAATAAAACACGTAGTCAAATTATAACTGTCTGATAGGATTGTTATTGCCACTTCCATAGACATCAGTGTGTATTTTTTGCTAGTACTTATGAGCATTTAAATGTTGGAAACCTAAAATAAACATGATGTGGTTGAAAACACTGAATAGTTGTGATATGTGACAAGTGCTGAGCTCGTCTGTCTCTGGCTCGGCACCAGCCAAAGCGCGGAAACACATTTGAATTTAAGTGGCACCGAAATCTGCGTTCTGATTCGGTCCAGTTACATACCCTACAACCCTACCCCAAATATAAGACACCTTAAAATTATAATTAAAACCTTTGATGTACTATTTAAGATTTTATTTGATCAAACTGGATTTAAGACTTAAGGACCTGCTGAAATTCATAAACATGCTCATATACAAATAACATTTGGGCTACAGTTCAGTACCTCTTTATAGCTGACAATCTCTGTTTCAAAGTCCCTGTTGTATTTGCGGATCTTCTGGCGCAGAGTGCTCAAGGCTTTGGCGTTGTTTTTGTTCATCTTCTTCTTCCCTTCCTTGTCCTCCCATAGCTATAATGAAAGCAAACACTGTTGATTGCTCATGGACAATCATTAAAGGGATAGTTCACCCAAAAATGAAAATTCTGTCATCATTTACCCACCCTCAAGTCAAACCTGTATGAATTTCTTTTGCCTGCTGAACACAAAAGATGATATTTTGAAGAATATGGTTAAGCGAACAGTTGATGGACCCCGTTGACTTCCATAATATGATGGTTACAGACATTCTTCAAAATATCTTCTTTTGTGTTCAGCAGAAGAAAGACACTCGATACAGGTTTGGAACAACATGAGTGAGTTCATTTTTGGGTGAACGATCCCTTTAATCGTGACTTTAGATTGCCTTCTGGCTCCAGTATGATTACAGACCTGGTTGAGATAGTCCTCCAGATCAGCTAGCAGACGGATGTAGAACTGCGGCACACCCTCTTTGTCCACGATGGCTTTACTTTTGATGAACGCTCGACACAACTGCTCAAATTCCTCCAGACATTTGGATATATCTCGGATCTTCATGGCATTGCGGATCGTTTTGATGAAGTTGGTAAGCTCTTCAAACCTGAAACGCAACAGACATTGATGTGTTTATAAATGAGATCAGTGTGAACGCTCCTTAATTCTCGAGGCCTGACGTTGTGCGTTGGCATTTCGCGCTCACCTCTTGTCCTTGGCACTGCGTACCACTCTTTTGGTGTCCTCCTCATCATCGCTCAGCAACAGGGACCTAAAGAGACAACGGCAGAGTCACTACTGCGTCACAACTGATCACCTAATCACATAACGGAGCCCTTTTCACATTTCATGGCTTCTCAGAAGCATAAATCGTCATTGATGGGTAAACTTGTATAGTGGTGAACAGGAGACTACGACAAACTTGATTTTTTGCGTTGCTATTTGTCCATTGGAAAGAAAAAGTTCCATGATATAGTTAATTAGATAAAGTTAGGTCGACCATTGTATTGTTTTTTACAGATTAATCGGCACCATTAATAGTTGCTTTGTGGAACGATCAGCAATAGTTTTTAATAAATCCATTGCAGATAATTAATTAGTTTTTTACCAATTGCTGCACTGGGGAATCGCAATGATGAATACTGTGCTGATGATCATACAAATAACTGCGATTAATGATTTAATTCGGTTTTGCTCATGTCACTTACAGTGTAAAACTTGGAATTGTGTAAAATATAATAAGATTTATACAAAAAAAATAGGCCAATATGATTTACTTTAATGGTGTGAAATTAACAACATTTATACAGTTATTTACAATATAATTTCTCTTATTTGGATGGCAAAATGTGACTGAAATTTAAACTGCACAATTATTGCAGTTCTCAAATAATTGTAAATAGATTTAATAACAAAGATCAGACAATTAATCAAAAACTGCAAAACATTCAGAAATGCATGCAATTTATTTTAGTTAACAAAAACAAAACATCCAGTTACTGTTCATTTTCAAATAAAATTCAGAACTATTTTACATTAAGTGGAAAGGTTACGTTCATAATTTAGATTTTTAAAAAACTGACATATCGTTATCTGCATTATTTTCTAATCGTAATGATCAGTATCAGATTTTATTGCGATCGCATTTTTCACGGCCTTGCATGTACATTATCTCAATATATTTTATATGACAAAAATAAAAATAATAAAATAGTCAGTGGTCAGTAGTGATAAACCTTTGATCATTTTTTGTATTTTAATTGATTTTAATAATTACAAAACGTTAATGTTAGGAGAAAATATATTTTTCTTTCATATTTATTTTTAAAGCTATCAGCCGATTAACTGGTGATCGGCCATAATACCAATTTAGTTACCGGTATCAGCAAATCAGGAATAAGCCAAATCTTAGGTGTTGTATTAAAAACATGCTTGCAGTGGTGTTTACTATTATTTTTTTTATAGATTTTTTTTTATTTTTAAGCCAAGGTATGGTGTTGCAGTCTGTGAAAAGGGTCCATTCAGAAACACAGACTCACTGCTTATTGAAAGTAGCCCCGGTTGCTTTGGGGGTGATTTCATCGGCGGACGAGGATTCCTCCGACTCACTGTCGGATTTGGCGAAAAAACGTGACATAACAGGCGGCTGTTAACACTGAAATGAGAAATACAGAAATGAGAGAGTGAACAATACTTTCCCAAACCTACAAGGCTTTGTTTTCAAGCAATTAAACATACAAGCCTACAGCATCATTGATACATGAATTCCCAAGGGCTCTAAATGATCATTTGTGGTGAAAAACCTGTTAAAAAAGTAAAAGGCCTTTTAGTATAATTTGTAAACATGTCCACCTGCAGCTCCGCCTTTCTGCTGTTAAATCGTTGACTGATTTGTATGAAGTAAGAGTAACTTATTTTGTTATTAAAACTTAAATGTACATTTTCTTAGAAAAATGTATCGCATATGATCCATTAGGCTTTTGAGGAAGGGTTATTTATACATCTCACAATCATCATTGTATTGGATTGTAATATAACAAACTATGATTATAAAACACTAAACATTTAAATATCACCTTACTAAAACATATTATTGACAGATACAGATTGACAACTGATATTTATATGCATTATTTTTTTTTTTGCAAGTTATACATTACAAGCATCAGCACTTTTTGGCCATATCAACATCACCAAATTGGATTTTTTCTTTTTCTTCATAGAGTATAATCTTTATATTTTTACTACCATACAATATATGAGCAATTAAAAGCATGATGTATCAAATATAATACAAAACACAACGTTATAGAGAATTATTTGTATTTTCTCATGCAAAATATATTTCTCTTACTATTATTTCATACATCCTGCTTTACATGTTTAATGGCATAAGTTAGAAAATAACTAGGAAGTCTAAAACAAAACCCTTGTGTAGTTGCTAAAATAAAAAATGAATAAATAAAAGTAATAAAAGAGACACTACCGGAGCTCCTGGCAGCTGCTCCATTTGCTGTTGAATGAACTGGAATCCCCTCACTAGTTCACAACTGATAAGACCAACGTTTGGAGCATTAATGGAAATAAACTATAACCAATACCGTCTTTGGTGTGAATGGAAACATATGTGACGCACAATAAACGACTACAGCGTAGTTACATCAGCTATCGTGTAGACATCGACGAAAACGTGCCGCGACCGGCGGTTTCAGGCCTAACGGGACCGTAACTGCGTGTGTAAGCTCTACAGAACCGACAGATACCGCAACTGACACACAAAGACCGTACCTGTTATCTGCTGGAAACGTAAGATTCCTCGTTTGTGAATTCCCTTGGTGTATATTTTAGATCCAGATTTGCAATTTTGTCAGCACAATTGACGGCGTGCGTCAAAGACCTGTCGGCTACTTCCAGAGAGAGAGAGGAAGCGATAGAGACGCGCCAAACCTGCAGGGCACATGCTCTACCGCCACCGGGTGGCCTGGAGCAGAACTACACGGTCAAATCTCTTATTTTCAAATGGTTTTATTACCCGTCCCTTAAGAAATCTATCTATCTATCTATCTATCTATCTATCTATCTATCTATCTATCTATCTATCTATCTATCTATCTATCTATCTATCTATCTATCTATCTATCTATCTATCTATCTATCTATCTATCTATCTATCTATCTATCTATCTGTCTCTCTGTTTGTATATCTATCTATCTATCTATCTATCTATCTATCTATCTATCTATCTATCTATCTATCTATCTATCTATCTATCTATCTATCTATCTATCTATCTATCTATCTATCTATCTATCTATCTATCTATCTATCTATCTATCTATCTATCTGTCTCTCTGTTTGTATATCTATCTATCTATCTATCTATCTATCTATCTATCTATCTATCTATCTATCTATCTATCTATCTATCTATCTATCTATCTATCTATCTATCTGTCTGTCTGTCTCTCTGTTTGTATATCTGTCTATCTGTCTATCTATCTGTCTGTCTCTCTGTTTGTATATCTATCTATCTATCTATCTATCTATCTATCTATCTATCTATCTATCTATCTATCTATCTATCTATCTATCTATCTATCTATCTATCTATCTATCTATCTGTCTGTCTGTCTGTCTGTCTATCTATCTGTCTGTCTGTCTCTCTGTTTGTATATCTATCTATCTATCTATCTATCTATCTGTCTATCTATCTGTCTGTCTGTCTGTCTGTCTATCTATCTATCTATCTATCTATCTATCTATCTATCTATCTATCTATCTATCTATCTATCTATCTATCTATCTATCTATCTATCTATCTATCTATCTGTCTATCTATCTGTCTATCTGTCTGTCTGTCTGTCTGTATCTCTCTCTCTCTCTATATATATATCTATCTATCTATCTAGAAACATTTCAAAGTTGTGCTGCTTAATATTTGTGGAAACAATGCTTTTCTTTTAGGATTCTTTGACCAATGAATCGTATTTATGCGATTCCAACTTAAAAAGCGTTAATGTCATCGTAATTACACATCGCAAATTAACCATAGGAAATTAACACACTTTGTACCACGTGACCGTGCTATCGGAATCATCGCAAACACTTTTTTTTTGCATAATCACGACTTCAGAAGTGGGAAGTAGGAAAATATAAGCGTCCACATTGTTTATTCTAAGCGCGTGCTTGTCTACCGCTTTAAATGCTCGAGCTCGTAACAGCAGGATGGAATCTGATTGGCTGTCAATGTTTTATAGTTCATCAGCTGGATAAACCGTTCTGAAAATGATCCTGACGATATCGTTTATTTGTATCATTATAGCTGTGCTGGTGTGAACTATTCTTTAATATTGAGAACGATTTTTAGAACTCTCTTTATCGTCCTTGTTGTGTGAACGGGCCTTTAAACGCATAATTCCGAGTCAGTGAACAGCTCCGAGTAGGATGTCACGTGCTGTCATGGCATGGACGCAAAAGTTCAAATGAACCGCGTTTGTTTAAAATAGAAATCTTTTGTAACATTATATGCGTCTTTTCTGTCACTTTTACACCAATTTCATGCATCCATTCTGATTAAAAGTATTACTTGAAAAAAAAAAAAACTGATCCCAAACTCCAATTTCTTTATTAGAAAAATATTTGGTAAGTGGATAAGTGGACGAGTTGATCAGGCATAACATCTGACAAAGAAAACCAGAAAAATCACATCTTAAATTCATACAAAAGTACATTTTATTTTCACAAATTAAAAATAAAAATCAACAATAAGTCCTATAGAGAGAGAACAGTCAAGAGGGAAAAAGCACATTTTCTAAATCCAGTTTGGTGTGTCGTGTTCATGTTTTCCAGTGTCGTTAATGTCCATATATAATATATATATATAACTGCAGAGTCGGGAGCTCAGCATCTGCAGTAATTTCCTTCACAAAACTCAAAAGCTGTGAAACTGCGGTGAAAACAGATGACTGTAAACTATAATCAAAGCAGGAAACATGTCATAACCATTCTCTTACACATTTACAACTTGCGTGAGAAGAGAATATACAGAAAGAAAAGGAAGAAAAATATAAAAATGTCCAACAACCTGTTTTAACCTGCCGTTTCACAACGCAGCTTTCTGAGGAACACGTGAACCGCCACCTTCCCCTACTGCCATTCACATACATAATAAACGTCTACATCTACAGCATACAATGAGTCTGAGAGCAGGGGATTTCACAGCAGTGGGTGAGAATATAATGCCAATGTGTGTCTTGATGGCGAAAGAATGTGAAAGTGGATGGAAAGTAGAAAGAAAAAAAAAAAGAAGAGAGGAATATTACAGAGAAAGTAAAATAAAAATAAAAAGCACAATTAAGACAGTTGGGCAGGGAGAGGGAAACAGAAATACAGGTACACACAGGGCACCACTTCCTGTTGAGAGCGCTTGCATCCTAAGGACACAGGAAGCTCACAGGAAGTAGTCAGCGACTGGCTTTTTGGAGGGAATGCCTCTCGTTTCTTGTGGAGCAGCTTCGAATATGATGAATTCTTTCTGCAGGTGCTCGTCAAGCTCCAAGATTGCTGCCACATTACCACATCTATGACAAAGAAAAGAGCATGGCATGGTTAAATAAATACCAATATTTTTTGTGTCACACACACACACACACACACACACACACGAAAATAAGTATTTGAACACCCTGCTATTTTGCAAGTTCTTGGAAATCATGGAGGGGTCAGAAATTGTCATCGTAGGTGCATGTCCACTGTGAGAGACATAATCTAAAAAAAAAAAATCCAGAAATCACAATATATGATTTTTTAACTCTTTATTTGTATGATACAGCTGCAAATAAGTATTTGAACACCTGTCTATCAGCTAGAATTCTGACCCTCAAAGACCGGTTAGTCTGCCTTTAAAATGTCCACCTCCACTCCATTTATTCTCCTAAATTAGATGCACCCGTTTGAGGTCATTAGCTGCATAAAGACACCTGTCACCCCATACAATCAGTAAGAATCCAACTACTAACATGGCCAAGACCAAAGAGCTGTCCAAAGACACTAGAGACAAAATTGTACACCTCCACAAGGCTGGAAAGGGCTACGGGGAAATTGCCAAGCAGCTTGGTGAAAACAGGTCCACTGTTGGAGCAATCATTAGAAAATGGAAGAAGCTAAACATGACTGTCAATCTCCCTCAGACTGGGGCTCCATGCAAGATCTCACCTCGTGGGGTCTCAATGATCCTAATAAAGGTGAGAAATCAGCCCAGAAACTACACGGGAGGAGCTGGTCAATGACCTGAAAAGAGCTGGGACCACCGTTTCCAAGGTTACTGTTGGTAATACACTAAGACGTCATGGTTTGAAATCATGGATGGCATGGAAGGTTCCCCTGCTTAAATCAGCACATGTCAAGGCCCGTCTTAAGTTTGCCAATGACCATTTGGATGATCCAGAGGAGTCATGGGAGAAAGTCATGTGGTCAGATGAGACCAAAATATAACTTTTTGGTCATAATTCCACTAAACGTGTTTGGAGGAAGAAGAATGATGAGTACCATCCCAAGAACACCATCCCTACTGTGAAGCATGGGGGTGGTAGCATCATGCATTGGGGGTGTTTTTCTGCACATGGGACAGGGCGACTGCACTGTATTAAGGAGAGGATGACCGGGGCCATGTATTGTGAGATTTTGCGGAACAACCTCCTTCCCTCAGAGCATTGAAGATGGTTCGAGGCTGGGTCTTCCAACATGACAATGACCCGAAGCACACAGCCAGGATAACCAAGGAGTGGCTCTGTAGGAAGCATATCAAGGTTCTGGCGTGGCCTAGCCAGTCTCCAGACCTAAACCCAATAGAGAATCTTTGGAGGGAGCTCAAACTCCGTGTTTCTCAGCGACAGGCCAGAAACCTGACTGATCTAGAGAAGATCTGTGTGGAGGAGGAAATATCACCGATACCACAAAAAATTCTGGCATCGGTATCGGCGAGTACTTGAACCCATGTACCGATTCAATACCATTTTCTTAAACAAGACCTAGTTATGACGGCAAGCTTTGCCTAACCACTGTGTGGTTCTTCTTCGGTGCTCCGAATGCATTGCAAACACAGGAAGTTGTGCTGTTTTGCCACAAGGAACCACTGTTTAGAGCAGCGAAGAAGAAATGAAAACGCGTTAGCAGTAGGCTATGTCTGCTGTTTACTGGCTGTAGCAGTATTTCGTCTCTGCGTGAGAACTTGAACTTGAATGCACATGAAATGAAAGGAAATAATTTTCCCCCGGCCTTAATTTGAGACTGGCCTTTATTTGTTCGTGCTGGCCACGCCCCCGGCCACTATCAGAGGCCCGGCGTTTAATTGACTACAGGCTTTTATTTGAGGAAATACGGTAAGCAACCATCTAGGCATTATTATTATTATTAGAGAGTCTTAAAGAACAGAGAGCCTGAAGGGGCGTATGCTAATCTTGTACAGGAGCTAAAACTGTATAATGGCCGGTTCCGCACTTACTTTCAAATGTCCGTGGGACAATTTGTGGAGCTTGAGAGAGACAGTAGCACCGCATCTGACGAGATATAGTAGTCGTGGACGCAATTAGGTTAGAAAAAAAATCAACGAGTTTTAACTCAAAAGGTTATGATATTGTTGTCTGTAGCCTACAGTGGGCAAACACAGCTGCATCTGTACAGCTGTAAACACAACTACAGCTGTAATCTCATGAGAAATGCGATACCTGGCAAAGAATGTTGATTGAATAGCTAATGACATCAACTGGACATTTCGTGACCTTTGTTTTTTTTGTATGTGATTGGTTTAAGCCTTTTCTATCGCTGCGAGTGTTAAAAAAATAAATAAATCGACATCGAAAAGGAAAAAATAAATAAAAGTTTTTTCGCCGCAGCACATTCGCGTTCAGTGAGGAAGCATTACCCAAACAGCTGATCCAAAAATACCATTGCACGATTTATTCGCGCGTCAAAATTGCGTCCAGTGTGAAAGGACCTTAAAGCGTTTCTGCAGAATAAAACCGGAAACCGAGGGTAAAGCAGATATAACGCCATTGACAGGCGACTCCCTCACACGCCCCAGTTCCTTGGTTAAAATAGCAATTTCTCACAATTTACAAATAGTTGGAAACATTAGGGATATTTTAAGTACTCAAATGAACAAAATATATAACACTAGCCTAGTGGCTTTTGGATATTTTACTTTAAAAATGTTACATAGTGCACCTTTAACTGAAATAAACACAAAACTTGTTTTTATTTCAGCTCTAACATTACTCATTTTCATTTAGTTTAACTTGATTTACAAAAAAAAGAAAAGCAATTCTAACAAAAAAAAAAAACTAACTAAAACCATAAAATTGTTGAAATAATAATAAAGTAAAGTACAATATAAAAAAACCAATATCAGCTAGGGCAACATTAACCATTTTCAATTGGTTTAACTTGATTTACTAACAAAAGACAATAAATAAAATTATAATAATTATGGAATAAAATAAAAGTTAAATTAAATACAGTAAATAAAGTATTTTATTTGACCCAGTTGCCAAGGAAATGTCTCATTTTCATTTAGTTAACTTGTTGTACTAAAAAACTATGTATTAATAACAAATTTAGCCAAATAAAATTAATAAAAAAAACAAATAAATAAAAACCACGATAAAATATATATATATAAAAAATAATAATAATTTAAAATATCAAAAACAATAATGGTAACTTGGATACTAAAAATAATTGTTTCCAGTAACAATGACTATACTTTTCATTTTATGAAAAAATAAACCCCCACCTGTAGCAGTAGTTCGGAGCAGACCACACAGTGAGAACGGTCTCGTTGAAGTGCCACTTGTAACCTTCCATGACAAGCTGGTGCGCCCTGCAAATCATGTCGATGTCGTTGGCGGCGTTGAACTGGGCCACAACGTCACTACCGAACAGATATCCAGCACCTCGCGGACTAACGCCCCAGCCGGTGGTGTCTGAGTCAGACAGGGGATACATTCATATAATGAGATGCTGATGATGGAGAACATCTCTGTAGTATTCCAGAAATCAGAATTACCTTCAGGATCAGACCACAAAAGATCACACATGGGTCCGTCATGAGGCACTTCCTGTTTCCTGTCGATGGTTCTGATCTGGTCCAGAGTCTGGATTGAGGGCGACAGGCCTCCGTGTACACAGAAGATCTGTGGGGTCGCAAGATGAAAAACAAATCCAAGTCAGGCCAGTGTTGAGGAAACAAGTGGAACCTTGTTAAAGGGCTAGTCTTTTTTATTTTTGGGGGAACAATCCCTTTAATTAACAAACAAACAAGACTCACTTTGCCGTCAATGATGGCGGAGAGGGATAAGTAGTCGAAGATCTCTGTGCAGTACCTCCATACCGTGACTGAACCGTATTTTCTTAAACACTCATCGTAAAAGCCGTACACCTGTGTGATCTGTCTGGACTCGTGATTTCCCCGAATTAAGGTGATTCTGTCTGGATAACGCACCTGTGAGGAGCCATTGCCATCCATTAATTATGTCCACTTATAACAAGCATCACATCTCATTACAGACGTCTCATGAATAACACAATGACAGTACCTTGAGGGCAAGAAGCAGCAGAAAGGTCTCAACACTGTAAAAGCCTCTGTCCACAAAATCTCCCATGAAGAGGTAGTTTGTTTCTGGAACGTCGCCTCCCACCTGAAGGAGAACAGATTTTTAAACACCAATTGATTAAAGTGCCCCCATTACGGTTTTTCAGATATTGCCTTTAATGCAGTGTGGTATATCGCTGTCTGTGAAGGTAAAAGTTCTGCAAGTTGTAAAGTGCATAATAAATAAAGTTATGGTCTCCCAAAAGAAAGAATCGATTCTGAACCATCTATACGAGTCGTTTGTATTTTGAATCCCACCGTGTTACGGTCCTACGTCCATAGAGAACACATTTGCATAATGGCGCCTATGTTGTATGTTGTCCCCCGCAAACAACTTGACCAGTCCTCAAAACATGTCATTTTACTGACGACTGCTTCTCAAATCTCAGAGTTCAATGTGGGATTCGCAAAACACTTGCTCTTAAAGATGTGAACAGATGGGTCAGTGCGCTGTTTATTTGGACCAGCTGCTCCTTAGAATCACAACCTGTAAGTATGAATGATTATTGATATATATATTTTCTACCAGGTGTTATAAAAATATGTATAATGCAAAATATGTCATTTTGTGTTTTATATTGTTTTATAAGTATCCGGCTAACTCGCGTTATTACCGTCTTACTGAAATAGTTATTGCTAATCATCTGTGGGCCACTATTACCTAAAACCGTGTCTGTTAATGCAGATTGTCGGTCGTTCTTACTACTTTGAGTAAAGATGAAGGATGGAGCAAGATTTGTTTTGCAAACTTTATATGTTACATCGGTCATTCACGTAGTGCTCGGCTAACGTATCGCTGTTATTGATACAGTTCCCGCATGTGCACCGCAAGAAACTAGAAAAGACGAGTTCAGATGCAAAAGCCTCTAAAAGCCACTTTGGTCAAAAATGAGATAATACTGAGTGAATGCTCTCCGTATATAGTATACGTTCATAAAATACTTTTACTTCAAACCCACTAAATCCCAGCCTCAGCCCATTCAGAAGTACAGGTACTTAGGTAGAAACCTATACATAGAAGCTTATTTTAAAGAAAAACGTCCGATGGACTTAGAGGCTTTTGCATCTGAAGTCTTCAAATATACACATGGGTTTGTTGATGGACACACTTTTTAATGCTGGTGGTGAGGAATTACAGCTGTAACATCTCATAATGTACCTCAAAATGAGTAGTGCATCACTGAGAAACGTCCTGCTCAAGTCGCTCTTGTGATGGAGGCTCAGGTTGAATAATTCGTTCTTCCAATGTTTCATCATCGGACTCGCACTCAGATTGATGTGGTAAAATCAACACCATCCTTACTGCCTTAACAGTGTGTACAATCACTGAGGGTTGAGGAAGCCTTGTGAGCTGAAGTACAGTTATGGTAATGGACGTTTGTTTCCTATGTGCACTCTAAGCTGTAGACCAATCACAACAGACTGGGCCATCTGATCAATCAGACCAGAGTGGGCTCACGGAAAGAAGGGATTTAGAGAGACGGATTCATTCTGCTGCCAGGCCCATAGTTGGCAACGTCACTTTGTAAAGAAACACTACGCACATCAGTATCTTGAGCTGCACAAACACAGGCTGCATATGAAAACAGCTGACTTGTGCAAACGCAGCCCACAAGGTCATTGCCTGATTAGGCAGCATTTGCACATGAAGGTACCTCACCAAACTGATTTCAGACAGACATCTGAGGCAGCTCAACGGTTTAATGATCTACAGCAGAGGTGAAAACTAAGCAAATATTTAATAATTCGCACACAAACTGACTGACCACTAACTGCAGCTTTCAGACACCATCTTTATTTTTTCTAGCTCAACTGTCACAGAATGGGAAGCACAGGATTGTGGAATATCAAAGGCAGCGAAGCACACATCTATGCGCTCTTCAAAAATCCATCAGATGAAAGGATCTCAGGAGACAGGAAGTAAAGCTAACACTGGATTCGGACGTGCCTCGATGCCTTCCTACCACCTTGGAATGCTTCCTCCAAAGGCAGCATTTTTAAGTTTTCAGACGCAGCCATAGTTGTGTGACTGGAGTTTTGTCTGTGTTTGATGACATTGCAGGGTGTTGCGAAGCATTTTGTCAAATGAAGGGAACTTTAAGAGATATACCATACTCAGAGAGTAGGGAACAGTGAACTCTTTGTAGGGACCTTTGTCAATCGGAAAGCACCAGAGTTCACGGAGCTCTCATATAACAAAACGGATGATCTGAATCAAGTGGGTCAGATAAGAGAGACATGAGGACTGGAATTGGGAAACCTTGAACTATATTATCACCCAGCTCTACTATGCTAAAAGCTACACTAAAGGGCCGGGTATACTTCATTTACCTCATTCAGACATTTCCTCGTAGCTTTTAAAGTATACTCAACCGCGGATGGCCAAGTCCGACACATGTGCAACACAATTGCTGTGACTCTTCGGTCTCTTCTGTCTTTCTTGCGCATATGAACTGTCTGCACGGTCTCAAATCGGGCTGCACACGGACAGGGTGTGCGGCTGAAGTATACTTTGTGCTTAAGGCATGAGGATATTAAGATATTATAAAGAATAACATCAGGATTTTCTGTAAAGCTGCTTTGAAATATTGTGTATTGTCGAAAGCACTATGCAAATAAAACTGACTTTGACATTCGGTCTGAATCAATGCCCATAGTATCAAAAAAAAGAAAGACAAATAAATTAGACTTACCCTAAACAATTCCTTCAGGTCATAAAACTGCCCATGGATGTCACCACATACCTGAAGAGAAGAAAAAGCTATTTAATTCTCATATATTGTATATGATCAAAGGAATCATTTATTATTTTTAATCTTAAAGATATTTATTTTTTCTGTGGAACATTAAAGAAGATATTTTGAGAAATATCTCTTTTTTGTTTTGTGGAAATCATTAGACACCAACAAAATATCTTCTTTTGTGTTTTGCAGAAGAAAGCTCGGCAACATTACAATAAGGTCCCATTAGTTAATGCATTAACAATGAGCAATAGGGCTGTGACGGTGGCAGTTCTTTACTACCGCGGTGGTAATGGATCAACTACCGGCGGTGGTGCAGTGGTTGGGGGTACACACACACACACATATATATACATATACACACACCTCAATTAAATAGCCTACATTTTGAAAATAAAAAATATAGCCTAAATGAGGCTCAAACATTTATTTAAGCATGCGTGTTTATTTTAGTACTTGCGTCAGTGAAACAACATCCTACAGCCTGTAAAACATTTAAATAAATATCAGTAAATAATATTAATATAAGAAAGTTGAATATTAGTTAAAAAAATTATTTCCCCACAGAGGTGCTTTGCGCTGAAAGAGATGTGGGACACGAGCAGGAAAGAGACATTCGATTTTTCTAATATCTTCATGTTTTCTCAAATTCTCCTAATGTTCCTGGAGAGCAAATTTATTTTTCGCAGGGTCAAGAACTTTAGGCTTTGTTTGATTATGTGATGCGAGAGAAAGTGAAACTAAACATCTCTGCCATGTATGAAATGCGATATACACATAAACTTAACGCACTAACATTCTAATAAGCACAAACTGTGTTAAACAGAAGTAAAATGAATCTGTCATACACCGTTTTCTTAGCCTAGAAAACTATACGCACACTAGCGGCAGAAAATAGATTTTGCCGCAAGTGTAGCAACTCTCGGTAGACCTGAGAGCTGGAAAAACCAAACTCTGGTCAGGCCAATCACAGCGTGTGAAGAGTCGGTGGGCGGGCTTAACATAATGACGGCAGAGTTGCGGAGGTTCTGCGTGCTACTGGTAAACAAAGAAGCTGGCGAACAGCGGTCTTTTGAATCGGCTTTGGAAGACTTGGAGTTAAGCTTTTCTTTGAGAAAAGAACGGCACTGAAGTCATTCTTAAGAAAAGATGTGTTCGAAGTTTTGCCGACCGGATACGGTTAGCTCGGCTTCACCTTCTTCTTTGCTCTGGTTGGTTGTGGCGCTCATGGCGCTATCCAATTGCGTGCAGAGGGAATTTGAAAGACAACCATTTATCCGGTCCCTCGGATTGAGCCCTGCCAAAGGAGTGTTCCCAGACCCAACATCTTGATGTGGGTCTGGCTTGTCAGGCTAGCGTTTTCTACTTTACCACAGTAAATGATGGGGATATACTCCTAATTAACAGCAAACAAAAGGAAGAAACATTTATAATCCCCTGTGAGAGACGTAAATGAAGATTTGAGAAAATAAATAAGAGATTCTATGTCCACTAGAATAAAATGGAGCAAGCCTATTGTTAAATTCGTAGAAAATCGGGTGACCAGATCGGAAAACACAGGCAAAGCTTAAATTTGGCTCACCTCACAAAGCCTACCTCTCTCGTTCGGCATGAATCCATTTTTCCATGGCTGCGATGTGACATTTAATTGAGAAGCTATTATTTATTTTGTAAATAAAGGTGTGCTTCACTCATATCCTAATATTCAAGTAAAACAGCATTTCACCACCGCCGGGGTGCGGTTGTCATGTTTGTCAACATGGTTGTCACAGCCCTAATGAGCAATATTTTTGCTATAGTCACGTGACCATATTAAATCTTTTGATTTGAATAATGTATTAGTAAATGTAATAAAGGCCTTAGAAGTACTTTTCATTGTTAGTTCATGTTAACTAAAGGAACTTTACTGTAAAGTGTTACCAAAAGCTCCTCCGTTTGCGGATACTTACTGTTACCGGAGAGTCCACCCTCTGTACGTTGCTCTCCTCTACAAGAATCTCTCTGGAACACACATTGGTGTTGTATGAGCATATGATCAACATTAAAAGGCTTTTTAAAGCGACTAATTTGTTTTCTACTGGTTGTAATCACCTGGCTTTGGCACACAGGGCTTTGACCTCATTTTCCTTGATGAGCTCACACCTCCTCAGCTGGTCGATCTGTCTGTCCAGATCACTCATGTCACCCATGGCGGATCGCTGAGACACCGTCTAGCTGTTTCCCCCTCACGAAACCAGTGAATACAGCTACTGTAGCACTAACAGTGTCTCTCTGTGCAATCCAAACACAGACACATGCAAGCGCACACACTCACACCAGATGAAGAGACGTGGAGAGGTGGCGGGACGAATCTGGACACAACAACCTGTTTAGAGTAAAGAAAACAGAAGAGGAAAGACATTTCAACATTAACCATACTTTATACTACGGGGCCGTTGAATGCTTGAATCTGATTGGCTGATGAACGTTCTGAGGTGTGCAATTATTTTCTGGGAGATGCACAGCGAACGTAGTTCCAGGGAGCTCTTGACCGCATTACAGTTCCATATCACTTCGCATAGTTAACTGTAATAACGGACTAAAAAACAACAATATGACAGACGATTTTCCTAAAGTAAATCTTAATATTTACGGTGAATAGAAAACGTTCAACAACTGGGCGGCAGCAGTATTAGACAGTCCAGATGAAAACCAACAGACGGAAGCGGACATCAACGGCAAGCTTTTCTGTCTCATTACTGAAATCACACACTCGCACACGCACTACAGTTTGCACAGAAAGGTGTCATCGCTGCCCTGACGATTTGATCAGTTAGCCTATATAGTGGAGCAACTTAAAGGCTACACGTGACATTTTTTCACTAGTGAGGTAATAACAGCGCTGTTTAGAGACGCACAGAGGTTAGCCTAATTCACACAAGCTCTCTCTCTCTCTCTCTCTCTCTCTCTCTCTAATAACTTTATTAATAACTGCAGTAGAATGCTATCAACGGCTCAAGCCTTCGTTAACAGCTTTAAAATGACGTTTCAGAACTAGCAAAAGAGCCGTTGGATGAGACGCGGAAGAAATAGTCCTACTCACAATAGCGATTTAAGTACAAAAACCGGACGAATCCCTTTAAATATATCTTCGGATCGATGTCTTGAGGTGTGGTAACCATAGTATAATCGGAATAATTGACGACGGGCCGTTCAATTATTAGAATAATAATGCACACCCGAGGTGTAACGGCCACTCCGCTTCGCGTCATGACCGCATCACCACCTCGGGTGTGCATTATTGTTCTAATAATTGAACGGCCCGACGTCAATTATTCCTTACATATAGCTCTCCTATACCAGTGATGAAAATATATATTTTTTGATAATTTAAACATTAAACAAGCTTTTTCTATGGCCTTGGTTCCAGAAGTATTAATCCCATTCATTTTTCAAAAGTCTTAATTTTAAAAGCTAAGCTATGAACCTTTATATACACATTAACCTGAACCTACATTATTAACTTTGATTTGAAACAAAAAAAGTTGGAAAATTTGACAAAAAGACAAAGGTGCAAGACTGTGAACTTAACAGATTAAAGCCACAATGTGTTATTTTTTGCTGTTAGATGTTGCTTATTCAACAAGGCACTGCTCGATGACGCCTTGATTTCGCAGAGCTTTTATTCTGTCACAGATGAGCGTTTCCGCTTCTTCTGCTCATGTGTGTGTGAGGTAAGTAACGCAGCGCTCTTTTATCATATTACACACATTTGAGTGTGTTGAAAGTTGTTATAATGCTACGGTGTGCGTTCGCTCGGCGGCTACTATGAGACACTTGTTCACACTGCAGTAAGAGATCGATATTAGGCATGGTAAAACATGGTACTCGCGGTAAATTAAGAACACCAGGGCCATACAATACGACTAACTGTGTTGAGCCGTAGAACAATGATTAGTTTTCTGTGGATGAATGATCCAAACAGTTGCTCTCCTGTCTAATAAAACACACAAATATATTAAAGTGTCTTTGGTGTTTCCATGGTTAGGGTTACAAAATAAAACCAGAAATTGAGGGTAATGCTGGTATGACTGTCATTGGTAGGCGACATAAGGTCTGTGTCCTGTTCATTTCTCTGGATTTAAACATTCTTGGAAACATTTGGGATAAAGAACACAAGTCAAGAAAATATATAACATTGTTCTAGTGGTTTTTGGATATTTTAATCCAAAAATCTTACATATTGTGCCTTTAAATGAGGGAGAGAACTACAATCCCATAAAGCATTGCAAATGACAACTGAAATAAAAATGGAGAAATATAAAACTACTGATTTAAAGATGTAGGTTGAGAATATTAAAACTTTTCCCGTTCCCCCCCCCCAAAAAAAATTGCTTAAAATTAATTATTATTAAGTAGGACGGTTTTTAACTCTTGCGATCTATTGCTTCAACCAAATGCGTGCGTTGGAGGCGGGACAAACTTGTTTGCTCGACCAATAGCAAACGGAGGGCAATTTGAAAACATGTCTGTCTGATACAGTTATTTTTCCATTCCGTGTGGTGATAGTAGGCGTTTATGACATTCTTCTTTCAGACGAATACAATCGGAGTTATATTAAAAAATTAAACATAACACTTTACAAACTATAATCTCTAACTTCCGCTAACGGTCGTACACACGTTCACGAGAGACTGCCGTTCCAGCGTAGGACGCAGGCGAAGCGCAAGTTCCTGTGACGAATGCGGAAGTGCTGAGGATAGAGCAAAACAAAACTTGGTTCTCGCGAGAACTAGCATATTCTCACCGAAGCGTCCACGCCATACGCTGGAACGCCAGTCTCTCGAGCAGGGGCGTAAATCGCGGGGGGGGACAGGACCCCCCCCAATCTGAGGGCTGTCCCCCCCCTGAAAACCATACTGTAAATAATATAAATGATATATACTTAAAATAAATGTGTAAGTAGTAAAACAATTCAAACGCAAACGGGACAAAAAAATATGTTTTAAGTTTGAAAACATTTTGAGTCCACGAGCCGAAGCACGGCATGAGCCGAACGGGCAAACCGCTGACAGACATGATCGCGGAAGATTTGGTTTCAAAGCGAAATGTAAAAGCGCCCATTTAAGGGAGTGTCTCATTGTATTGTTTTCTTGCTGCGTTTTTCATGCGCCCCCAAATTGGCGCTCATTCTAAACCAAAAGTATATGCGGACGGCCGCTCCGCCAGATGTGTGTTGGGTTTTGCTCAGTATGATAAGTGGCAGATCAGAGGCTTGCTGCAGTTGAATATCTAAAGATCTGAATATCATAGTATAAAATACTATGTGGAGGACGCAAGATAATTATAATATGACTGCGTGGTGAACCTTAATCGTATTTAAACAACTATCACTTCGTGTTGTTGGTCAGATAAAATGAAAGAGAAAAGAAAAATGGACATTACATCATTTTTCAGTGCACCAAAATGCCAAATAAGTACGAAATGTGTTTTTTTTTTTTTTTTGTGGTACACATATCCTTACAAGTACGATTTTGGCTGTATTATTTGTGTCCCCTTCAAAATTTGCTCTTGAGAAATTTCATGTTTATTGTCCCCCCCCAACTTTTAGATGAAATTTACGCCCCTGCTCTCGAGAACACGTGTATGACAGTTAGCGGAAGTTAGAGATACCAGTTTATAAAGTTTTAAATCTTTTATTTTTATATACAACTCCGATTGTATTCATCTGAAAGAAGAATGTCATATACACCTAGGATGATTTGAGGACGAAGTAAATCATGGGATAATTTTCATTTTTGGGTGAACTATCCCTTTAAGTGTTGTGGCTTTAAATGGCTTACATAACCACGGGCAAAACAATAGTCAACGCAAATTAAATCACATTATGAGGCCATGAAGAAGAAAAAATGACAAAACAGTTTGTGTATACAGTGTATTAGTATACACTCGTTTTAATGTGAAGTTATTAGTTCTTTCTAAAGAAGCAGGCCTTCTGAAAACAGTTAGAATAAGTAAAATCTGAATATTTTGATGAGATTATTTTGAAAAGAATTGTGAATGAGGTCAATAGCCTTTGGTAAAGAAACCTGCTGACTATGCAGCACAACTCAAGTTCTCATATCACAGTCATACACGACCTTAATCGAAAGTCAAACGAGTAAAACTAATCTAAAACTGGTACATTTACATCTTAATAGGATGACAGTTCAATTTGGTGTCTACATAAGCCAAACGTTACCACAGTTCTGTTTGAAATAAAAGACAAAATTACTTTAATAATCAAAAGGCTTTCAATTTCAATACGTTGTCAAAATGATTAAAGGGTCTACATAACATGTAATAACTACTTAGCTCGGTTCGCTTACCCAACGTGACGGTGAATTAGACTGGCACAACTTTCCTGAAAACTCATCGATGAATTAAATAACCTCTAGACAAATATGAGAAGCACTCCACCGATAATTATAAGTCACTGCGATGTCCTAATGTCAAACTTCACCTAAATTTCCAGCCACAGGCGAATTGATACGGAATTAGCGGAGCTAACTAGCATGAGCAGCTAAAGGCCTGAAAAAATGAGCTCATCTGCCTGGACATCTGCTCAAATACACGGCCAGTTTATGCTTCTTTACCGCTTAAACCACAACAGAGTTCAAGAAACATACGAGTGGCACCTACCTTTAATCGCTCCGAACAGACCTGTAAAAAACAGAGCAATCTAAAGATTATAACGTCAGTCCGCTTTTTAGGGCTTCCACCCGGTTCGTCGGTCTTTTTCTTCCACCACCCTCTACCGGCGTCAAGCGCCTCCCTTTTGGAAAGCCAGACATATGTGACGTCTGCTGCTCCTAGTGGCGTACCGACATATATGACAGCCAACGACTCTCCTCTGCCCTCTAGTGGCGGAGTGATATATGACAGCCAACGACTCTCTGCTGCTCTCTAGTGGCGGAGTGATATAACAGCCAACGACTCTCTGCTGCCCTCTAGTGGCGGAGTGATATGACAGCCAACGACTCTCTGCTGCCCTCTAGTGGCGGAGTGATATGACAGCCAACGACTCTCTGCTGCCCTCTAGTGGCGGAGTGATATAACAGCCAACGGCTCTCTGCTGCCCTCTAGTGGCGGAGTGATATAACAGCCAACGACTCTCTTCTGCCCTCTAGTGGCGGAGTGATATGACAGCCAACGACTCTCTGCTGCCCTCTAGTGGCGGAGTGATATGACAGCCAACGACTCTCTGCTGCCCTCTAGTGGCGGAGTGATATGACAGCCAACGACTCTCTGTTGCCCTCTTGTGGCAGAATGATATATGCAGCCATCGACTCTCTGCTGCCCTCTAGTGGCGGAATGATATATGACAGCCATCGACTCTCTGCTGCCCTCTTGTGGCAGAATGATATATGACAGCCATCGACTCTCTGCTGCCCTCTAGTGGCGGAATGATATATGACAGCCATCGACTCTCTGCTGCCCTCTTGTGGCAGAATGATATATGACAGCCATCGACTCTCTGCTGCCCTCTAGTGGCGGAATGATATACGACAGCCATCGACTCTCTGCTGCCCTCTTGTGGCAGAATGATATATGACAGCCATCGACTCTCTGCTGCCCTCTTGTGGCAGAATGATATATGACAGCCATCGACTCTCTGCTGCCCTCTAGTGGCAGAATGATATATGACAGCCATCGACTCTCTGCTGCCCTCTAGTGGCGGAGTTATGTATTTGACAGCCAGTGACTTTCATTCTAGCTAAATTAATTTCTCAGCTGCATCCCCTCTAAAAACAACTTATGCCTTGTTAAATAATACCAAACACCATAATTGTACAAATATTAAAGTATTTTTTTCCTTCATGTTTTGATTATTGTCTATTCAATATTATATATATTAGATTAGATTTTTTAAATCTTATTTTTATTCATTACTTAGCACCTTATTCTAATACTATTTTGTATTTTATCTGTTATATAGTACATTGTGTCCCTTTGTCATTACTTGTTTTGTGTATAATGCTTTGGTAAAATGCATGTAAATATAATCACACCAATGAAGTACTTCACATTGAACATTTTAAATGTACTCTCCTCCGCCATCTAGTGGCGGAGTGATATGACAGCCAGCGGCTCTCCTCCGCCCTCTAGTGGCAAACAGACATACATGACCGCCGGCGGCTCTCTGCGCCACCTAGTGATAAGGCCCGACATTTTTTTGTACTACAGTCACAGAAACTTTAAATACTGAAATGAAAAGGTGCAACAAAGTTTATTGATATTTAGCTTACAACATTTTTTCTTCATACTTAATTTTCTTTCAAATATAAATAAATACAGACACAAATAAAGACTTCTTATAAGCTCAGTTAAACTGTTTATAAAAACACAACAAAATAACTGAAGTAAAATGAAATGTGCTACAGTTGCGTACTTGTGCAATGGAATAATTCCTACAATATTTACCAGGCTGCATAGTGCTTGAATACGACAACAACTGACAAATAGAAATAGGTGGAGAATGCATCGGAAAATCATGATGTGATGAAATGTATCACTCCTTAGGCTTTTTGAGTTTGTTTTTGAGTTCTGCCATCATCAGTGGACCCCCCATGCTGCACAAAACAAATTAAGTTAGTGCTCTATTTGTTAACAACATAAAGTGAAGAGTTCAGGTTGATATTTCAGGCCATACCCAGGATGTTTCGGGGGTGTCCATTTGGGTTTAGCTGACGCTTGCTCTTGTTTGACAGAATCCTCTGTTACTGCAACTGCCTTTTGCTGAGAAAGACACAGTTATACCACAACACATACACACCAAAAATAGCTACCGTGATACAAAAGTAAATGCCTAAATGATGGCCAATCAAATCAAAGAAGGCGGGGCTTAATGTTCACTGAAGACGAGTGTGCTTACACAATTCTTTTAGTTTTTACAGTGAATGAGTGCATGCGTGATAAGGTATAAGTAGCTAAACATTTAATATTTGGCAACTTTTACAATGGATATGTTTAACCAGCCAAAAGTAACATACAGTGATGCAAACTACTCAACATTTTAATGTAATTTCGCCATTTTGAATTGAAAATATGCTATCATTTAAATGATGTCATTCATAACTGAATGTAACGAGATAAGAAACGTTACATTTTTGACATATTATACACACAAACAAGAGTGAATGTGTGCATATTTTTAAATAAATTATTATTTGCAGAGAGTTTAAATGGACATAGACTATAATTAGACCAGGAACTTATTTTACCATTCTTATTTCTTTATTCCCTTAAATCCCTTTTAATCCTTTAATTACTCAATTTCTTTAAATAAAAAGTCACCCATTTGGTTAAAAATTGAATGAATCATGAATAAACCTAATATTATGCATATTTGTCAGCCATACATAAATTAAAGGTAGGATTTCTGTAATAGTACTAATAAACTGAATGTGTTTTAAATACACAATAACCAGGTTTATATGTTTATCCAAATCATACATTTTAACTAACTGAATATTGTTTGTTCCACAGCTAGCCATATTCTCATGTTCATAATTTTAAACTGAATACTTTTAATTGTCACAAATAGGAGATTTATGCTGATTTGAATGAATGCATTCTGAGTTAGCTAGAATGCATTAGTTAATAAACTATCCCATCATTTTTTTGCATGCAGAAATCTAGCTTGTTTCATTTATGTATGACAGACAAATATGCATAAATAACATGTTTCTCACTTTATGTTAAAGGGGTCTTGGACTGCGTTGTTTTATGATGTTTCCTGGGGGCTTATAATGTTAGAATGCTTTTTACATCAAAAATTGTCATCATTTATAATAAAAGGCATTTTCCTGCCCTGATTTTAGCCTTCTGCTCTGAACGCTCTGTTTTAAGGGGTGTGTCCGCTGTGAGACTTCAGTGTAAACGCCCACTGCTGTGATTGGCTAACGTCTTTCCATTTGAAATAGTATTACTCTCTCTTTTAGCGCTTTTTACTTTTACAGCTCTCATGGTTAACTAATCGTGAAAAGTGTTGCATTACATTTAGATCAATGGCAATATATTTAGATCTATGGCATTATATTAAGATTGCGGCATGAAAGGTTGCAGTGATGATCATTGTAGCCGATCACACACATGTTGAGCGAATGAAAGGAGTGATCTCATCATTGCAACTCAGTTTCTGTACACTAACAAATGCTTTCATCTTCACTAACAGCGCAAACGTGATATAGTTAAGAGATTCGTTGAATAAAACGGGAGTCACTGATAAATGCTAGCCTGACAAACCAGACCCACATCAAGGTGTTGGGTCTGGGAACTCACCATTGGCAGGGCTCAATCTGAGGGGCGGGATAAACGGTTGTCTTTCAAATTCCCTCTGCACGCAATAGGATAGCGCTACAACCAACCAGAGCAACGAAGAAGGTGAAGCGGAGCTAGTTGATAGATTAAACTTTCACCGTATCCGGTCGACAAACCTCCGAACACATCTTCCTTTCTTAGGAATGACTTCAGTGCTGTTCTTTGTCCTTTTCTCAAAGAAAAGCTTAACTCCAAGTCTTCCAGAATCGCGGCCAAAGCCGATTCGAAAGACCGCTGTTTGCCAGCTTCTTTGTTTACAAGTAGCACTCAGAACCACGCCAACTCTGCCATCATTATGTTAAGCCCGCCCACCGACTCTATACACGATGTGATTGGCCTGACTAGAGTTTTGTTTTTCCAGCTCGCAAGCCAACGGAGAGTTGCTAGACGCCCTGGCTGCAAGATAGATTTGCTGCCGCTAGGGTGCGTCTAGATTTCTAGGCTAGATAAACGCGTCGCTGATAAACTCTCGTGTTTGATTGACAGCTGCAACACGTGCTGCTCCAATGATTGCAAAGGGAGCTTTCTTTGATCGCTTTCTTTATAGAATCGAATCACCGTTAAATAACAGATTATTTTCATCCTACTAAGAGAAACAATGCAAGTTGACGTTTAGTCACTGGTTTGATTTACTGACACAGACAAAGAACATCTGACTACATGAATCATCACATTTCAGATCAGGCTTTAGAATGAACACAGTTACTTACAAATTGCATTAGTGTCGAGCCCAGGCACCGCACAATATTTTGTAATCCTCAACGGCATGTTTATTGCTGGGTAGCACGATCCGTTTAGCGCCACGTCTACGAGACGGTGGGCGGGGCTACAGAAGCAGGCGTACATATTTATCTTTTGAGGTGGCGGTTCAGCATATTATGACGTCAAGGGTCAACATATTCTGAGATTGAGAGTTTTCTGGGCCTGGTGCCAATAACAGCTTTTCTTTGACTAACAAGGAAGTTCTCAGCTCCGAAACCTACATGATATTCTTATATCACGATGAACTTTTATATATCAAAGGCTCAAGGGAATGTTGATTTCTCAATTCATCACCCCTTTAAAACTGTGTAATCCAAATGGGTGGAAATGTTATATGCAAGCAATTCAAATTCATGAACCTTAAATTTAGGCTTAAATATTTAAATACATTGCCATGTTTCCATGAGGACTCGCCTAGTTTGTGTTATGTACCTGTGGATGTAGTGTGTGCTCTGCGTCTCCTCCTTCTCTCGCTTTCTTCCCAAACTCAGTTTTTCTCAGGGCCGGCAGCCCTGGGCCAAGTCCTAAAAAAATATATAATGGACTGATTTAATGTACTACTAAAATTTGAATGCACTTATCATTACGATTTTATTGAGGTAAATACCTGGGAGTTTAAATCCAACCAGCCCTTTACTTGGAGCAGAGACGCCAGCTTTCTGAGCACATGCTGGAGGCTGTGGGGCAAGGGGTTCGACCGAGATCATGTAAAGGAGCTTTCTGGGGTCTTTGGGTGGCCGAACTAGGGGATTCTTCACAGCAATTCTAGACTTCTGAACGGTAAAGTCCAAAGATGAGTCCTTGAATGCCTATGGATAAAAAGTCACGATAGGTTTAACTTTATCCATGATGTAGGAGGACATTTGAATTTCTATAATTCCTATAAATACTGTTAAAACAAAAAGAATTGTGAAAAGCGCTAGACAAATAAACCTTAATATATCAGTAGAGCTTTAACTCAAAATATTCAATAGTACCTGTAGATCCAAATCGGTCTTCGCCACTGGAAGGTCTTTGCTCACTCGATCAAATCCTCTTTTCATCCCAGGTCTGCTGATTTCCATCAAGTCTTCATCATGACTCCTCAACTCTGTTTCTCCAGCGATGACTTTCTGTATCTGCTCATGACGTCCATCAGCTTCAGTTGTTTCACACTCTGGTGAACTTTGTAGCTCATTTTGTTTACCAACTTCACTACTTGCGTTTTCCACCTCCAATTCTATCTTCCTGTCCATTGTCTCACCTAATAACTTCCTTCCTTCTTCAAGGACGAATGCATCATCTGGCACTTGTAATTCAGGTCCTCTTTCAACCTCTTTCTCATGAACATTCTGGTCAAAAATATTTGTCTCCTTTTCATCTGCATGTCTAAAACCTCCAATGCTTTCTGTCTCTCCATGGTCCATGTTTTCTATTTGCTGTTCTACATCTTTTCCATAAAGCTCAGATTGGACAGTTGCGTCTGTGTTATCTGCGTCTTCTCTCTTCCTTTCACACTTTTCATCCTCATGTTTCTGATCACATTCTTCATCGTTACCATCTTTTTGTTCAATCTGCCCCGCTTCATCCAACTCTAGTGCTGTTTCACTCTCCTTACACTCACTGTTTGCATATACTCTTTCAGCTTGACCCTCATCAGATGAAACCGCTTCATTCTCAACATGTGTGTCTCTTTCTGCGTCACATGAAATGCTCCCTCCATGATCGGTCCCATCAAAAGTTTGTTGCTCATGATGTTCATCAGCTTCAGTTGTTTCACACTCTGGTGAAATAATATGTGGCTCATTTTGTTTACCAGCTTCACTACTTGCGTTTTCCACCTCCAATTCTATCTTGCTGTCCATTGTCTCACCTAATAACTTGCTTCCTTCTTCAAGGATGAATGCATCATCTGGCACTTGTAATTCAGGTCCTTTGTCTTCAATCTCAGTTTTCTCGTGAGCATGCTGTTCAACAATATTTTTCTCCTTTTCATCAAGAAGATGTTCATCTGCATGTCTAAAACCTCCAATGCTTTCTGTCTCTCCACTGTCCATCATGTTTATCACTAATTCCTGTTCTACATCTTGTCCATAAAGCTCAGATTGGACAGTTGCGTCTGTGTTATCAGCATCTTCTTTCTTCCTTTCACACTTTTCATCCTCATGATTCTGATCACATTCGTCATCGTTACCATCTTTTTGTTCAGTCTGCCCAGTTTCATCCAACTCTAGTGCTGTTTCACTCTCCTTACACTCACTGTTTGCATATACTCTTTCAGCTTGACCCTCATCAGATGAAACCGCTTCATTCTCAACATGTGTGTCTCTTTCTGTGTCACATGAAATGCTCCCTCCATGATCGGTCCCAGCACCAAGGTAAGTTTGGTGCTCATGATGTCCATCAGCTTCAGTTGTTTCACACTCTGGTGAAATAATATGTGGCTCATTTTGTTTACCAGCTTCACTACTTGCGTTTTCCACCTCCAATTCTATCTTGCTGTCCATTGTCTCACCTAATAACTTGCTTCCTTCTTCAAGGACGAATGCATCATCTGGCACTTGTAATTCAGGTCCTCTTTCAACCTCTTTCTCATGAACATTCTGGTCAAAAATATTTTTCTCCTTTTCATCAAGAAGATGTTCATCTGCATGTCTAAAACCTCCAATGCTTTCTGTCTCTCCACTGTCCATCATGTTTATCACTAATTCCTGTTCTACATCTTGTCCATAAAGCTCAGATTGGACAGTTGCGTCTGTGTTATCAGCATCTTCTTTCTTCCTTTCACACTTTTCATCCTCATGATTCTGATCACATTCGTCATCGTTACCATCTTTTTGTTCAGTCTGCCCAGTTTCATCCAACTCTAGTGCTGTTTCACTCTCCTTACACTCACTGTTTGCATATACTCTTTCAGCTTGACCCTCATCAGATGAAACCGCTTCATTCTCAACATGTGCATCACTTTCTGTGTCACATGAAATGCTCCCTCCATGATAAGTCCCAGCACCAAGGTAAGTTTGGTGCTCATGATGTCCATCAGCTTCAGTTGTTTCACACTCTGGTGAAATAATATGTTGCTCATTTGGTTTACCAGCTTCACTACTTGCATTTTCCACCTCCAATTCTATCTTGCTGTCGATTGTCTCACCTAATAACTTGCTTCCTTCTTCAAGGATGAATGCATCATCTGGCACTTGTAATTCAGGTCCTTTGTCTTCAATCTCAGTTTTCTCGTGAGCATGCTGTTCAACAATATTTTTCTCCTTTTCATCAAGATGTTCATCTGCATGTCTAAAACCTCCAATGCTGTCTGTCTCTCCACTGTCCATCATGTTTATCACTAATTCCTGTTCTACACCTTGTCCATAAAGCTCATATTGGACAGTTGTGTCTGTGTTATCAGCATCTTCTTTCTTCCTTTCACACTTTTCATCCTCATGATTCTGATCACATTCGTCATCGTTACCATCTTTTTGTTCAGTCTGCCCAGTTTCATCCAACTCTAGTGCTGTTTCACTCTCCTTACACTCACTGTTTGCATATACTCTTTCAGCTTGACCCTCATCAGATGAAACCGCTTCATTCTCAACATGTGCATCACTTTCTGTGTCACATGAAATGCTCCCTCCATGATCGGTCCCATCAAAAGTTTGGTGCTCATGATGTCCATCAGCTTCAGTTGTTTCACACTCTGGTGAAATAATATGTAGCTCATTTTGTTTAGCAACTTCCCTAATTGCGGTTTCCATCTCCATTTCTACCATACTTCCCATTGTTTCACCCAATAACTTCATTTCTTCTTCCAGAACAACTGCACCAGCTGACACACATTCTTCAGGTTCTTGATATTCTGCATCACCAAGTTCTTCTGTTGAAAATCCTACCAAAGTTTCTGTTTCTTGTACCATTTCAGTTTCTATCATTTCCTTCAAGACTTGATTGGTTATTTCTTCCACATACTCTAAAGCGCTCTTCCTCAGATCTGTGTCTAGAGGCTCCTGCTCTTCGATGCATCGATCTGATTCACTTTGCAGATCTAGAGTTTCCTCCAGAGACTCTGCTGGGCTCAAAGTCCTTGTTAATACAGGTCTCACATTGGTTTGGTCCTCTGCAACATGTTCTATCTTTAAAGGTCCAGTGATTTCAGAAATACTTGAATTTCCCAGTGATTCACTGAAAGTGTCTATTGTTTCTTGAGACGATTTGCATTCTCTGAACTCAAGAAGCTCATGTGTCTGTAAAGTGACATTTCTTTCACTTTGCGTCTCAAGCGACTCTGCTTCCTCATCTTCTGAACTGGTCTTTATTTCCGTTGTTTCAACAATCAGCTCAGTTCTTAACTCGACCTGTTCTTTAAGAGAGAACTTGGTTTTGTCTAGTTCCTGATGTGTCAGACTTTCTGTTGCATCCAAGGATTCGATTGGAGTTTCAATGTGTTGTTCAATCTCAACAGCTTCCTCAACTGCTTTCTGTTTCTCAGGATGCTCAACAGAGCATGCAACAAAAGTTTCTGTTTCTATCTGCTCTTCTGCAAGGCTTTGGAGCTCATGTTGGTTAGTTTTGACCACCTCAAAACATCCCAAAGAAGTCTCTCTCAATGCAGTCTCTGGCCCTTTCCCTGATTCTCCAGGGAACTCACAAACAATCAGACCTGAAAACATGCCTTCAGTTTTTATGGCCACCTCAGGCGATCCAGTTCCTGTTTCTGAAGTATTTTCTAGAGTATCCTGTTTTGAATCCAACAGCAGGATGTCTTCATCGAATACTGAAGTCATTTTCAGTTCCGTTTCATTGTTTGATACATTTTTTTCAGATATTTCTTTGGAAACTCTATGCTGTGTTTCTACTGACTCCAGCAACTCAGATTTAGTCGTGTCTTGTTCACTCCCAGTCTCTTCTGTAGAATAATCCAGCTCTGGTAGCAAATCTTGCACTTGTGATTGGCTTCTTTGGTCTTCATGAGTCTCAGTCTTCTCCAGATCCTTCAGGCCAATAATATTTTTCTCCATTTCATCAATTAGATGTTCATCTGCATGTTTAAATCCTCCAATGCTTTCTGTCTCTCCACGGTCCATCATGTTTATCACCATTTTCTGTTCTACATCTTGTGCATAAAGCTCAGATTGGACAGTTGCGTCTGCGTCATCTGGGTCTTCTGTCTTCTTTGAACAATTTTCATCCTCATGTTTCTGATCGGATTCTTCATTGTCACAATCTTTTTGTTCAATCTGCCCAGTTTTATCCAACTCAAGTGCTGTTTCACTCTCCTTACACTCACTGTTTGCATATACTCTTTTAGCTTGACCCTCATTGGATAAAACTGCTTCATTCTCAACACGTGTGTCTCTTTCTGTGTCACATGAAATGCTCCCTCCATGATCGGTCCCAGCAAAAGTTTGGTGCTCATGATGTCCATCAGCTTCAGTTGTTTCACACTCTGGTGAAATAATATGATCAGATTCTTCATTGTCACCCTTTTTTCCTTCAATCTGCCCAGTTTTATCCAACTCTTGAACAGTTACACTCTCCTTACAGCTTGCATTAACTCTTTCAGCCAGAACCTCATCGGATGAAACTGCTTCTTTATCAACATGCATGCCACTCTTGCATCCTTGGCTTTCTGAATCACCTGAAATGCTCCCTTCATGACCGGTCTCAGTTGACCACATTGCACAATGGAAAGTTGGTTTTGTTGCAGTGTCAACATGAAGTTCAACATTCTTGTCGTCTTTGACCACATCAGTATTTTCCCACTGTACCGAGGCCACTTGCACTCTGACTTCAGGCGGGGAACACTTGACCTCTGCTGTACTTTCGTCATTTTGATTAAATTTTTTCTCTTCCTTCTCAGTATCATTTGCCTTTACGTCTCTGTTAATCTGGTTTGCAGCACTTTTCAAGACAATATCATCTGCTCTGGTACGGACACTTTGGTTTCCTTCATCTGTGACTTCCGGTCTGAGATATCTCGCAACAGCCCCTGACAGATAACCCTAAATGAGCAAAACATTGAAACATATGACTCATTGAAGATATCTAATATATGTAGAAAGCATTCTACATATATTATACATAAATACTAATCCAAATCACACAGATTAATCATTATTATTCACCACTAAATCAGTAAAACTGCATGTACTTACCCAAACAGTCCAAATAGTGCGACCAATGCGGTTTCCCGAGCCTTCAGGCGCATCCATAGCCGATTAAATAATAATAAAAAAATTTGTTGACAGATCAATGAAGTTCCCTCGAAGTTAGCGAATGTTTCTTCACAACATTCGGACCATTATAAGCACATGTCCTTTTTATAAGTTAGGTCCTTTAAAGAAAGTTATATGGTTGCTGACTGACGGAGCTCGCATTTGTTTAGTTCCTGACACTCATATGTCCGGCGTTTAAATGAGGAAGACGCGCTGTGTGAAGCTGCATTAACACCAGTCATCGCACAAGCACAAACACTCGCACGGAGTTGGTTTGTGGTGAGAAAAACATTAGAGTCATTGGACCTGTTATGTCCAACCACACATCATTTCGGCGAACACTTCTCTAAATCATACCGGCTGCGTGTCAAATCCTAGTGAGCTGCCTTAATAGACGGCACTTTGGGCAGACGCGTTGTGTATTGCATTGCGCGTGCAGTATTTCAGACGCGTGCAGCATTCGTACATCATGATTGAAATCTGAATTTGAAACATCTTATAGGCAGAATGCACCATATGCTGTATAGGAAGGAATCTCATTAGGTTTTGAAACACAAACATAGTTTTCTGCTGCAACAGTTGATTCTGCGCAACAAGTGTGAGCAGCACCTCAAACTTCCGTCAAGATATTTCATCCTATTAACATTAAGATGTAACAAATTATGCGTTTGGACAGTTATGACTTTATTTATGGTAAAAAAAACTAAAGCATTAAATGTCATTTCATTAATGAAATGAATATGCCAAGTGCTGTGGTTGAGGTTTGACATCGTCTGCTTGGACAAAATTAGTCATAGTGGTGTGTTCTTTCCTTCTTTCTCACATACTGTTTTTTTTTAAACAAACACATGAGCTTAGGCCTAATTAAAAAACAAGTTTATTTAATTAAAATTGATGGTAATTCAAAAATGTGAAGTAAACACTAAATATTCAGTTTCATGCATCATATTAGTGGTAAAAGAAAATATTTTTAAAAATTGAACAAATAAATATAACAGCAAAACTTGAATATCATGAGTTGTTTGGATGTTCATTTGAAATAATCTTGATGGCCATCATGATGACACTTCCTCTGCAGGCTCTGCAACACACAAAACTGAGAAGTCAACTTCACCTTCTGATCTATAGGCCACTTACATCATATCTGTCAACAATATTACAATGCAAGTCAAAGTTTGGAATGATTAATTTTATGTTTCTGAAAGAAGTCTTCTGTTTTTGCTGCTTAATATTTTTGTGAAAACTGATAATTTTTTAGGGTTATTTGATTAATAGAAAGTTCAAAATAGAACTTTGAAATAGAAATCTTTTGTAACATGTATTTACTGTCACTTGAATCAGTTTAAGGCATCCTTGTTGAATGAAAGTATTAATTTATGTCTTTAAAGAATATATATATCTTACCCCAAATTTTAAATTGTAGTTTATCACAGTTTCCACAAAAATGTTACCACAACTGTTTTCAATACTGATAATAATAAGAAATGTTATTTGAGCAGCATATTAGAATGATTTATGAAGGATCATGTGACACTGAAGACTGGAGTAATGATGCTGAAAATTTTACTGTAACGAAACCCAGCAAATGACTCATTGTGGAATGTGCCTAGGTGAAAGACCGTCTCTGCAGAAGAAAATCAACGCCTACTTCATCATTGCAACTTTGGCCCCGCCCACTGGTGTGTTAGTGAGATGACGAGGAGAGAAGAGAGACAGGTTGGACTACAAATAACATTACCTTCCAAAGGATCCTAATGCTAGGAATGTGGTTATTTATTGTCAACAATGTGAATGTCTCAGTTGAGCATTATGTGTTTGTATTCTGTACATTTCACTGTGGATTCTTTGGTAATTAGTTACAATTTTGACGCAGGCTTTGCAAACAGGCTTTTACGATATGGACTCAACAGTAATGCCACAACATGTAAATAACTGTGTTAATTCTAATGACTGATCTGTGACCAGTGATTTCTGATATGTAATGACTCATGTACAGTCAGATATTCTTTGTCTATGTGTCAGTAAATCAAACCAGTGACTAAACGCTCACCTATACATTGTTTCTCTTAGTAAGATGAACATAATCTGTCATTTAAACTGATTATATTGTATATAGAAAGCGATCAAAGAACGCTCCCTTTACAATTACTGGAGCTATCAATCAAACAGCGCAAGTTTATCAGTGAGTGAGTTCTGGACTCGGGCCAAAACTCCTGTTATAAAAGTCCCTTTTATCTATAGTCTTTGGTTATAATCTACAAATCTCTTATTTACATTGTGTTTGCACTGTTAGTTATGATGAAAGTGTTTGTTAGTCATGTTGCAATGATGAGATCGCTGCACAATCTAAATATAATGCCATAGATCTAAATATAATGCTAAAGATCTACAGTAAATATAATGCTATAATCAACACTTTTCATGATTAGTTAACCTTGAGAGTGCTGCAATAGTAAAAACGTGCTAAAAGTTTTCGAAAGAGTTCCACATGTAATACTAGCTATTTCATATGCAAAGATTTTCAATCACATGTTCAATCACAGCAGTGGGCGTTTACACTGAAGTCTCACAGCAGCCAATCACAGCAGTGGGCACTACACTAAACTCTCACAGCAGCCTATCACAGCAGTGGGCATTTACGCTAAAGTCTCACAGCAGACACGCCCCTTCAAACAGAGCATTCAAATCAGAGGCTAAAATTATTTTTCTTTTTATTTCTTTTATTTCTAAATTATGAAATTTTTCGAAAAATCATACTAAGATTATAAAAAAGCTTAATTATTCCAAACTTTTAATCAGTTTTGGCCAGTGTGTACATTTTAAAGAAGTAGATATAATTGAGAATTTAAATACATGTAATATATTTGAAATTTAATTTGCACATGCACAACATCTTGTACCTCAATATCAAGTAAGAGACACATTATTTACCTGTCCAGGTAAGGTACGCAGGCAAGTTTAGTGCAGGATGGGTAATCTCCACAGTAACTCTCAGACGCTCTCTCTTCTCTTTCCTCAATCTCACAGTGTTTATATATGATGGATCTATGTCCTCATCATTCTCTTCCATATGCTTGTTCGGCTCAGGTTGTTTGTCCTCTTGTTCTGATTTCTTTCTTTCCACGCATTCATTCATCTTTTCATATTCTGCATTATGGTCCACACTAGGCGGCCTGATTTCTGTAGAGTAAGCCAAAACTTTGTTTTGAAGGTTGTTATGCTGAGAAATGTTTGCTCTATATAAGAAATATTGGCATGCTTACTACGTGCTTGTCCTCCTCTGCGACTGCCACTTTCCTGTCGTCCTGTAGACCTCACCAAAGCACAAATGCTCTTAAGCTCTAGTGTCCCCTCACTGTTTTCTCTCTCTCTCTCTTTTGACAAAAGCTTGGAGACAGTTGTGCCACCAGCTGCCCAGAGCAGTTCAGCCGCAGGCTTTCCTCCAGAGAGAAGAACAGAGAACATTCCCACACCATCTCTGCTCCAGTGAACCGACAATGTAGGAGGGATTGAGGGAGCCACTGAGAAAAAAGACAGAGAAAGAAAGGTGTGAACAACAAAATGTGTGCAGTGCTTGCATATGCACACATCTGATGCTCTAAGACATTGTGGGTGGTTGTTCGAATGTTGCTTTGTATTTGCTAGGGCTTGATTGCATCAAAAGAGCTCATACCCATCAGTCTCTATGCTATTCTGGTCTTTAGATATGGTTTTGGTCGCTCTGTTTGATCATCTTCCTTGCAGTAAGCAATTTCTGAGAAACTGTTGAAAGCGGATCAGACTGAGCAACACAACACATTTGTAGCCAATCAGCAGTAGGGGGCGTGTCCACTCATGATGGGGGAGAATAGATAGTGTGTCAATCAGCAGTAGAGGGTGTGTCCACTCATGATGAGGGAGGAGAGAGAGTGTGTCAATCAGCAGTAGAGGTGTGTCCACTCATGATGAGGGAGGAGAGAGAGTGTGTCAATCAGCAGTAGAGGTGTGTCCACTCATGATGGGGGAGGAAAGGGAGTGAGTTAATCAGCAGTAGAGGGTGTGTCCACTCATGATGAGGGAGGAGAGATAGTGTGTCAATCAGCAGTAGAGGTGTGTCCACTCATGATGAGGGAGGAGAGAGAGTGTGTCAATCAGCAGTAGAGGTGTGTCCACTCATGATGAGGGAGGAGAGAGAGTGTGTCAATCAGCAGTAGAGGTGTGTCCACTCATGATGGGGGAGGAAAGGGAGTGAGTTAATCAGCAGTAGAGGGTGTGTCCACTCATGATGGGGGAGGAGAGAGAGTGTGCCAATCAGCAGTAGAGGACGTGTCCACTCATGATGGGGGAGGAAAGGGAGTGAGTTAATCAGCAGTAGGGGGTGTGTCCGCTCATGATGGGGGAGGAAAGGGAGTGAGTTAATCAGCAGTAGAGGACGTGTCCACTCATGATGGGGGAGGAGAGAGAGTGTGCCAATCAGCAGTAGAGGACGTGTCCACTCATGATGGGGGAGGAGAGAGAGTGTGCCAATCAGCAGTAGAGGACGTGTCCACTCATGATGGGAGGAGGAAAGGGAGTGAGTTAATCAGCAGTAGAGGGCGTGTCCACTCATGATGGGGGAGGAGAGAGAGTGTGCCAATCAGCAGTAGGGGGCGTGTCCACTCATGATGGGGGAGGAAAGGGAGTGAGTTAATCAGCAGTAGAGGGCGTGTCCACTCATGATGGGGAGGAGAAAGAGTGAGCCAATCAGCAGTAGGGGCGTGTCCACTCATGATGGGAGAGGAGAAAGAGTGAGCCAATCAGCAGTAGGGGCATGTCCACTCATGATGGGGGAGGAGAAAGAGTGAGCCAATCAGCAGTAGGGGCGTGTCCACTCATGATAAGGAGGAGAGTGAGTGAGCAAGAGGGAGATTTGAATAAAGAACGTATAAAGAAAGATGGCCAGGTCAGAAAGGTTAGAGGAATATCACTGGAAAAGAAGGCAAGGCAAGAGGCAAGAGCTTTAGGACCCGCGTCAATATTAGAAAAGCTTTCTAGCACTGAAGATACCTAAGTGGGAAGGCCTGAAAATGGACACAAGGTTGCATTGTTTCTTCTCCATACATGAGTATTGGTTTTGCTGTGTTTCACAGAATCAAGATTTGCTGTAATATTAGCTATAGTGACAATTTTGAGTGTTGCATAAACTGTATGATAATTTGTTTGTTCTTCCTTGTTGTTTGTTTGTCGTTTATTTTTTTGTAAAGCATTGTGTTTGTGCATTTTGGGGGAGGAGCAATGAAGGGAGCGGTGTGTTTGTTTTGGTTGATTTCAAATATCAACTGGGTTTCTCAGAAATCACTTTCTGCACCTTTAATAGCACTCACTTTTATAGCACAGAGACCTTAACAAGTCACACGACCATAGCAAGTCATATTAAACATAAGACATATTAAACATAAAAAATAGACACATCAATTTATCTCTATATATGATATCTATTTACATTTCTTTTTTGAAATGAGAAACATCCTTATTTCTTCCCAGTGATGACTGACAGCTAAATATTTACACACTACCATTCAAAAGTTTGGTGTCAGTAAGATTTTTAAAATAAATAATTAGTTTAAAATTGAACTTTCTATTCATATATTTCTATTGATATATATAAAAAAAAATCACGGTTTCCTCAAAAATATGAAGCAGCGCAACTGTTTTCAACATTGATAATAATAAGAAATGCAGCAAAGCAGCATATTAGAAGGATTTCTGAAGGATCATGTGACACTGAAGACTGGAGTAATGGAATAAATTACATTTAAAAAGTGTTCAAATAAAGAACAGTTATTTTAAATTGTAATATTAATTATATACTGTATTTGATCAAATAAATGCATGGGTGAGCATAAGAAAGTTCTTTCAAAAACATGTTTTTTTGTGTGTGGCCTTTTACCGATATGAGCATTTCTCCAGACTCTCTCCACAGGTTTCAGGAAGGAGCAGTGTGCCACTCTGCAGACGATTTCTCCTCCCCTCGCTGTATCATCCAGCGCTTTAAGTAAGGCTTTTGCTCGAAATGTCCTCGGGAGAGTTTGCAAAGGGCCCCAAAGCTCAGCTCCGGCTTTGATTTCCCGTTCGCTGTCCTCTCCCTCTTCGATCTCATTCCCTCTTAGATGCAGCCATTTAACAGAGATTTCAGGGGGGTAGAAACCAGTTATGTCGCAGGCGAGGGTCAAAGGTCCCTTCTCAGCAGATGGAAGGGGAGAGATGATTTCTGAAACTGTGGGCTTTTTTATGAATCCTAAAAAAAGAGAAAAAGTCAGTTATTTGATCAAAAATTTGTTTTTATTGTTAATGTACATCCAGCCTCGAAATGGATGATACTGCTCACTGAAAATTATCACTTTACTCGTATACTGTATGTATGCAAATAAAGTTGGATATAATCTATATATAACTTTATACGATAATAATTGCATTTTGCAATGATATAAGTAATCACTCAGCTGTGATTTTCTTTAAAGTATTACTTTACCTGAGTAAATTGTACAGCGATCAAGCATAACATTATGACCGGTGAAGTGAATAACACTGATTATCTCTTCACCACAGCACCTGTTAGTGGGTGGGATATATTAGGTGGCAAGTGAACATTTTGTCCTCAAAGTTGATGTGTTAGAAGCAGGAAAAATGGTCAAGTGTAAAGTTTTGAGCGAGTATTTTGACGAGGGCCAAAATGTGATGCCTAGACGACTGGGTCAGAGCAGCTCCAAAACTGCAGCTCTTGTGGGGTGTTCCCGGTCTGCAGTGGTTGGTATCTATCAAAAGTGATCCAAGGAAGGAACAGTGGTGAACCGGCCACAGGGTCATAGGCGGCCAAGGCTCGTTGATGCACGTGGGGAGCGAAGGCTGGCCCGTGTGGTCCAATCAAACAGACGAGCTACTGGAGCTCAAATTGCCCAAGAAGTTAATGCTGGTTCTGATAGAAAGGTGTCAGAATACACAGTGCATCGCAGTTTGTTGTGTATGGGGCTGCATAGCCGGCTCCAGTGGTTTAACCTCACTTTTATAAAGCGACGCACTAGTAAACTACATATTACTAGTAGCAGGGCCGTTTTTAGGCATAGGCAAACTAGGCGGTCGCCTAGGGCGCCATCAGTAGGGGGCGCCAATAAGCGCATATCTGGCACTGACGTTTGTGTGTAAAGGGTGTCACGGCCACCCTAAAATTTTTTTATTGCCGCCCCCACTGGTTCCCCTACACTATTGGATCAGAGAACTGTCAATCTGATGATTCCTATATGCCATCAGATCAGAGTAGGCTACACTCTAAAAAAAAAGGTTCTATATGGCACCAAAAATGGTTCTTGGCTCGTAATCTTAGGGGAACCTTTTTAAGTGCTATATAGCACCAATTTTGGTGCTTCAGAGGTTCTTCACCGGTTCTTTGACTAAGGTGCTATATAGCACCGCTACCATATACAGAACATGTTAAGATATGGTGCTATATAGCACGAAAAGTGGTTCCTCTATGATTACGACGAAGAACCATTTTTGGTGCCATATAGAACCTTTTTTTTTAGAGTGTACTGCCAAAAAAGTTTGCGTTTGGAGCGCTCAACAACACCATTAGATCAATGAACTCGGTCAATGCTTTGGCAAGGTAACACTTTTTTAACCCTACAATAAAGCTAAATTCAAACTAAAGGCCAATTAAAATAACAGGTATAAATCTGTATTTTAGGGCAGTATTTGTGGCAGTCTAGAAATCACGCTGTGAATGGGCAGATAGCATTGCTCGGTGTGTATGTTAGAGGCAAAATATAACTACACACTTACTTCAGCATTTCATGATTATCAGTTATATTTTGAGTCTATAAAGCTTTCTTCTCTTATTGCTCCTCCAAAATCTTTTTGCACCAATGCATTGTTAAAAGAATCAGTGTGTTTTGTAATTGTCCCATATAAAATTTTAGCGGCCAATTTAAAAATGGTATAATAAAATGTGCAAATTCAGAACATGAATACATCCTTTATTAAATCACGTTGATGAATTTAACGTATCTTTACGGATGGTGTTGAATGCTGAATCGATTCATTCAGTTCTAATAGTGCTTAATGCACATAATAATTATGTAGTTATGTCTGAGAACAATTTCTTAGCAACTAGGGACTGCGCAAATATAGGCTATAGGCCTAGGGCTATACAGGCATCTGGCTATTAATTTGAATCCTTATTAACAAATATATACAAATAGAATTTGGTATGTATGTATTTGTTAATTAATACCAGTAATACCAATGTTGCTTTTTAAAATTTGACTGGGGGCACCAATAAGGATTTCGCCTAGGGTGTCAGAATGGCTAGAAACGGCCCTGACTAGTAGTCACATAATTGACCACTTTATTTACAAAATATTAATCTCCAACGTGCGTTCACGCAACAACTTCTGCTCTCGCTTCAACATAACACGCACGCGTTGAGGTGCTCTCGTGAACACGTTTTCATTAAAAATATCTTCATTTGTGTTCTGAAGATAAATGGAAGTCTTATGGGTTTGGAACGACATGAGGGTGAGTAATTAATGACAGAATTTTCATTTGTGGGTGAACTAACCCTTTAATCTTATTTACAAGAATTCAGTTATTTCATTCCAGCGTTCACCTCTAGTTTCCCGTGTGATGGGTTGTTTTAAGGCCATGTGGTGAACGGTGACCCACACCCTGGTCTCCCCTCTCTCCAGCTCTGCGTTGGGCAGCCTGCACTGGCTCATGGCTGAAAAGAAGCCTTGAGCATCAGGCCGAGGAGCTGCCAGCGCTGGCGGGACGGACACCGGGCTCAGCTCCCCCCCCTCACAGAACCAGCGGAAGGTGATGACGTCCGGGTGAAAGTGAGAGGCCTGGGCTACCATTGTCACAACACCTGAGGAGAGGGTCTGTTACTGACAGCCTTTCATAATGATGCGTTTAGTTTGACATATTTGAATGTGTGTACTGAATGTGATACCTCCTTCCTCATTTGGTTCTGAGAACTGGATCTCTGAAACTTCAGGTGGTGCTAAACAAAAAAAAACAATACGATGTAAACAAATGTAAACATGGTGCAATGAAAATAGATATAAACCTGCATCTTGTTTTACATGCTAAAAGAGAACAAAACTTTAGAACCAGGAACCAGTAGCTGAAACCAACGTAAGGTGAACCTCACCAAGCCTGGGTCAACAGGTCATATTTCACTCTAAAATTAATCTACAAATAACTATTTTTTTAATTCAATTCTCATAACTGTAATGTAAAAACAAACAAACAAAAATGTAATATATATTTATAGAACTATTTAAAATTAACTATAGAATTTGCATTTATTTTTATTTAAAAAATATTGTATTATTAATTTATAATAATTGGAGGTACAAAAAAAATTAATGTCTAAACACATTACAATAATGATTTTAGGGAAAATGTGATTAATTGTCATGAAAATAATGTCTAATGCTAAAATATTAATGGTGATAAACAGGCTTGATTTTCTTTGCGCAAAATATAATTTCTTCCAATTTTTAATTTTGACCTGGACATGTTTTCTGAGAGATTTTCCCAATAGCTTCACAGGAAATAAAGCAAGCTGCAGATACTGTAAATCATGAGGTTAACATATGGTGCGTTGAAGTCACATTTTTTTTTTAATTGACAATAAAACGATCTAATTTGCATGATTGAATTACAACAAAATATATAAAAACAATTAAATTAAAAAAGAGCAAAAAACCTGATGCACATTTTTTATTCATCGTTTTGAAGAGGTTAGATAATCCTGCTCTGACCAAATTAATTTAAACACACGTGACATCATAATTACGACTTCCCAACTTGTAAATACAAACTTCCCAGGAGGACTTGAACGCACCAATACACCTCAACATGCCCTCTGACCTAGAATAGTAAACTTGTCGGACACTCTCTCAGCCACAATCTTGTCTTTCCCCTTATACGAGATGTGGCATTTGAAGACTACGCCCTTGTGAATGGACAGGTTGGGTATAAATGTGACAGAGGAGAACAGTTGTTTGTTTAAGCTGGAGGTTGAGCGCGGTGGCATCTGAGTGTGTAGCTTGTAATATCCTGAGACAGTAGAGGACAGCAGAGGGCCTTTCTCTGACACCACAGACACACGAGAGTTGCGAGGTGTGTAGGAAGCTGAGTGAAAAGAATATCTTTTCTCTGTGTGTGTGAGAGAGAGAGAGAGAGAGAGAGAGAGGCACATACAGAAAAACAGCCAGTTTAATATATAAAATATCGCATGTGTAAATCCACTACTTTCATATCAACTACATGTGTAACTTTACCATCTGCTTTTGTCCATTTGACTTAATGAAAGCAGTGTTAAAGATTCCATGCATTTAAATGCCAGTTTCAAACATCAAGTATGGGGTTGCATAGATAACTAAGTGTTTACTAGTTCCGGATAACATGACTTTGGTTGCGCTTATTTTATACAAATTCACAGTAAAGTTTCTCTTTCCATAATCAACTTATGTCATTAGATTAATAAACTGTAATGGACAAATATATAATGGTCCGCTTGCTAATAAAGGGTGAAGGGGAATACATAGTGGTCTTAGTTGGCTGATACCTTTGTATGAAGTGTCTGTGATGGGCACATCATTCAGAAACCATGTCGTTTGTACCCTCTCTGCTAACCTGCCTTCCACACTGACAGTGACTCTGCCTTTCTTACCCACAATCACCCTGGGTGGCAGAACAATCGCTGAGATGTTCAGAGACTTCAGCTTCTCTGAGAAAAATAAATGCATAAGAAAAAGAGAGGTTAAGATGTTAGCATTTCCATTCAGCTCACTGGCATTATGCCATCATTCATTCAGTCACTAGTGACTATCCTGACCTGTCACATTAATAAAAACATATGACCATTTCATGCTTTTAAGAGCTTGCTTTCCAATAATGTTTTTTCATCAGAATGCATAGATTCTTTTAAATACCCGCCAATGGAGAAAGACGCTTTTTGCCCCAGAATATTGCAGGTATAGCATTCACTAGCAGAACCATGCTAACAAAGAAAAGCTTGATCCCTTTGTTTCTAATATAAAGTGACAGTCACATTTTCAGGTTATTGGATGAATCAAGCAACTCCCATTGAATCATCAATGGGAATGCTAACAGAAAGCTTTCTAATAATATTTTATTAAGTCATTGGTGTATAACCAGACTTACCATCCCTTCTCTTCCAAGAAAATCCAAAGCAGAGCAAAAAAACAAGGGTGAGTGAAATGATCATCATCGCTACTGAAGCCTTGGCTGACTTATTCAGACCTGGGTTTTGTACTGAAAGAGATCAAAGAATTAAATGAAATAAGATAATTTTCTCCATGGACTTGTTTTCTATAAAATTTCACACACTTCATCTTTTATCCAATTAACTGTGTAAATTATAGCGGCATCTAGCGGTGAGGTTGTGAATTACAACTGCCAACCGCTCACCCCTCCCTTTCGAAGCACATAGATAAGCTACGATGGCCGACACAGGACAAAGATTTAGCTGTCTGAGACAGCAGAGAGTAGCTAGCGCTCTGTAGAGAAGTTTGTCCATTTAGGGCTACTGTAGAAACATGGCGGTACAAAATGGTGACTTCACTTTAGGGGACCCGCGGTGTATGCAGATAGAAATGACTCATTCTAAGGTAATAAAAACATAACATTATGTAAGGTCTTTATACAGGTGCTGGTCATATAATTAGTTATATCATCAAAAAGTTGATTTATTTAACTAATTTCATTCAAAAAGTGAAACTTGTATATTATATTAATTCATTACACACAGACTAATATGTTTCAAATGTTTATTTATTTTAATTTTGATGATTATAACTGACAACTAAGGAAAATCCCAAATTCAGTATCTCAGAAAATTAGAATATTACTTAAGACAAATACAAAGAAAGGATTTTTAGAAATATTGGCCAACTGAAAAGTATGAACATGAAAAGTATGAGCATGTACAGCACTCAATACTTATTTGGGGCACCTTGCCTGAATTACTGCAGCAATGCGGCGTGGCATGGAGTCGATCAGTCTGTGGCACTGCTCAGGTGTTATGAGAGCCCAGGTTGCTCTGATAGTGGCCTTCAGCTCTTCTGCATTGTTGGGTCTGGCATAACGTATCTTCCTCTTCACAATACCCCATAGATTTTCTATGTGCTTAAGGTCAAACTTTACACTGGACCTCAAGCAACGTGGATTGTGTGCCTCTCCTCTCTTCGTCCAGACTCTGGGACCCTGATTTCCAAAGGAAATGCAAAATTTACTTTCATCAGAGAACATAACTTTAGACCACTCAGCAGCAGTCCAGTCCTTTTTGTCTTTAGCCCAGGTGAGACGCTTCTGACGCTGTCTGTTGTTCAAGAGTGGCTTGACACAAGGAATGCGACAGCTGAAACCCATGTCTTGCATACGTCTGTGCGTAGTGGTTCTTGAAGCACTGACTCCAGCTCCAGTCCACTCTTTGTGAATCTCCCCCACATTTTTGAATGGGTATTGTTTCACAATCCTCTCCAGGGTGCGGTTATCCCTATTGCTTGTACACTTTTTTCTACCACATCTTTTCCTTCCCTTCGCCTCTCTATTAACGAGCTCTGTGAACAGCCAGCCTCTTTTGCAATGACCTTTTGTGTCTTGCCCTCCTTGTGCAAGGTGTCAATGGTCGTCTTTTGGACAACTGTCAAGTCAGCAGTCTTCCTCATGATTGTGTAGCCTACAAAACTAGACTGAGAGACCATTTAAAGGCCTTTCCAGGTGTTTTGAGTTAATTAGCTGATTAGAGTGTGGCACCAGGTGTCTTCAATATTGAACCTTTTTTCAATATTTTAATTTTCTGAGATACTGAATTCAGATTTTCCTTAGTTGTCAGTTATAATCATCAAAATTAAAAGAAATAAGCATTTGAAATATATCAGTCTGTGTGTAATGAATTAATATAATATACAAGTTTCATTTTTTGAATGGAATTAGTGAAATAAATCAACTTTTTGACGATATTCAAATTTTATGACAAGCACCTGTACACCACTGAAAACATAGTTATGTATATTATATATTATTTTGGTCAATAGATCCTCATAAATATTACACACTGCACCTTTAAAACACAACAATAGTCAAACGATGCTTTCAAGTCATGTTGGAAAAATTGTATTTATGAGTATTTACGAGTTGAAGATTGTATTTACGAGTTCAAAGAGTTGATTACGGTTTTCCTTTGTTCTGTTCCCGAGACTCGTTTGTCGTTAACTTATACACTCACCTAAATATTATCAGGAACACCATACTAGTACTGTGTTTGACCCTCTTTCGCCTTCAGAACTGCCTTAAGTCTACGTGGCATTGATTCAACAAGGTGCTGAAAGCATTCTTTAGAAATGTTGGCCCATATTGATAGAATAGCATCTTGCAGTTGATGGAAATTTGTGGGATGCACATCCAGGGCACGAAGCTCCCGTTCCACCACATCCCAAAGATGCTCTATTGGGTTGAGATCTTGTGACTGTGGTGGCCATTTTAGTACAGTGAACTCATTGTCATGTTCAAGAAACCAATTTGAAATTTTTCGAGCTTTGTGACATGGTGCATTATCCTGCTGGAAGTAGCCATCAGAGGATGGGTACATGGTGGTCATAAAGGGATGGACATGGTCAGAAACAATGCTCAGGTAGGCCGTGGCATTTAAACAATGCCCAATTGGCACTAAGGGGCATAAAGTGTGCCAAGAAAACATCCCCCACACCATTACACCACCACCACCAGCCTGCACAGTGGTAACAAGGCATGATGGATCCATGTTCTCATTCTGTTTACGCCAAATTCTGACTCTACCATCTGAATGTCTCAACAGAAATCCAGACTCATCAGACCAGGCAACATTTTTTCCAGTCTTCAACTGTCCAATTTTGGTGAGCTCGTGCAAATTGTAGCCTCTTTTTCCTATTTTCAGTGGAGATGAGTGGTACCCGGTGGGGTCTTCTGCTGTTGTAGCCCATCCGCCTCAAGGTTGTGCGTGTTGTGGCTTCACAAATGCTTTGCTGCATATCTCGGTTGTAACGAGTGGTTATTTCAGTCAAAGTTGCTCTTCTATCAGCTTGAATCAGTCGGCCCATTCTCCTCTGACCACTAGCATCATCAAGGCATTTTCGCCCACAGGACTGCCGCATACTGGATGTTTTTCCCTTTTCACACCATTCTTTGTAAACCCTAGAAATGGTTGTGCGTGAAAATCCCAGTAACTGAGCAGATTGTGAAATACTCAGACGGCCCGTCTGGCACCAACAACCATGCCACGCTCAAAATTGCTTAAATCACCTTTCTTTCCCATTCTGACATTCAGTTTGGAGTTCAGGAGATTGTCTTGACCAGGACCACATCCCTAAATGCATTGAAGCAACTGCCATGTGATTGGTTGAATAGATATTTGCATTAATGAGAAATTGAACAGGTGTTCCTAATAATCCTTTAGGTGAGTGTATATACAGTATTCTTTGTCCGGTCTGGTTAATGCCTGTGTTGAGATTGTTTGCCTGCCTATATTTGTGTTGACTTATTGTGGAGTAAAAACAGAAAGTAAGGACTTTCTGAACCTATCCTTCTTCTTCGTTGTGTGATCTGCAACCGAACGTGACAATATTGCTCTGACCAATGTGATTTGAACACAGCTGACATCATAATTACGACTTCACAATTTGCAAATATGAACTTGAATGCACCAAAAGTAGACTAGGGATGTCCAATCCTCCTCCTGGAGTGCCACATTCCAGTAGAATTTAGGCCTAACCCTTAATCAGCACACCTAAACCAGCTTTTCCAGATCACTAGAAACTTCCGGGCAGGTGTGTTGTGATATATACTCTGCAGGAATGTTGTCCTCCAGGAGCAGGATCGGACACCCTTGACTCTTTCCTTTGAGTTCCCAGAACAACTCTGGCCCTCAAGATCCACTTTTGTTCTGCAGAACTTTGCTTCAACCCTAATAAAACACACCAGAATAAGCTAATTAAGGTATTCTGGATTATTTGGGAAAAGCTACAGGCTGATCAGGGTTGGAGCTAAACTCTGCAGGAAAGTGGATTTCAAGGGCCAGAGTTGCCAAGCCCTGCAATTGAGTCTTTCCTCTTTGTTAATTGGATCCTGAAGCACAATAAACATGTTAATCTTGGTACAGCTTATTATTGCATTTGAATACAGAATACAGATATATGAATAAGAAGTGAAGTCCTTTATCCCATACCACGTGGGTCAACGGTGGATAGGTCAATGGTTCCATAGGCAGGTTCTTGCACATTATGTTGCTGGGCCACACATTTCACCTCTCCTCCTCTGCTTCTCTCCTCCACACTCAAGGTGTGATACTGATGTCTCCTATACATTCCATCCTCATTCTGGATGGACAAGGGAAGCTCAGAAAGAACCTTTCCATTCTGGATCCATAGAATGGATACGTTGTTAGGGTAGAATCCACTGATGTCACAGGAGAGGGTGAGTGGGGATGAGTGGGAAGATGAGGGAACACTGGAGAGAGTGACCATCGGGAGAACTAAAAAAAGAGATCAGAAAAGTATCAGTAATCAACCTTAATTACACATTACTAGTAGTTTATTAAAACCCCCATTATCTTGTAGGCTATGTTGATTTTCCACATTAATAAATGACCATGATTGAGCAGTAAACTTTCAACCTTAAATGGTCTGTAAGATTTTGGAAAGCAACTATCGCCTAGTTTAGGGGTGTCCAGTCCTGCCCCTGAAGGGACACTGTGCAGAGTTCATCTCCATCCCCAATTAAACAACCCTACTGATCCAGATAACCATTGGGATTATTAGAAATTCCCCAGCAGGTAAGATGGACCAGGTTGGAGTCAAACTGTGCAGGACGTTGGCCCTCCCGGAGCAGGACTGGACACTACTGGCCTACTCTGGCTTCAGCCAATGCATATGTATTTCCAAAGTATTCTTAGACGTCATACACTCTTAGAAAAAAGGGTTCATTGGGGTTCTATATAGAACCATAGGGTTCTTTACTCAACTCCAAAGAACCTTTTATGCTAAAAAGGTTCTATAATGACAAGAAAGAACCCTTTTGGCACAAAGGTTCTTTAGGCTATTATTTATTCATATATTACATTATTCTGCAACATTTTGTAGTTGTTATTAATTTATTGTTTATTAAACTGTGTAGTAACTTAATATCACATTTTAATCGTGCTGATTTTTGGAAGAGAAAAACTGAAATGGCACTCTTTGTGTGATTTTGATTAACTACATAAAATGAGATAAATATATACATTTTCTAAACCCCATATCTTGAATTTTGTGATCATTCACATGCATTCATAAATGGATTTGAATACACTGAATAATGCAGTGAAAGAACGCACTCAAAATGCACACGCGCACTAGTAGCCTAGCCTATTACTAGACTTCATCATGTAACTTTACATTAGCCTAGATGCGTGCACTCTGTAGGCACGATTTGTTTAGTTTTTGAAATATACTTGATAATGTTAAAGCGCACATCGTTAAAACAAAAAATAAGATTTTATCGCAGACGATTTAGCTATATTGCACACCCCTATATTGAGCTCTATATTGGGCTCTCAAGTTTTGAACTGAGTTCAGAGTGAGATTTTGGCGAGGGCAGCAGGGGTTTGGGTGGGGACGAGGTTCTGATCTGAAAAATGTGTATAAAGAAATAAATAATATATATTTTTTAATTTAATTCAACATTTCTCTCTCTCTCTGTGTGTGTGTGTGTGTGTGTGTGTGTGTGTGTGTGCATAGTATTAATTCTTGCATTTCTAATTCTATTTCATTTTGTATATTCAAATATTTTTGAATATACAAATAAGAAATGTTGGAAAGAAAACATTAAACTAAACCACCAGTAGGTGGCAGAATGTAAACGTTGTTGTTGCGGGAATGTCTAAATCTTACGAGAGCCCTACTGACCTTATCGTCGTCATCATCATCATAATCATCATTATTATCATAACAAGAAATCACTCAGTACAAAAACAAACATAAGGGCTCATTCTAAGCCATTTATAGCTGAATAGGCTTTTGTATTGTCTTAGCCTTGTTTGCTGCTCTTTCATTTCATTCTTTGTCATTTATGTGAAATTATTGTACCGCAACTAAACAATTTTGCATTATGGATTTTAATTTTTTATCTGTTGAACAGCAAACATAAACAAAAAGAAGTACTAAACTCATTATTTTCATTAATTTCACCAAGTAAACAATTTATTTGCGCGAGCATATTCTCGCAGCGCTGTCTCGCGAGTGCAGTGCATGTTTTTGAATTCCAACGGTCGAGAAGAGACGGATCCCCGTCTGCTGATTTAAATTGATGGTCTGACGGAAATATTGTTGTGGTAAGTCATAGAAATACATCGATTTTTTTCAAGTAATTTACTTGTTATAAGCTTTAAACCCATTAGTAATGAAGTTGTCAATGTTTCTACAGCGGATTTACATTAACACGAAAGAGCCGCGAGTCCGCGACAGTGTCACAAGTTGCCTTAACGTTAACGTTACATCGGTAAGTTTTGTTGTGCTTGTTGCAAACTGTTACATTTTGTGTTTTCTGATCCTAAGCTTAGTTTTTAACTGCAGATAGTGCTCTAAGCTAGTTTTTGACCGCACACTCAAATGGTCATGAAGAACAGCCCTAAGTTACAGAACCGAACGGAGCGCTTGTGCGTTCAGCTTAGGGGCGGTTCTAGACCCGTTTAGGTGGGCTTCAACCCCCATATTTTTCGTCTCAGCCCCCCTAAAACTATAATCATCTATCTGAACGATCAGGCCAGTGCAGCTTCTTCAGTAAAGTTTATCATTCTCTCTTGTTTACTGATCGACCCCCCTAAAAGTGAAATCCTAGAACCGCCCCTGCGTTAGTGGTTAACGTTAAATGTACTCGCACTTCGGCTCAGAATGCTTTTATGATGCTTGATAATTGTAAACAGCCCAATGTGAACACTCTTATGATTCACTTCAACCTTTTCAAACTTTATGAATGATTATTTTATGTTCAAGTCAAGTGAAGTGGTGTCTAAGGAACTGGAGGCAGGCCAGGGGGCTGTTTCTAAAGCACACTCAGCTTAAAGGGATAACATTAGTTCACTTTAAAATGAAAATTCTGTCTTCCTTTACTCGCCCTCAAGTTGTTTCAAACCTGTATGAATTTCTTTCTTCAGCTGAACACAAGGGAATTTTTTTTTTGAAGAATGTCAGTAACCAAACAGTTAACTGGAATCATTCCATAGTAGGACAAAAAAATACTATGGAAGTCAATGGTTCCAGTTAACTGTTTGGTTACTGACATTCTTCAAAAAATCTTCCCTTGTGTTCAGCTCAAGAAAGAAATTCATACAGGTTTGAAACAACTTGAGGGCGAGTAAAGGTTCACTTGTTCTTATCCCCCTAAATTCCATTAATTACCTAAATCACTTTTCCTCTTCAGGGTTGTGGGGAGGCTGGAGCCTTTTTCCCTCTGTGACATTTTTAAATTGCCTGTTCAAATGCAAAATTGTTTAATGCTTTTTGTAGAAGATTTGTTTTTGAGAAATGTACATATGCATCATGATTGTTCATTTTAAAGTTTTAGGCGATTTTTATATGAAACATCAATAAATTATTTAGAAATTCGACTAATATTTACATTAATATTTACACTTACAGAATACAACTTTACTTTTATTCATGGTAGACTAAGAGGTTAATAAAGTAGTGACATGTACATGATGTGAAATTAATAGTAACTTTCTGTTTTCCTTTTCAAGATTACATAATGGTAAACAAATGGACAACAGATGATGTCTGCAAATGGCTCCAAACCATCAACCTGATTGATTCCAAAGAAATCTTCAGAGGTATTTAATGGATGTCTACAAATGCCCATTCTGTGATGTCATTAAGTTTACTATACACAAGTACCTTAAACATCTGCAACTACTTCATCAACACCAGCGAGACTTCAAAATAATATGTAATATAGAGGGCTGTAAGAGGAGCTACAAGAATGTCTCCAGTTTTAGAAACCACATCTACCGAAAACATTCAACTGCCCTCCATCCAGGAAGATGGTCTCATGAATCTGAAATAAATGATCCCGACCTCACAGAGACAGAGAGCTTGCCACACATCGATGATAACTGCATCCCACATTTCGACCTGAATACACTATTGAGTGGTCTAAAACATCATATTGCTCTTTTTATTTTGAATCTTCAGGAGAATCATCTCATCCCTAAAGTTACGCATGACACAGTCATTGCCAGCCTTCAGTTCATTCTTAATTTCGTCCGAGAGGAGTATGCTGAAATAATTAAATTCCATCTAGACCAGTCTGGATTTAGGTTAGAAGACAATGAGGATTTAAATAATTTGCTGTCTAGTGAGGTCCTATTTGACTCTGTATTTGAGTCTGTACTGACAGAATATCAGCTAACCCAATACTGCAAAGAGCATCTGCATCTTGTTGAGCCTGTTCAGCATGTGCTCGGTGTTAATAGTAATGGGAAAGAGGACACATTTTTGTATATACCCATTTCTGATGTATTGAAGGTCCAGCTAGAGAAACAAGACATTTTTGAATCCTTTCAAAGAAGCAGTGAAAAGGCTTCAAGTGAATTTTTCGAAGATTTTTCAGACGGACAGATTTTCCAAGGACAACCCTTTTTTGGTGATCCAAATGTTGTGAGGTTACATCTCTACACAGACGAATTCGAAGTGGTTAACCCTTTAGGTTCCAAACGGACTTTGCATAAACTCACAGCATTCTATTTCACTATTGGAAATCTTGAACCAACTTACAAATCTCAATTGAGACACATACATTTATGTATACTAGTAAGACATCAGCTTCTTCAACGATATCGTTTTAAGGACATTCTGCATCCTCTCATTCAGGATCTGAGAAAACTCGTCAAAGAAGGAATTTTGGTCAGTGTGAATGGACAAGAAATCAACTTAAAGTGTGCTTTGGCTACAATCTCCGCTGATAATTTGTCTGCTCACAAATTGGCTGGATTTACTTGCTGTTTCAGCAGTGGACGAGTTTGCAGATTTTGTATGATCACTTACCAAGATTTAAAATCTCATGTTAATGAAGACAACGTCATCATTCGATCTTCAGAGGTTCACAAGTACCATCTAAGTGCTCTCAGGGAGATTGGAGAGATCTCAAAACAGACATACGGTGTAGTAAATGAATGCCCCTTTAATGACTTGGAGTACTTTGATGTCACCAAATCATTTCCTCCAGACTTAATGCATGATTTCTTGGAGGGAATTGTGCCCCTTGTGATCACCAAAGTCATCAAAGCATTGCATTTTTCTGAAATAGTTTCACTCAGTAACATAAATGCTGAATTGGAAGCATTTCAGATTGGAAAGAACGACAAACGTAATATTCCACAGAAGTTACCACAAAGTGTTCTGAAACAGAACAGATTGTTGGGAACAGCAGCTCAAAACTGGTGCCTTTTCAGAATATTACCATTCCTTATCGGACATTACATCCCACAAGGCGAAGCACACTGGGCTGTGTATCTGAAGTGCAGAGAAATTGGTGAGATCATTTTGTCCCCCCGCATAAAAAAAACAGTCATACCTTTTCTCAGCCTTCTAATTGGAGAATTCATCTCAGATTTCCAAGCCCTGTTTCCAGATACTTTCCCACCAAAACTGCACTTTCTCACACACTATCCTCGCCTCATTTCAGACTTTGGACCTTTGAAGTCCCTGTGGTGCATGAGGTTTGAAGGCAAGCACCAATATTTCAAAAGACTAGCCCGCAACACTTGCAATTTTAGAAACCTGTGTTACACCCTCTCTAAAAGACACCAGCTGAGGCAGTGTTGGGAGTTAACATCATTGGATGCACTTCCACAAAAGACATACACTGAAGGTGAACGCTCAGTTCCATTCAGGTCCTTTCCTTGTGATCTCAAAGAGGGCATCAGAAATAAAAGTGGAACTAAGGACATCCCCAGTGAGGAGACACTGGCTGTTGTCAATTCTCTTTTGACAAACAATACAAAATACAAAATTGGAGACAGCTTTGTGATTGATGTGGCCGAGGATGGCATTCCAGTCTTCATGAAAGTGTCTAAAATTGTCCAATTCAGGGCTATTTGGTTGATTTTTGGAAAGCTCCTAATACCCCAAAAGTTTGATTATCATAATCACGCCTTCCTTGTACAAGAGGAGAGAAAGTGGGTTGTCATTCACCCTGGGGAAGAAAAGGACTATTATGCCCTGGACACCTATAAGCATGATGATGACGTATTTATCACCCTCCATCACAGTGTTAATTTATAAAGGTAGTTTTCTTTGTAATTTCTTTGTCCTTATTTCTGACAGAATTACCAAAGTTTGAAAACAGTTCTGATTATTTTAAATAGAGCAAGAGATTGATGGAGAAACCCTGTTGGGCTTAACAGAAAGGATGGTGCAGAAACTATTCCCCACAATGAAACAGCAAGTGATCTTTTTAAAGGAACTTGAAAGACTGAAGAGATCGTCTTCAATGGAGTAAGCAGGACCCATTCTCCCAGCTGTAATATGTGTATGCAAATACAAAAATAAAAATAATGTTTTGTTTTTTTAAATACAGACAAGAAACTGGTGTGGAAACCTCTTCAGAGATTCAAATGCATCACACTCAGTTAGTAGAATGGCTTGAATTTAAATTAGTTTATGCATTTGGCCTAGATGAAAAATTAACACTTCCGTTTTGTATAGGCAAAAGTACTGTGAGCCGTGGCCTGCAGTTTTTAGCCTCCCTGATTTTCCACCAGAACTTAATGAATCATTACAGAGGAAGGATCCATCTTTCAAGAAAAAGGAAAAATCACATCTGCGATCTCTGCTAATTCAAGTGTTGTTTGATAGCATCACAAAGTACACATGGTATACATATTATTTAAAAAAACTGCCCAAAAAGCATAAGCAAAATAGTTCATCTTAACTGATATATGCGTTTTTCTTAGGTATCCAAGCCACAAGATATACACGGATGTTCTTGGAAGTCTGATCACAAGATTTCCTTTCCTGAAGGATACTAGCCCCTCTGGTCATGTAAGTACAATGTTACATTTCACAAGCTTAAGTCCACAGGTTTCAAACTCAACCTCAAATCTTGCTTGCCCCTCATTTCATATCTGCAAGATAATTTTATTGCATTGTGATTCTGTCATATTTCCACCTCATTAGTGAGCAAGTTAATTTCTGAAACATGGTAATAAACAGTCTCCGTGCTTTTCTATGGTAGCCCAAACAAAAGGTAATAAAAAATAAATATATAGATAAATGTAGTAATTGTGAATAATTGGCTTGATAAAACAAATATAATTCATAACATCTTAATAATCTTTCTACATTAATTTAGAAAATAATGGGTAATTATGACAATATAAATGTATTGATGTGACTTGTTATAATTATGGAAAAATGTGATTTAATTAGTTAATTTTTGAATAGATTGACAGCAATAAATCTATTAAAGGGTTAGTTCACCCAAAAATGAAAATTCTGTCATTAATTACTCACCCTCATGTCGTTCGACACCCGTAAGACCTCCGTTCATCTTCAGACACAAATGAAGATATTTTTGTTGAAAGCTGATGCTGAGAAAGGCTTCAGATAGGCCTCCATTGGCATTCAGTACATTCACACTCCCAAGACCCATAAAAGGCACTAAAAACGTTGTTACAAAGTCCATCTCACCACAGTGGCTCTACAATCATTTTACGATGTGACGGCAATAGTTTTTGTGTGAAAAAAAATAATCAAAATAACACCTTTATCCAACTTGTTCTTGTCTTCCGTGTATGCCTCCACGACGCATGCGCGAGAATATGACGCAGATCCGGCGTTCGGACACATGACCCAGAAGCGATTTGTGTACAAGCAGAGGAAGACGTGCGTATCTAAGCTGTTGAATTCTACATTGATCGTGCTTTAGGTCTCAGCGTAGTGCTCAAAATGGGGCTAAAGTGTGCATTTCATGGATTCCCGAACCCCGGCGCTACGTCATATTCTAGCGCATGCGTCGTGGAGGCACACACGGAAGACAAGAAGAGGTTGAATAAAGTCGTTATTTAGATTTTTTTTTGCGCACAAAAACTATTGTCGTCGCTTCGTAAAATTATTGTAGAGCCACTGTAGTGAGATGGACTTTGTAACGACGTTTTAAGTGCCTTTTATGGGTCTTGGGAGTGTGAATGTGCTGAATGCCAATGGAGGCCTTTCTGAAGCCTTTCTCAGCATCAGCTTTCAACTAAAATATCTTCATGTGTGTTCCGAAGATGAACGGAGGTCTGACGGGTGTCCAACAACATGAGGGTGAGTAATTAATGACAGAATTTTCATTTTTGAGTGAACTAACCCTTTAAGTGTACATGTAATTTTAGAGTTACATATTTGAGGACCAGAACTGTGGTATAAATTGAATTTTTTTGCATGTGTCTGCAGGACACCCTTCTGCATTGTCTGCGTAACAAATTTAAAAAAGAGAGAATTCCTTTAGTGCATTCATCAGCAGTTCAAGAGATGAAGAAGAAATTTGGTGTTAAAAGAAATGCACTGGATCTCACAGTCTCTGATGGCCTTGTCTCTGAAGAGGAGGTATACAACAGTCATTTCCTAAGCATACATTAAACTTTCACTTTACAATTAAAGGTTTAGTTTACCAAAAAAAAAAATATATATATTTCCTTATATGAACTGTCTTTTGCTCATTTCAGCAAACAAAAAGATGCAAGACTGCAACCTTTCCAGTACTCCTGTGTACTGATAATCCAGTTTCCACCCAGTCCCAGGAGGTGTGTCTGTTTTATCTTTATTCACTAAAATTTCTTAAAATTGCTTGGTTATTGACCAGTAATGCTAGGAGATGGTAGATATACAATATGAATGTTGTTATTTACTATTTTTTTCAGATTATATTAAACCTGGAAAATATTGGAGAAGATCAATTAAGTTTTCAGGAGCACATTACTGTGATAAATGCTGAACTACGTAAAAGACAACCCGACTACACCAACATAAAAAATCGAATGAGATACACTCTTTTTAAAAGAGTCGATTTAATGACAAAATCAACACGAGAGGTCATGGACATGTTCCCATTTCTTCGGGTTCCACAACTTGTGAGTATTTGTTTTTAGTGTTGTTTCCTTTGAGTTTAGTATTTCCACTGCATTTAAAAAAAAATTTGTATGAATAAAAACAGTCAAAATTGTTTTAATTAATTTTTCTTTCTTTTTTCTTTCTTTCTTTTTTTGGTAGCTGCTGCATGAAGTGAAGATGCGGTTTGGGAAGGACCTTCATCTTAATCTAGAGACTGCTCTTCAAGTTCTGGCCCCAAACATCTTAAATGTGGCTAGACATGGAAGTCAGAGGGATGTGCTGAACAGTTTACTTCAGCAAATTGACACAAACACAAAAAGTATGTTCTTTTTTTTCCTTAACACTACCATTAGTTGCTTGGTTTGTTGAACGGTTACTGTAATAAATCTATTTATACCATGGTTTGTCTGAATATTTGATTCTGATTGGCTAAAAGGTGTGCATTAAAATAATTTGTTTCACAGGTAGTTCCAGTCAGTTTAATTACAATTAAAGTTTAATGTGCTGCTTTTCAATGACATACATGCAGAGGTCGGAGATTAAAGTAATGTGAACTGAGACATTTTGCATTACATTTTTTACAACCTCAGTTGCATTGCTTCACTGACATTCATAAATCCTCTCCTGTGGTTTCATGGAGTAGTAAAGTATACATTGTAAGCATACTTCAGAATCTCAGCAGAAGTACTTTGATTTTGGATGCTGCTCTGCTCACATACTAATTAATGATTAATGTTTGAAAGTGAAGTGTAAAATAAATTATATAAATTTTATTTGACAAAGTAATTACAGTAATATTTCAGTCTTTATATATTAATAATTGAATTTAAAAATAAGCAAAATAATAATGTTATTATTTAGATGTTGTTATACATTCAAATTGACGGGGTTTCCAAAAACACTGTGAATGTAATGTAAACCGAGACAACCATCACAGCTAAAATAGAGTGTGTACCAATAACCTGTTTTGTTTTTTGTTTTTGTGTAAACTGATATTGCAGATCTGGAGAAAAATGCCGCACTGCTAATCTTACCATCTTTATTCAGAGAAAACAGCAAGTTTCTCTTCTGTCTGGACAATGTAAGTTTTGATTTGTCATGTTTTTGTGTTGGTGGGGGAGGGGGGGTGGGTTCAGAAAATTATCTGAACTTCAGAGTTCCAAACTGTATTGATGTTCATTGTGATGAGCAGATATTTGAGATGCCATAATTTTAAAGAATTGACAGCCACGATCACTTGATTGCATGTAGCTCTGTGAATGTGACAACAAAGTTAAATAAAAATGTCTTGCTCTTGTAGAAGATTAATAAAGAATGTTTTACTCTTATTGACAGTTGCTTTGTAATATCAGGAGAAATACAAAGATGTTAAAAATGAGAGAGGGCTGCTCAGTTTCTCACAAAAACATTTGCACAATTTTAATGAAAGACGTGGAGGCAAAAAACACTGATGCATTTTTTTTTGCAACAGGCCTTTAGATCTAGCATTCTAGCAGTCTGCATGCTTTGAATCAGATACAGAAATGATGTAGCTTGAACAGATTGCATTTATTTAAATTAACAGAGAGAAAGTGAGAAACTGCATGTGTGAATAATGTTTGTGTAGTGTCTCTTCAATAATCAAGCTGCACGTTTAGTTAAATCAAAAACAGATACATTGTTTAAGCATTTAATTATTTATTTATACATGTATTTATTTATTGCAGCAGTTAATTATTTATTTCAGCATTTAATTATTTATTTATAAATTTATTTCTTGATTTATTTAATTATACATTTACATATTTATTTATTTATTTATTTATACTTAATTAATTTCTCGTCCTTCATAGACTAAATGATCATTTTTGATGGAATTTTAACTTTTTTAACTGTATTCTAAGTTATTTCACAAATAATTTATGTTTTTCCAACTTGCAGGAATCAGTAAAGTCAACTCCGACAGTAGTTTTTCATGAAGCTTCAAACCCCCTCCATGCAAAAAGAGCCAGCATCAATATGGAGGGTGTCAACATTGTGAGCGCAGAAATGGATGTGATGGAGGCAATGGAGTGCCTCTTTGCTACTTATTTCATATTCAGTGTGGAATACCCCAAGCACATCACTCACACGATGAATTTTGTTGAGCACTACCTGTTTAAACTCTCCAGCAGCCAAAAAAAACTGTCTGTCCCAGTGCTCAAAATGTACAATCAATTATCATAATACTTTGATATGTAATGAATAGTGCTAATGTAAATTTGTAAATATGAGGCGATTGATGTTATTCTGAAATGCTGATCTGAATTTGAATCTGTAATTACAATTCTTTATGAGTGATATTAATGTAAATTTGTAGATTTTAAGTACTTGATGTTTTGAAATGCTGATCTGAATTTTAATCTATGTATTCACATTCTTTATGAGTGGTATTAATATGATTTTGTAGATTTTTAATACTTCTATATCTGTATATTTTCAATGTGAATTGTTAAATTAATATGGCTTTGTAGTTTTGAGGGACTTGATGTTCTAACACTGATGGGAACTTAGATGAATCTGTAAATTTGCATTATTTAGTGATAGATTAATGTAATTTTGTACATTTTATTACTTATTTTGTAATATGTAGATGTAGGTGAAACTCTATTTTCATTATTTATGAATTTTTTTAAATGGTTGATGTTTGAATGTTGATTTGTACATTTAAAGCCTTGAATACTTGAAATTACAGTAGCATTCTTTCTGTAATAATTATTTTTGTTAATATAAATAAATTACTAGTTCTATGCACTTTGGGTGTGTTTTTTTCAGTATTCATGGGTGACTTTTTTATGTGAATTACATTTTTATATTTTAGGGGGTTGATGTTTGTCAATATAGGAAATATTTAATCCATAATGAATGAACCCCTAAAAGGTTCCATATAGAACCTTTTTCCTGGTTACAAAGAACCCTAAAGGGTTCTTTTGATTGAACCCTTAAAAAGGGTTCTATATAGAACCTTTTAGGGGTTCCAAATACGTAGCGCCTGATAGAACCTTTTAAGGTTCTATATAGAACCTTTTCTTCTAAGAGTGTAGAATGAAACAACTGCTTCATATGTATAAGGGCCAGCACAGATAAGTGAACCATCTCGAGAACGCATTGCATAATTGCATTCTGTCCCAAATTATCCCAACTGATGTTCACGAAGTCTACAATAATAGGCCAACTCTTCAACTCAAGTCCTGGTGGGCCAGTGTCCTACTGGCTGTTGTACCAATCTCACTGGTAATTTGCAAGTAATTCTGAACACCTTGATTAGCTTGTTTGAGTGTGTTTGGTTAGGGTTAGTGCTAAACTCAGCAGGACACTGGCCCTCCAGGACTGGAGTTGAAGTGCCCTACCACAGAGTGTCCCATTTGCCGTTTTATGATTCAGGAAGGTGTTTATGAGCACCCACTTTAAGCTGTCAATGCAACCTTTTGCAGAAATAGCAGACTCTACAGAAGACTTCTTCCTGACAATCTGTAGGAGTTTTCACACGGCACTTAAACCCGGCATATCATCATTCTAAACCCTGCTTTTAACACTGGGTAAAAAAGTGTTTCATACTTGTGATTTAGAAGCGGGGTTAGCACCTCTTTTTTCCTGGGTTTATGAAACCCTGCTTAGAAACACTTTTGCGGTGTTACAAAGTGGTGTTAGAATATTATCTACAGCTCGTGCTTGATCATGAATGGGCCATTCATAATTACTCTATCTCGCGCTGGGCCCCGCCCCATGCTTGGGATGGCCCTGACGTTTCATTCTTATCCTTTATAGTCTGAAAAGTCCATTCAGTATAAACTTGATAGTACTGTTGGAAATGCATCTTATGAGGATGCGCAAGGCTAGAGCCTTTATGATAACAGGTCGCATGCTGCGTTCAATGACACTGACACTGCAAATATGGAAATAAGGATGTTAACTATTTCAAGTGTGAAAAGTACTTTTTTTGCATTTAGGTCAGCAAAGTGAAGGACCAAAAGGCCGGTGATTTGATCTACTGGCTTTGGATAAAGTGGACCAATTGTTTAAGAATGATGTAGAAATATCATGCAAGTCGAAGAAGAACAACCATAATCTATCCATTACATCCTAATAGTTTTTCAGAACAAAAACTGACAACATCAAGAAGGTATTTCCTTCATCAATTGCAACTGATGTCTGAGGCAAATCCCACAGCATGAGGTGCACAATCCTGCAAAATGCTTGTGACATGAACAAGCCACTTGATTGAGTGGTGAAATGCATGTAACTAATATTAAATAAGATGCATTTTTTTTAATACATGTTGTAATGTAAAAGCAAAAGTTGCATCCTGTTTCAAATGAATGACATCTACCAATCAAATGTGTAAATTCTGAATACCTATAATGTGAGGCGTGAACTTCTGTAGGATAGGTTTCACCAGGGCTCTATGTTGCACTTCACAGCCAAAGCTTGTGTTCTGGTCAGAGATTTCAGGGATCAAGGTCAGCCAGCTGACTGCATCGTATAGCCCGTCCTCTGTACGGTTCACTTGCAGCTTTTGGGGTTCTTGGATTTTGTTTCCTGCACGTGTCCAGGTAAACATGATTTGTGGAGGACTGAAGCTCCTTGCCCAACATTCGAACACACTGTTTTTTTTCAGGACTACTTCAGGTAAAATGATGGAAACCCGTGGAGGAACTGTAAGAGATTTAGAAAGCAACTCCAATGTTCATCTTGTCTGGGACATGCATTTGATATTGTATTCATTTATATATGAATAAGTTGGACATTGGTCCTCTGTTTTTCAACAACAGTCACTATTTCGTACAAGTGACCTATGTGAGATGCACTTGAGACTCACCTAGTATTGCCAGAGTCACATCTGTGAGGTAATCGGTTTCATTGTAGCCCACCCTACACTCATACACCCCCTGCTGGTCTGGAGTGGCATTGTAAACAGTCAGTGGGAAGGAGCCAATGAAGGAAGCAGTTGTGTTCAAGAAGAAACCTGGTTCAGTGTGATTCCTTGAGGCAATGACTAAACCATTGAAGGACCAGGTGATGTTTAAGAGGGAATCATCAACTAGAGAGGGCAGTGTTAAGGAGCAGTTCAGGACAGCCGAGGAGCCCGGAGACACAGAGACATCTGCAGAGGAGCCTGCATTTGAGAGAATGCCAGAAAAACATGAAAGGACAAGCATTTCAATTTTCAGACTCTTAAGGTTCTTTCACACTGGACGCGATTTTGACACGCAATGGTTTTATTTTTCGATCAGCTGTTTGTGTAATGAGTGCTTCCACACCAAACGCGAATGTGCTGCATTGGAAAAACAATGTTTATTTTTTCGCTTCAATGACGTTTTTTTAACTCTTGCGGCGACAGAAAAGACTTCAACCAATCACATACAAGGAAACAAAAGTCACGAAATGTCCAGTTGATGTCACTAGCTATTCAATAAACATTAACCTTTGCCAGGTAACTCATTGCACGGTTACAGTATGTTCAAAACTCAGCAGCCAGAGTTCTCACCTCAACCAGGCGCTCTGCTCACATAACTCCTCTACTGCATGATCTTCACTGGCTACCTGTGGCATCACGTATTCATTTTAAAGTCTTACTTCTAACATTTGGTCTTACTCTCCTGCTTGGTCCCTCAGATCATCTGAGCTTGGTCTTTTGTCCACTCGTTTTCCACTGCAGGTGGTAGGTCATTTAGTGCTAATGCTTCTAAATTATGGAATTCACTTCCCCTACCTCTACGAAATACCTCATCTCAGGTTTGCGCTCCACAACATCAGGAAGATCAGACCTTTTCTAACAGACCATGCAACACAACTTCTCGTCCAGGCCCTGGTCATTTCTAGGCTTGACTACTGCAATGCACTTCTGGCTGGACTTCCATCATGTGCGATCAAAACGCTCCAAATGATCCAGAATGCAGCAGCATGTCTTATCTTCAACGAACCCAAAAGGGCCCACGTCACACCACTCTTCATCTCTCTGCACTGGCTACCACTCGCTGCTCGCATCAAGTTCAAGGTTCTTACGCTCGCTTACAGATCCACCATGAGCTCCGCTCCTGCATACTTTGACTCGCTCCTACAAGTCTACACCCCCACCAGAAGCCTTCGCTCAGCTAAGAAGCAACGGCTTGTGGTACCATCACAGAGAGGCAGAAAATCCCTCTCCAAAACATTCACATTCACCGTTCCCTGCTGGTGGAACGATCTTCCCACCTGTATCCGAATTGCAGAATCACTGACAGCATTCAAACGACAGCTGAAAACTCACCTCTTCCGCGAGCACTTAACCAAAACCTTTTCTTTTCCTTATTTTCCTTCTATTTTCCTCTACTTCTTCCCTGCCCTGGTGTGTGATGCTCTGTGCGATGTCTAAAACTTAGGCACTTTCTGTGTTTTGCTGCCTCCTGATGATGGATCGCTTCCTGTACTCCTCAGTTGTAAGTCGCTTTGGATAAAAGCGTCTGCTAAATGCATAAATGTAAATGTAAATCTCTGTCTACCTTCAAGACCCAGCTAAAGACATATCTAATTTGTATTCTGCCTTGAGCTGTGGAAAGGCACTATATAAATAAAACTTCTTCTTCTTCAGGTATCGCATTTCTTACGAGATAACAGCTGTAGTTGCAGTTGCAGCTGTGTTTCCCAATTGTAGGCTACAGACAACGATAACATAATCTTTTGAGATAATACTTTTTTCTAAACCTTGTGTCCACAACTATGAAAAGTGGATGTATTTCCGTCAGTACGACTGTGGCACTTAAATGTTTACATTGTGACTCAACTGGAAACATAGCTGCTCCAGATCGATTGGTTCCTGAAGTCTGTGGTTTGTCTCATCAGATGCGATGCTACTGTCTCTGGAGGAGCTCCTCAAATTGTCCCACGGAAAACGTCAGAGACGTCGCAAACTTGCGTTGCGGCTGATGTGAATGGTTTTGACCATTATATTTGCATTTTCGCTTCGTTTTTTTTGTTACGCATCCGGTGTGAAAGGGCCTTTAGGGCCAGATTTACTAAACGGGGAAAATTAGCGTGAGAGCGCAATTCCATAAAAGCTCAGAAGGGAGTGAACTGTTCTGCGCGTGATCTACTGACGACACGCAAATTAATGAACACAGACACAGCAGTATAATTTCCATAATGACCAGTGCAATCTACCCGTTAGCGTCTGGTTTAAGACACACTTTATTTGGATGGTAAATAATGGCAAACAAACACCAGAAAATTGGCCTTTGTAAAACCTTTGTAAATCATACCAAACCTTTGTAAATCACTTCGTATGATTCATTTAAATACTCTCCTCACATAAATGTTGTGTCTGAAAGGGAAACTCCAACAAATGCATATGCAATAAGATCAGCCGCAAAAATAACCCTGTTCAAGGCTTTTCTGCACTAATCTATCACTGCGTGTCTTTAGTAAATCCTGACAGTAGTTGTTTAACACTCAGCTGGTTTAGGAGCTGGTTTTAGCGCTAAATTGCTGTGTGAGTCCTAAAATTAGGACTGACAAGCCCATTATTGGCAAGTTAGGACCAAGCACCAAGCACCAATCACAAGAGACTGGTCTGTTTGACCAATCAGAGCAGACTAGGCTAGCGGAAAGGAGTTTAAAGAGACCGTATCTTTGAACGAACCATTTTCAGACTTTAGAAATGAGGTGATGTGCAATGTACATAATAAGAACATTTATGTGTTTTGGCATGCTTGGGGACACTATTCTACAATATTATTGGTCTGACTGTACTACTGTTGTTGTATGAGAACTGAACTGAGCTGGAAGATGACATCCTTTTTTGTTTTTTGCAGAGCTGCTTTATAGATAAACTAATTTAATAATTGATGATCTTTACAACAGATCCGAATCAACACTGAACGGACTTCAGCTGAACAACAGCTGAAATGCAACATTTTTCTGTTATCAGTGTAAAGCTGCTTTGAAACAATCTGTATTGTATTACACACTATAAATAAAGGTGACTTGACTTTTTTGACCTTGGAAGCATGTAAATCTATTCTAGGAGACCTCCAAAACTAAAATGATGAACCTTTAAAATATCATTACGGGCACAAGCGCAGTTACTCTAAGCCTGTGCTTGATTTAGGACTGCTTAAAAATGATGGTGGTCACACATTGATCAAACCTCTGGTTTTAAAGGTTTTAAGAAAAGCACTTGAATGCAGGGGGACTGTCATTTTATTAAGTGTACTGCAAGTTGTTTTGAATAAAACTCATCTGCTATATAATAATTAACTAAGCCGTCTTACTACCTCTCTGTAGACTATACAGGATATTATTATTCCCATGACTACAACAAACATACTAATAACTTTATTGGCTTTTGTCTATCTAAGTTCAAGTGTTCTCCTTTGTATACAATAAAATACAATACTTATTTATAAAGCACATTTAAAAACAACCAAGGCTGACCAAAGTGATGTACAGAAAAGAAGAAAAAAATAAAATAAAAATAAAATTAAGGAACACACAACAATCGTAAAACAATAATCAAACCTAAGATCAAGTATTGAAAGCCAAAGAGTCTAGGTCTGGTCTTTAGAGCAGATCTGAAGGTGGAAATAGAGGGAGCTAATCTGATGTAAAGAGCTAGACTATTCCAAACTGTATTTCAGATTTTTTTTTTAATTGCATGCTGTATTGACACTAAGTGCGCTAAATCAATATTTTACATTAAAACGAGGAAATAAAAACAAATTAAATTATCTAAATTAGAAGACAAAATCAACTTTACAGGACTATTTATATCAGTAACAAAAATAAAATCATAATAATAAATAATAATAATTATTATTAATAATAATAATAAACACTCATGTACCATTGTGAATTATTTGTTTGCTTATTTAATATCTAGGACTTTTAATATTTTTCATTTTGATGAAAGGAATGTAGAATATCTGTGGAATATCTGAATTAACTTGGACATTTATGTATTTAAATGTGAATCGCATAGTTTTTTTTTTAAATATTTGCCCCTCATTCAGGTCTTGGCTATCTTCAATAATGTAGGAAATACAAATTATTCAAAAACAACAACACTTTACTGCAAAATATTGTAAACAGTCACAAGCGTCCAGTTGGTTTTAAACTTTAAAAATGCAGTTCAGGACAATTACAAAATCTATTGCACACATTAAATAGCACACAAAGCCTTTAGAGAACTTTAACAATACATTTGTTTAGAAGAAAATGTGTTGTTGCTGTAATGAGACGCATGGGCTAGTACTCACCTGGCTTTATTAGGCCCAGCAGCCATAAATAGAACAGGACTTTAAACTTCATAGCAATTTACTGGAGTGCGAACATACTCCTTATCGTTACTCGATTTCTTTCTTTCATTGCTTCTTGCTCTTTGTATTGCATGCTGAAAAACACACTTATATAGGGACAGGGGACAGTAGGCGGGGATCAAGCGGGCAAAGGAAAAGATACTTGCTTGTGAAAAGGGGGTGTACAAACTTTATATCTACTGTTCAATGCAGTCATTCAGTTTGATCCCTAAAAGAGAGAGAGAGAGTGAGAGAGAGAAAGTTAAATGGTGTGAAGAGGGTAAACACGGGGTACTAAGAGAGGGAGAGAGAGATGTTCAAAGACACATTTAGGACAGTGGTCACTTAAAATTCAATCTGGCCTCCATCCAATGTTCTGGACTACTTTACATTCATGCTGTATAGTGACCCAACTCAAAATGGGGTTCACCAGCAATCTTGGGCCAGTTAAAATAACTGTACTTCCATTAGGAGGACATGGAGAAGACACCTTGTACCATTCAACTTCATCTGTCTGTCTCCACCTGTGGTGAAACATTAACTTAATAAAGAGTTTAAGAAGCTTGTACTATACCATATTTATAGCTGTGACCAAACAATAACTAGCTTTATTCGTGGATGGGAATATTATTGTCCAATCAGGTCTATCTATAAAGATACAGTCATTTGTGTTCAGTTGAATCAGTGATATATCAAAGCCTGTCATATCTCACAAGACAACGCCACAGATTAGATAAATATAGATATCACTGCATAACACAAAGCTTGCTTGTTGTCTTTTCAACTAATACTCTTCTCATTTATTTTTCAGATTATTTTTTATTCCAATTAAATGAAGTGAAAGCCTTTTTTATTTTGTTAATTTCTTATTATGTTTTGGCAGTGTTGTAAATATTAAACAATAAAGCACTGATTCTATTCTCTTTCTCAAATACAGTTTAGAGACTTCAAAGTTAGAGTCTTCAAAGAAACTAGGGGGTTAAATTCAGTTTAGAAAGGTAAAGTGAGGATGGATGGTTGTGAAAGAGATATTACAAAGAAAAAGAGTAAAACGAAGATTTACAGTGACGGAAGGAATGAAAGAGAGAGAATATAAGGAACACAGGGCCCCTCAGAAAGGAATAAAGGGGCCACTGTTAGACATTTCAAAGCTTATTTTAACACTGTTGTATGTTAGTCCATCTCTATATAATATGATGAAGAATGAAAACATTATTGCTGCAAGACACACTTGTTTGACCAACTGAATTTTTGGAAGACATTAGGAAAAAGAAAGAAAGTCATTGATTACAGGGCTTGCAAAGCTTAAAGGGATAGTTCACCCAAAAATGTAAATTAGCCCATAATTGACTCACCCTCAAGTCATCCTAGGTGTATATGACATTCTTCTTTCAGACAAACACAATCAGAGTTATATTACAAGAGTCCAGGCTAATCCAAGTATTTGTGTAAGAAAAATATCTATATTTAAAACTTTATCAAGTAAAGTTCCAGCCGATGGCCCACATTCCAAACAATATAAATGATGCCTTTGTAGAGCATTTATAAGGAAAATACCGGTGGGCGAGGTTATGCACTGCAAGCACAACATCAAGCAAAGTACACTTTTCTCGCAGGCAAGGAAGCCTGTGAATTAGAGGATGGATACCCGACCCGAGCCCGATGGGACCCGTCGGTAACCGACGGGCCGGGCCGGGTTCGGACAGATATTTAGAAATAATGTTCGGGTTCGGGTCGGGCTCGGTCACGTCAGCGCGATAAGGCATTGAACATTTGAAATTTAAAACAGCTTATTATGTAGGTAGCCAATGGGCCTGTTTAACTTGATGCAAAGGTATGTTTTTGTGATTAAAATAAATAAAAAATATAACCCTAACATTCGTCTTCCTGAGTGCGGAAATTTGTTTATGTAGCTGTGACAACACGCAACATGTGCGTGCATATTGCATATTAAGCTACATGTGCCTGGCAGCGCAACTTCAGCGCTGCTGGCAGGACCATCGAGCAGAGGAAGACAGCCTTGAAGCCATCCACAGTTGATGCAATCCTTTTTCTGCATAAATACCTGGATTAGCCTATATTTTGATGGATGGATTGTGTAAATAGATCCCATGTTGCAGTTTAGTAGCCATACAGTTTTCGAGAAAAATGGTAAGAGTGATTTTCATTTCAATAAGCTGCATTTGTGTTACGTTAATGTTTTGTTCTGTTAGCTTGGGCCATTTATGGTAGACCTTTGTTCATTTAATTTCAATTGGCTATTTGATTTGGCCCTGTGTTAACGTGTGTGTTTCTCCGTCTGCGCGCTGATGCGCTCATCTGTAATCATTTGCTTAATAAAAGCGTACATGACGTACATGCGTCATTAGTATGAGAAAAAAAAAAATTGATTCGGGTTCGGGTCGGGCTCGGATATAAATATCTTAATGCCTGTCGGGCTCAGGTCGGGTTCGGTTACTACTCTGTCGGACGTGGGCCGGGCTCGGACAGAAAAATGTGGCCCGATCCGCACTCTACTGTGAATGTCCTTGTAATTCGCTTCAACATTTCCAAACTTTATGAACGATTATTTTATGGAATTCTGTGAGATAAGGTTGCAAGAAACCAATATCCGGACCACTCACTATGCATTTTTTACCACACAAACCTAAGGCATACCTTCCATTAAAATAGTCCCAGAAAATGTTGGTGTGTTTTTGGAGTGGGTGCTGGTGAACAACGGATTCTGGACCCGAAACCCTGCCAGCCTTTACCCACACACTGCCTGGAGCGAACGCCAGAAACCACCATAGACAGTGAGCCCGAACCTGCCGTGGTGCATGAACCAGTAAAGGAGGACTGAGCATACCATCGCCTGAGCCCACCAGAGAGTCTGACCAGGTATGTGGGATTAATTGTGGAGTACAAGAATGGAATACGGAATGGAGGAAACACACTCCCACAATTACACACTACCCACAATCCCACCACTGAGGGTGAGCTGCTGCTTAACTCTGCAGGTTATTTTTAGGATTTGGAAGAGGATATTTTCCTGTTTTTCCCCATCTGGCATTGTAAACCTTCACACATAAACCTACATTTTATATAGGCTTCTCTCAAGAAATTGATAAAACACTATAAGAACTAATAAGTACAACTCTTGCTTTACCAAGTGTAAAAATATGCATTATAATGTCATAAGAATTTGCGTGTAGCAAAAGCAGAAAACCTACATTTCGAATTAATTACCTGATGTGTTTAACAACCACAGGGAATACCTGTTGATTACTAAGTAGCTAGTACACACCTACATATTTTGTCAGGGCTATGTCACACCGCTGTGATGCAAAGTTCCACACTCTTGTAAAGGCTAAGATAACTTTCAAACATAAACTTTATACAGGAATTATGTGTATATAGGACATCTATGTAACATTAAAGGGTTAGTTCATCCTAAAATGAAAATAATGATGTAAGTGAAATATCCTATGTTTTCTCTTGTTTCAGTAAAATAACAGTACTTGGTAAAAGTATATTAACATTCAAAAGCCCAAGAAGGCACAGCACATATTGTGAAATACCAATTATAGTAAATGCACAAATCCATTCGTGAGTAATTGTGAAAGTTTGTAAATGTGGTTTTGTAAATTATGTTTTAGTCATCTTGTTCAGAAAGCAGGTGACACTGTTCACATTTGTGTGTTGTTGTGTGTTTTTAGGTGAAGACTCTTTTTGAGAGCTGTCAACATTCAGTGTTTATAGGAATAAATCACTCTAAGAAAAAAAGGTTCTATATGGCACCAAAAATGGTTCTTCGTCGTAATCATAGAGGAACCACTTTTGGTGCTATATAGCACCATATCTTAACATGTTCTGTATATGGTAGCGGTGCTATATAGCACCTTAGTTAGCGGTGCTATATAGCACCTTAGTCAAAGAACCGGTGAAGAACCTCTGAAGAACCGCTGAAGAACCACTGAAGCACCAAAATTGGTGCTATATAGCACTTAAAAAGGTTCCCCTATGATTACGAGCCAAGAACCATTTTTGGTGCCATATAGAACCTTTTTTTTTAGAGTGTACAATAAATCCATTTAAGTGATAGTTTTTCTGTTTGAGAATGTTTGACTAAATTGACATTTCTTTTAGTGCAACTTTAAGGCTATCTATGATGTGGGATCACATGACGCATCAACACGAAATGAATTTGTGCTGTTTACACTTAAAACAATTACAACTGAATCAAATATATTGCACTGAAAGATGCACATTCATTAAAGTTTGAGGCTGTTAAACAAATGTCCACACTCTGGTAAAACCCGTAGACAAAATAAAAAAAATATGTGTGTAAATTATACATAACCATATTTACAAACTTTCACAATTACTCACGAATGGATTTTGTGTATTTATTAATACACTCTAAAAAAAAAGGTTCTATATGGCACCAAAAATGGTTCTTGGCTCGTAATCATAGGGGAACCTTTTTAAGTGCTATATAGCACCAATTTTGGTGCTTCAGTGGTTCTTCAGCGGTTCTTCAGAGGTTCTTCACCGGTTCTTTGACTAAGGTGCTATATAGCACCGCTAACTATGGTGCTATATAGTACCGCTACCATATACAGAACATTTTAAGATATGGTGCTATATAGCACCAAAAGTGGTTCCTCTATGATTACGACGAAGAACCATTTTTGGTGCCATATAGAACCTTTTTTTTTTTAGAGTGTATGTGCTGTGCCCTCTTTTCTTAGTTATTTGGTCTTTTGAATGTTATTGAATGCAATTCCTGTATAAAGTTTATGTTTGAAAGTTATCTTAGCCTTTACAAGAGTGTGGAACTTTGCATCACAGCGGTTAGTAATCAACAGGTATTCCCTGTGGTTATTAAACACTTAAGGTAATTAATGTAAAATGTAGGTTTGTCAGAAGCTTCTGCATTTTTGACACACACATTTATAAATGTTTAAGTCTTAAAGGGTTAGTTCACCCAAAAATGAAAATAATGTCATGTATTACTCACCCTCATGATGGCCGATTTCAAAACACTGCTTCATGAAGCTTCGGAGCGTTATGAGTCAGTGTATCGAATCAGCAGTTCAGAGCGCCAAAGTCACATGATTTCAGCACTTTGGCGGTTTGACACGCGATCCGAATCATGATTCGACACGCTGATTCATAACGCTCCGAAGCTTCATGGAGCAGTGTTTTGAAATCGGCCATCACTAAATAAGTTGTTATTTAGTTTTTTTGGCGCACCAAAAATATTCTCTTCGCTTTATAATATTAATATTGAACCACTGTACTCACATGAACTGATTTAAATATGTTTTTAGTACATTAATGGATCTTGAGAGAGGAAATGTCATGGCTGGCTATGCTGGCTATTAGTAATCGACACACTCGACTTTGGATCATTTACTTTTAATCCATGCTTTTGAGCATCATGGTTTTAGTTTTGAAAAATAAAGAATTAAAGAAATAACTATATGGCTAACTGGGAAAAAATAACTGTGGGTGTAAGTGAAATATCTTTTGTCTTGTTGTAGTAAAATACTTGGTAAAGCAAGAGTTGTATTAATGTTTTTATAGTGTTTTATCAATTTCTTGAGAGAAATATACATTTTAAATAAACCCGTTCTCACTCCCAAGGCATCAAAATCTGAAGCATGGTCAAGAGGCTTCTGCGTTACAAAGAAGACGTTAAAGGCACCCCTAGGTGTCCTTTTTCGACATGCAGGGTGCTTTAATGATTTCAATGAGAAATCATTCGCGTTGGGCATGGGAACATTATTGTCATGATGAAATTAAATATTGGGTTATGATTGTGCCATTATGAGATGTTGGAGTGTGATTCTCAATTGAATCAGCCAGCATCATTTTATTTACATTTATTTTATTTACACTATTTATACATGTTTGATCATGTTACTAACCCCATGCCATCCCTAAACCTACCCGTTTGTATGTAATATGATATAAAATACAGGATATAACAGGCAGATACGATTGCAAATATTCCAAGTGTTCCGAGGCCAAACGATTGATTTGTGTGAAGAAAATCCCCAAAAGTGATCCGCCATGTGCTTGTAACAGTGCTGACAGGAAACAGACGAGGAAAATGATGTAGTGAACCCAAGTGCAGTTTATTTAATAAGGTGAAAATCCAAAGCATAAAACAAATTATAAACAAAATCCAAAACTTTAAATAAACCATAAACATGAACATATACTTGACTATAGACGATGACTCATGAAACATATGACAGCAACTGTCACAGGGTGTTTGGTGTTGGTTCATGTTCATTGTTCTTGGTTCTGTTTTAGTTTATCATGTTCATGGTTATGTTTGAGTTTGTCATGTTCACAGTCTTGTCATGCACTTCCTGGTCTTGTCATGTGATTCACATGCCCTCACGTGATCTTGTGTCTTGTCCTGTCATTGGTTCATTGTTTAATCACTGTTCACAGGTGTCACTTGTCTTGTCATTAGTCTGTGTGTATTTAGCCCTCATGTTTGCCATGTGTCTTTGTCAAGTATTGAATGTTGTAACCCGCTGTTGGTGAGTTTCGTTATAGTCAAGTCAAGTCAAGTCAAGTCAAGTCAAGTCAAGTCAAGTCAAGTCAAGTCAAGTCAAGTCAAGTCAAGTCAAGTCAAGTCAAGTCAAGTCAAGTCAAGTCAAGTCAAGTCAAGTCAAGTCAAGTCAAGTCAAGTCAAGTCAAGTCAAGTCAAGTCAAGTCAAGTCAAGTCAAGTCAAGTCAAGTCAAGTCAAGTCAAGTCAAGTCAAGTCAAGTCAAGTCAAGTCAAGTCAAGTCAAGTCAAGTCAAGTCAAGTCAAGTCAAGTCAAGTCAAGTCAAGTCAAGTCAAGTCAAGTCAAGTCAAGTCAAGTCAAGTCAAGTCAAGTCAAGTCAAGTCAAGTCAAGTCAAGTCAAGTCAAGTCAAGTCAAGTCAAGTCAAGTCAAGTCAAGTCAAGTCAAGTCAAGTCAAGTCAAGTCAAGTCAAGTCAAGTCAAGTCAAGTCAAGTCAAGTCAAGTCAAGTCAAGTCAAGTCAAGTCAAGTCAAGTCAAGTCAAGTCAAGTCAAGTCAAGTCAAGTCAAGTCAAGTCAAGTCAAGTCAAGTCAAGTCAAGTCAAGTCAAGTCAAGTCAAGTCAAGTCAAGTCAAGTCAAGTCAAGTCAAGTCAAGTCAAGTCAAGTCAAGTCAAGTCAAGTCAAGTCAAGTCAAGTCTTTTATGTTTGAAATAAAACTGCACATGGGTCCTTCAACTTGCCTCCAGTGGATAAATACGTTACAGAATACTTGACCACCATTATGGACCCAGCAGTTGCCCGCCTTTGTCAAGGCCAGCGTCCCATAGAGGACTATATCAAGGACTTTTTATGTTTCTTGGATTTTTTGCCCCAGGATGAAACTATATGGAAAGGGCGCTTTTGTTATGGTTTGGACTCTGACTTTTCAGCCCTCATGCCCTCAAAGAAACACCCTTGCACGTTTTGCCAATGCATTGATTTTATTTTGTTTCTAAGTGGCTCAGATTGGACGGTAGGAGAGGCAAAGGACTATTATAGCCACGTCCACGCTCCAGGCCACGTCCACGCTCCAGGCCACGTCCACGCTCCAGGCCACGTCCACGCTCCAGCCCACGTCCACGCTCCAGCCCACGTCCACGCTCCAGCCCACGTCCACGCTCCAGCCCACGTCCACGCTCCTGCCCACGTCCATGCTCCTGCCCACGCCCACGCTCCAGCCCACGTCCACGCTCCAGCCCACGTCCACGCTCCAGCCCACGTCCACGCTCCAGCCCACGTCCACGCTCCAGCCCACGTCCACGCTCCAGCCCACGTCCATGCTCCAGCCCACGTCCATGCTCCAGCCCACGTCCATGCTCCAGCCCACGTCCATGCTCCAGCCCACGTCCAGGCTCCAGCCCAAGTCCAGGCTCCAGCCCACGGCCCCGTCCAGGCTCCAGCCCACGGCCCCGTCCAGGCTCCAGCCCACGGCCCCGTCCAGGCTCCAGCCCACGGCCCCGTCCAGGCTCCAGCCCACGGCCCCGCTGTCCCGCCCAAGAAAATTTTGGGGGGGGGCAAGGGGTACATGGAGGCCATGAAGGCCATGCCTCTGTGGCCCCCTGAACCGCCATTACCGCCATGGCCTGTTGAACTGCCGTTGCCGCCATGGCCTGGTGAACTGCCGTTGCCGCCATGGCCTGTTGAACTGCCGTTGCCGCCATGGCCTGTTGAACTGCCGTTGCCGCCATGGCCTGGTGAACTGCCGTTGCCGCCATGGCCTGGTGAACTGCCGTTGCCGCCATGGCCTGGTGAACTGCCGTTGCCGCCATGGCCTGGTGAACTGCCGTTGCCGCCATGGCCTGGTGAACTGCCGTTGCCGCCATGGCCGCCCACGCCTGAGGGTCCAGGTCCTCCCACGCCTGAGTGTCCAGGTCCTCCCACGCCTGAGTGTCCAGGTCCTCCCACGCCTGAGTGTCCAGGTCCTCCCACGCCTGAGTGTCCAGGTCCTCCCACGCCTGAGTGTCCAGGTCCTCCCACGCCTGAGTGTCCAGGTCCTCCCACGCCTGAGTGTCCAGGTCCTCCCACGCCTGAGTGTCCAGGTCCTCCCACGCCTGAGGGTCCAGGTCCTCCCACGCCTGAGGGTCCAGGTCCTCCCACGCCTGAGGGTCCAGGTCCTCCCACGCCTGAGGGTCCAGGTCCTCCCACGCCTGAGGGTCCAGGTCCTCCCACGCCTGAGGGTCCAGGTCCTCCCACGCCACAGGGTCCAGGTCCGCCCACGCCACAGGGTCCAGGTCCGCCCACGCCACAGGGTCCAGGTCCGCCCACGCCACAGGGTCCAGGTCCGCCCACGCCACAGGGTCCAGGTCCGCCCACGCCACAGGGTCCAGGTCCGCCCACGCCACAGGGTCCAGGTCCGCCCACGCCACAGGGTCCAGGTCCGCCCACGCCACAGGGTCCAGGTCCGCCCACGCCACAGGGTCCAGGTCCGCCCACGCCACAGGGTCCAGGTCCGCCCACGCCACAGGGTCCAGGTCCGCCCACGCCACAGGGTCCAGGTCCGCCCACGCCACAGGGTCCAGGTCCGCCCACGCCACAGGGTCCAGGTCCGCCCACGCCACAGGGTCCAGGTCCGCCCACGCCACAGGGTCCAGGTCCGCCCACGCCACAGGGTCCAGGTCCGCCCACGCCACAGGGTCCAGGTCCGCCCACGCTCCCAGGCCCGTCCAGGTCATGTCTGGGTCCGGTGCCCCTGCACGGGCCTGGCCCACCATCCCTCCCCCAAGACCGCCCCCCCAAGACTTTTTGTTAAGACTCTCGGTTAGGCCATGGGTGTTATGGTATTGTTTGGGCGTCAGGGGCCGCCCATAGAGGGGGGGATCTGTCACAGGGTGTTTGGTGTTGGTTCATGTTCATTGTTCTTGGTTCTGTTTTAGTTTATCATGTTCATGGTTATGTTTGAGTTTGTCATGTTCACAGTCTTGTCATGCACTTCCTGGTCTTGTCATGTGATTCCCATGCCCTCACGTGATCTTGTGTCTTGTCCTGTCATTGGTTCATTGTTTAATCACTGTTCACAGGTGTCACTTGTCTTGTCATTAGTCTGTGTGTATTTAGCCCTCATGTTTGCCATGTGTCTTTGTCAAGTATTGAATGTTGTAACCCGCTGTTGGTGAGTTTCGTTATAGTCAAGTCTTTGTTTTACGTTTGAAATAAAACTGCACATGGGTCCTTCAACTTGCCTCCAGTGGATAAATACGTTACAGCAACTCACTTCAATACCCAATAAAGTAACAAAGCATAAATACACAAGGATTAATCGACTAATTACATAATAAAGGACACTTGGAAGTAAACAATAAACCAATAGCAAACAGAGCAGAGACAAACCAATAGGCTTGTTGCTGTCTTATGTTTCATGAGTCATCGTCTATAGTCAAGTATATGTTCATGTTTATGGTTTATTTAAAGTTTAGGATTTTGTTTATAATTTGTTTTATGCTTTGGATTTTCACCTTATTAAATAAACTGCACTTGGGTTCACTACATCATCTTCCTCGTCTGTTTCATGTCAGCACTGTTACAAGTACATGGCCAACACAAACAAAAAAGCAGGACCCTGAGGGGGCCCATCAACTGTTACCCATATTCTTCAAAATATCTTCTTTTTTGTTTAGCAGAAGAAAGAAATTCATATGATATTATAATGTCAATATGCACTGTGGTGGCCCTGTGTTAGCAGAGTACATCTGAACCAGCCATCTTGCCAGCTCAGGTGTGGAATCACACCAGTAATCAAACTGCATTGACATATTGCTCTCTGCGTTTCAGGGTGTCAAGTCTTTACGAGGGGAAAAAGAACTCGAGGTTAAGAAGTGAAAATGAGTCACCAAAACAACACCAAAATCTGAATGTTTACGTCAAACATAAATATTTGTGTCAAATGCGAACAGCTGGCTGAAAATATACCAGGAAACTGAATTTTTTAAATACTTTGTTGATGGAAAAAAAGATATGAATTTCTGTATGATGTTTGTGATATAACTCAACAATATTAGAGGAATTTTAGATCATAGTGAACTCACACTAAACTAGCAGAATGAGAGATTAACACAATGATATCACAATGATGACTTGTTTAGGCACATGACTATTAACTAATTGAAAATGAATTCAAAACTCATAACCACAATGACATATTACTTAAAAATGAGTTATTAGTCATGTGCCTCAACAAGTAAAGTCATAACATAACGATACCTTTGTAAATCGTTCGTTAATGATTAATTAAAAGCAGACAACTGGAAGTTGAAATGCATGGCTTCAACCCGTTGTGATAATTAACACATTCATTTACATTATTAGTTAATATAATATGTTATTAAATAATTAATACACGATGACACATTTTATTAATAGCAATTAATATATTATTTAATCTATTAATCATATAGAATCTTCATTAGTTGCTGATGCAGTAATCATTAATAAATGGTTTAGTTCTTCATGAGTCATACATTAACTCTTAATGAATTATTTGTGCATTAGTTAAGCATGAATTAATGCATATTAGTGCACCCGTATTGTTGTAAAGTGTTACCGATATTCTTATATTACCATGACTTTTATATATCAAAAGCTCAAGGAAAGTTGATTTCTCAATTCTTATTTTTTTTAAACTTAAAACAATACATTTAGAGAGAACAACGTGTTATTGCTGTAATGAGACTCATGGGCTGTACATATTGCACACATTCTGATTTCAGTTGTGGCTTTATTTCCATCACAACCAGTAAAGATGCTCTCATGTAAAGGAAAAACTGAATATATTAAATAGAATATCATCAAATCATTTGAAACCAAACTCTTAATTGTGTTTCAAAAGAAAATAGGTTGTGCTTTAGCTATTACTGACGTCACCGACTGTCATGCATACTTTCATTTCCTGCAAGGAATGAGACGAGACAAACCTGTTTTATTATTAAATGTTTGTCTACTTCTTATTGACCAGAAAGACACATCACACAGTGTATTTAAAGAGAATAAAAGAGGTGAGACACACCTCTTTCAACATCTCTATTACAGCATTTCACTTCAGCCATGGAGTTGTCAGTGATCTTGCTCAGCTTCATAGCCATGATGAGTATGGAGGGTAAGTTTGATCATGAGTATATACAGTGTGTGTGTGTTTGCCTTGTCAGATGTTAATGTGAGTGAAGATTCACTACAGAAAATCATTTTCTTAATCACTATTTTGTTTTCCATGAATATCAAAACATATTTTCTGCTCTTTTCTCCGCAGGCTCAAATTCACAGACATACGGTAAGAGCAGCACAAGATAAATCATACACAAGTTATATTGTGCTAATAGGGCTACACGATTTGGGGGGAGAATTTAATTGAAATTTTCTGATTACAAATTGTGAGTAAGATTTAAATTTGATTAAAAAAAAAAAGTTTGCTGTGCTTGTTTGTAGGGCTGCACCGTTTGGCCAGAATGTTGTGATTGTATATCAATATGGCTAAAATAATCATTTTACCATTTTATCAATTTTTTTCTTGTTATTATGTGTCACCGTGGTGCCACAAAGCCTGTCACAATCGAAGGCTCTTTAAATGCGGCCTCCAACTTATCTAATGAAGCAAAAAAATATATAAAAACTTTAAAACGGTTCAAATGTTTATTATATACAGATATGGACCATATAGTGAACATATTCCATCACGTGACCACGTGTACTGTGTCATGTATGTTATGTTATGTTTTGCATGTGTGCTTTGCAATCTGCATTTCTTTTTTTTTCTGGAGAGCGTGTGGCGGCGCTTTAAATAGCTGCGGCTCGGAGGCTTGCTCCAAACTCATTTCGTTGCATTGTACTTGTACTTGTGTAATGACAATAAACTTGAATCTAATCTAATCTAATCTAATCTAATATTTAGACCGTTTGTGAACCCTGTTTTGTTTTCAGACAGTTTAATATAACTTTCAAAAAAGTTGAGTAAATGTTACTGTTGCTCATCAGAGGCAGCTGTCACAGTTGCTAGGCGACAAGAACAATCCTCAGTAGAATAGACCATCCCATTTAACAATGCTCTGGCCATCCTTCACGGCCTTTGAAGGTGTGGCCTTTGTAGTCCCAGTCCTTCGAAGGATGCAGCCTCTGAATTGGCACACTTGAGCCCATAGAACTACTTGCAGGAAATTATGACATTTGGTGCACAGATAGAGGAAATTTGGTCCGACTGTCAAGGTTGTACTTACATTTATGCTAATAACGTTTGAACTGTAAGTGCTAGAAACACATTTCTTTCCCTCTGATTCCTTGGATCAAGACTATTCGATTGCATACTATGATGTAATTTTGTTCATTTAGAATTTTTTGAAAATCCGAACTCACCAAAATGCCTCAGATCATCTTGCCAGCAAAAAGTTATTAAAAGCTTTTTGATAATCCAAACTGTTCTAGAATAATGCACAGAAGTAGAAAAAGTGAAGAATAAAATAAGCGTGCGAGCTTAGAATAAACAGACCGTTATCGTTCATTAGTGTGGACGCTAATATAGTTATAGTTATCTTTATAGTTATTGTTCTTGGTGTGAACAGGCCTTAAAGGATTAATTCACTTTTAAATAAACTTTTGCTGATAATTTACTCACCCCAATCTCATCCAAGATGTCCATGTCTTTCTTTCTGCAGTCAAAAAAAAGAGAAGGTTTTTGATGAAAACATTCCAGGATATTTCTCCATATAATGGACTTCAATGGGCTCCAACCGGTTCAAGGTCCAAAAGTCAGTTTCAGTACAGCTTCAAAGGGCCTTAAACACTACCAAACGCTACCAAACGATACCAGACGATGAATAAGGGTCTTATCTAGCGAAACGATCAGTTTCTGTAAGAAACCGAGCAGTATTTATGCTATTATTTTACCTCTTATCAGACGAAAGTGATCATCTCTGAGCTCCGCCATAACTTCCGCTAAGTGAGGTCAAAATATGAGCGTGGTCATAGATATATCAAAAGTAGATGCCTCATTCTACTGATCCATGCAGGCGCTAATGAGGAATCTACGTGCACATCTATGACCATGCTTTGAAGCTGTACTGAAACTGTCTTTTGGACCTTGAACCGTTTGGAGCCCATTGAAGTCCATTATATGGAGAAAAATCCTGGAATGTTTTCATCAAAAACCTTCATTTCTTTTTGACTGCAGAAAGAAAGACATGGACATCTTGGATGACATGGGGGTGAGTAAATTATCAGCAAAAGTTTATTTAAAAGTGAACTAATCCTTTAACTTTTGTGTTTGGCCCTAATAATTGCTAATTAATTTAATTATTAATTCAATAATTAATTTATTATTATCATTACTACTAGTACTAAATGAAAATGTAAAAAATATTTCACTGTACAATAAAAGAATAGTCGTTAAGGAAAATAGGATAATAAGTATTGTTTTTATTTTATTTTACATTACACCTGTAGAATTACAATACTAATATAAATGGTTGTATTAACTTTTATTTTGACAGCAAACCACAGGGAGTCCTCATTTATTTTTCCGATAAGTGCTTCTCATTACAATGGGAACATAATAATGAGCTGTTGGGTTTCACTCTGAAACAATCTATACACATAACAGCAGTCTTATCACAATCTCGGTTTTATTTGATTAGTCGTGCAGATTTGTGACATATAATTTATTGTCTGCAGATTGTGGTGTAGCTCCCCTGAATACACGTATTGTGGGCGGCACAGATGCTCCTGTAGGTAACTGGCCCTGGCAGGTCAGTATACATTACAATGGCAGACACATCTGTGGAGGAACCCTGATCCACAACCAGTGGGTGATGACGGCTGCTCACTGCATCGTTTCGTAAGGGCCACTTTATGACTTTTAAAACTTTCGCAGCTTAACTTTTAAACTATGTTTCCATAAGCAAATTTACTGAAACTTCTTTTTCAAACTCTCTTTTACAACAGTACTAACATCGACATATGGAAGTTGTTCTTAGGAAGACAAACCCAGAGCACGTTACCTCCCAACGCAAATGAAGTGGAAGTCAGTATTCAGTCCATCCTCGTCCATCCAAAGTACAACGACTCCCTTTTGAATAATGACATCTCCCTGATGAAACTGAGTCAACCTGTGAACTTCACTCAATACATTCGTCCGGTCTGTCTGGCATCTAAAGGAAGTGTCTTTCACAATGCCACAACCTGCTGGGCTACTGGTTGGGGAAACATTGGAAACCGTGAGTGTCCTAAAACTAGTAATTCATGACTTAAAGATATGTATTTGATGCAGTGTTTGTTTTCAACAAATTTTTACTTTATTTAATTTTAGCTTGTAAATTATTATAATCATAGACAGCTAAACAAATAAAATGTAATCTCTAATAGAGGTTCTGACAAAATGATAACTGCTGCAGTCTATTTAAAAATATCTATAATGAATTTGAATGAATTTTTAAAATCTTTTTGAATGAATGATTCAACTCATCTCTTCAATGAACGATTCAGTGAAACATTTTCTTAACAGTCCCCCAAACCACCCCCCGCCCTTTAAAATTAATTCCCCGTACTCCACCCTCTCGTTCCCCCACGAAATCCAGCCTAAATTCAATCTGTTCATCATATAGGCCTAAACCGATCGAGTCTCTTCAGAAAATTTGGACCAAACCGCTCAATTAATATTGATTAATTTTACAATTTATGAACTTTTTGAAGCGTTAAAGTGTCAGTTGCGTAGCTTTCAATGGAGAGTACAGAAATCTCACATATTTAATCAAAAAGGTCTTCATTTGTTTTCAGAAGATAAATGAAAGTCTTACAGGTTTGGTCTTACAGTTTTGAGTGAACAATCCATTTAATATTTCAGTGTGGTGGTGGAACAATTTTTCATTAATGGTGTTTTCGTATTTTGGTTTTAGCTGGATTAAGCTGGTCAAACTGGTCTTCCAGCAGGCCTATCAGCTGTTCAACTGGTTTTTAGTTAGTTAGTTATTACCAGGTTGCCAATCAGTTTAGGCTGGATATGCTATTTTTTTAAAGAAGGGTAAACATGTCATTAACACACAAACACTGTCTCTGTGTATGACAGAGGCTTTGCCGGCTCCCAAGACTCTGCAGGAGGTGGAAATCCCAGTTGTGGGCAGCTCACAATGTAGCTGCCAGTATAAGCCAGAACCTGATGTTACAATCACACCACAGATGATTTGTGCAGGAAGAACGAGAAAAGGAGTCTGTCAGGTGAGTCAAACAAAGGAAAATTCTGTCATTAAATTTTCTAAGAATATTCTGGGCACTCTTTTTATATATTTATATATTTTTACAGTATATTGTATATATAATGAGGGCTGGGACTATCAAGCTTGAAAATGAGAAATAGCATCATAGCATCTTGAAAGTAGTCCATATAACATTCATTACAAATTGTAAAGTTGTGTAGTAAATTGCAAGTCTTCTGAAGCCATAGGGTTGGCAAGAAACAGAATTTACAATAGTCTTTTCTTCCTTATTGTAACATACACTATATTGCCAACAGTTTTGGGACGCCTGCCTTTACATGCACATGAACTTTAATGACATCATATTCTTAATCTGTATGGTTTAATATGGAGTTGCCCCACCCTTTGCAGCTTTAACAGCTTCAACTCTTCTGGGAAGGCTTTCCACAAGGTTTAGGAGTGTGTTTATGGGAATTTTTGACCATTCTTCTAGAAGTGCATTAGTGAGGTCAGTCACTGATGTTGGATGAGAAGGCCTGGCTCACAGTCTTTGCTCCAATTCATCCCAAAGGTGTTCCATCGGGTTGAGGTCAGGACTCTGTACAGGCTAGTCAAGTTCTTCCACACCAAACTCGCTTATTCATGTCTTTATGGACCTTTTATGGGCCATCCCCAAAATGTTCCCACAAAGTTGGGAGCTTTAAATTGTCCAAAATGTCTTGGTATGCTGAAGCATTAAGAGTTCCTTTCACTGGAACTAAGGGGCCAAGCCCAATCCCTGAAAAACAACCCCACACCATAATCCCCTCTCCACCAAACTTTACACTTGGCACAATGCAGTCAAGCAAGTACCGTTCTCCTGACAACCGCCAAACCCAGACTCATCCATCAGATTGCCAGACAGAGAAGCGTGATTGGGCACTCCAGAGAACACCACGTCAACGCGGCGTGCTTTACCCCACTGCATCCCATGCTTTGCATAGCACTTGGTGATGTAAGGCTTGGATTCAGTTGCTTGGCCATGGAAACATTTCATGAACCTCTCTATACGCACTAAGGCTGCATCTAACACATTTTTTTTTGTCGCTTAATCTATCGATTATTTTTTTTATTAGTCGACTAATCTAACAATTTTTTACAGATTCTTTTAGTAATCCTTTGCCTAACTTTCAAATAAATTAATACAACTTCTACCATTAGTATATCAAACTTTTATTAAATAATTTTCTAATAAATACTTCCAACTTATTTGAAATTTACCATTATAAAAAATAAAGTAAAATGAAATCACAAAAAACACGTCAGGGCATTTATGCCATATAAATACCGCAAGAGCGCAAATAGCATTGCAATGTATGAATGTAAGGATGTCTAAATGCTTTGATGTCAGGCTTGCTCTTTTTTTTAGTCACAATGTTGCCGGCAACTGAGAAAAGGCCTTCAGATGGGGTTGATGTTGCAGGCACAGACAAGTAACACTTTGCCAGCATGGCCAAGGTGGGAAACCTTACTTCATTTTCTTTCAGTGGATTTTCATCCTTCAGGATAGCCTGCTCCCCAAAGTACATACGTATCTCATTCCTCACTGATTCACTGTGAGTATCTTGATCTTGAAAAGTGTCTTCTTCACAAGGCACATCGCAGCCCTCAGAGCCCTGAAATCATTTAGAGCATGGTTAACAACTAACTGATATGAATTCCCAGCACACCTAGAGAAGTAATCCCATGCTTTTCTTTTTAAAATCTGTAAAGCAGCAACAACATTCGCAGCATTATCATGTACAACAACCATTACATTGGTCAAGGATATTTCAAAATTCTCCGCTGTTTTTTCCACCCAGGTGGCAATATTCTCAGCTGTATGCCCTTTTTCAAGTGTCATGGTGGTCAGGTTGTATGAAGTAAGCTCCCAGTCTTTATTAATGAAGTGGCAGGTGACACGTAAGTATGGCTCTGTGGCAATACTGGTCCAAGCATCTGTGGTGAGAGTGATTTTTGTTTTGACTTCTTGAGTGAAGTCTTCTTCATCAACTTAGTGAAGTGGAACCTGGAGGGAAGTGTGTCACCTGGTTAAAACATGTTGATCATCTCACGAAAGCCCTGACTCGCTACAATAGAAAGAGGTCTCATATCCTTTACAATCATGTTGAGAATGCTATCTGTAAGTGCAGCGGCCATGTGGGGCGCGCAAACGGTGACTTCGTTTTTTTGAAAGAAATCTTGCACACAGCATTGCCTCTTCCTGAGAAATAAAAATGCAATAATAACATCAGTAACATTTAAACATGAAATCTATGAATGATTACAATATTAATTGTAATTTAGAAAGGGTAGTGTACTTATGCCTATTATTATGAAATATATGAACACAAAGCATTTTAAACATTATTTATAAGTAATGATACTATTCATCATAAAATGTATACAGAGTAGGCCTAAGTAGGAAATGTTGTTTGCTATAATATCTTATTAATTACCATAGTTGAGTATGATTTACTTAATTGACTTGTGCCAATAGTAAACGAAAATGCACTTATATTTATCTGCAAAAGGTTCACATACAGGAGCTTTTTAGTGTTAATGTATATCTAGTCGTCCATTTTGAAAGTCTACATGTGCATAAACTTCTAACAACTGGCAAATGTACTGAAAGCGTCATTGCCAGACTAAAGCTGAATTTAAAAGTTAAAGTCCACTTTATTGTCACCGCAGGGCAAAATAAAATGTGATTAGCATTATTACATAGCACATTCAGAGGTAAAAGCCGATGGCTTTAGCTCTAAGTGGAAGACATCAACTAAATATTTTCAACTAAAATACATTTTCAACTAAATTACTGACTGAGCTGTACAGCCGAATCAAATTCTGTTGCATTATTTTCCTGTCTAACACTGTGAAGCTGCTTTGAAACAATCGACATTGTAAAAAGTGCTATATAAATAAAGGTGACTTGACTTGACTCTAAGGAGAGTCAACTGAAATACAGCAGATAAGAATGCAACAATATATATATATATATATATATACTGTTTATAGAGTATTTGTAATACTTACACAGCTGGCTCGTCGCTTTAAGGTTGGAGAGACCCAGGATGTTTTCTTTTAAGGTACTCCTGCGAACAAATCACCGTTTTATTCGGCTTCTGCTTAAAGTATTCCCAGACTTTTGAAGATCGTGGTCTGGCTTTAAGTGATAAATGATCACTTTCACTATGCCTGGAAGCAGAAATTGCCATTCTTCTAGATGTGTCTAGATGTGATTCTAATGTGACGCATTGACATATTTCACGCACGTCGACATATTTTCGTAGTCGTTGCAGCCCTACTACGCACTGTTCTTGAGCTCATCTGAAGGCCACACAAAGTTTGGAGGTCTGTAGCTATTGACTCTGTATTGAGGTCTGTATTGGAAGTTGGCGACTTCTGCGGACTGTGCACCTCAGCATTCCCTGACCCCGCTCTGTGATTTACGTGGCCTACCACTTCATGGCTGAGTTGTTGCTGTTCCCAATTGCTTCCACTTTTTTATAATACCGCTAACAGCTGACCGTGGAAATTTCACGAATGGACTTATTGCACAGGTGGCAACCTATCATGAATTCCCAGGATACACGGATAAATAATTTATAATAAATACTGCAATATTTAATTAAAAGATTGATTTCATGGGGACTATAAACAACCCTGCTGTTGCATTTTGACTTTTCTTGATTCTCTATCTGCTCTCTGCTTCCCTCTGCAGGGAGATTCTGGAGGTCCATTACAGTGCAAACAGGGTTCTGTGTGGGTCCAGGCTGGGATCACGAGTTTTGGGACAGACCGTGGCTGTGCCGTCGAAGGTTTCCCAGAGGTGTTTTCACGTGTCTCTGAGTTCAACACTTGGGTCACAGACAATGTGGCGGGAGCCACCATTGGCTTTGTGACGTTTAAATCTAACGGCACGGACGGCAGCTTTACATGCTCAGCCACACTTCACTTCTCCCTCTACTCTAGTTTTATCATTCTCTTCACTGCACTCATCTCAAATTTCCTCACACTCACTGTCACTTAAAACTGACTCTCACACACACATGCACCTCTGATCTGACAGGTTAAGGTGAAAAGGATTGTGTGACAGAAAAAAATACGCAGTGAAATTCTGAATGACTTGAAAAGGATATAAAACGCAAATTTTCTGTTTATCGAGAGAAGCTATCCTGGTAGATGCTGTAATGCAAAAACCAACCTTCTCCTCTGACAGCTGTTCAAATGTATCTGTTTATTGTGATTAAATATATATATTTTTTGAAAGCAACATATAAATTGCAAATATTATATTATAGTAGATGCTACCAATGCCAAGTTTTGGAGGGCCCTTAACAAAAAGACTTGTTTTTCTGCAGCAGGCAGGTCAGCTATAATGACATTCAGAGTTGGGGTTACTGGCTCAAGATGTGTAAAATTGACGGATCATGTTTAAAAAATGCGGACTCTCATTGCCATAATACAGTTCAATTGTCACAGTTATGCTCAGTTGTGGTTTTATTTTCTCTCAGTCTGCTTACCGGTTTCCTGTGTTCCTTTGTTGTAGTTTCCCACCAGTCTTTAGTTCTCGTGGACACTCATGCTATCAATACACCTGTTCGTGGTTTAGTTATATACTTAAGTTCCTCCTTGCATTCAGTTCATAATAATGTGTCTTAAAAAGTCTCCCTTTTAATTGTGGATACAAATATGACAGATTTGGTAAAAATCTAGGTCCCATACTCACAGAGTTGCATGTACCTGCTGAGCACATCATTGAGATGAGATCAATACTAACAGACTGCTTTCTCCAGTTATACATTAGACCTTTTCATGGGCAGGTTTATAATCATTAAATTAGGTAAGCGGCTCACATATTGAACTTAATTGAATAGTTAATAAAATACATTTAATATGTAAATTAATACAATTTGCAACATTCAAAGTTGCTAAATATGATGATACAAAGAGCGCAAACTTGTGAAGGCAATCAAACACTGTGTTGGTAGGCCGGTTCTTTATTCTTTTGGCAAATAAAGAAAATATATAGTGAAAAAGAAAACAACAGATGCAAAACTGTAAGGGGTTCAGCCACAGAAATAAGAAACGGGGCGGCCTGTAGGATTTTTGTTTGGTCAGTTACAATGACACTTATTTACTTTGACATCATTGTCAAATGACAGTGGAAAAATGACCACAGGAATAAAAGTGAGTATGGGTCACATAAATTATTGCGAGATGGTGGTCCAGTGGGTTAAACCATGGAACTGATATGCAGAAGGTTGCTGGTTCGATCCCAGCGGTCAACACCAGTGTGTCCTTGAGCAAGGCACTTTACTCCATGTTGCTCCAGGGGGATTGTCCCTGTTATAAAGGCACTGTAAGTCGCTTTGGATAAAAGCGTCTGCCAAATGCATAAATGTAAATGTAATTATTAATAAAATCAAATCTAATAAAATAATGAAATAATAAAATCTAAACAAAATTGATGTTCGATAGAGTGCAACTATTCAGTCTCTCTAATCCCCTACTTTCTGAGAGCCTACTCTCCCATCTGATTGGTCAGACAGCCTAGTTCGTTGTGATTGATCTATGTGGCTCTGATTGGTCAGACAGCCTAGTTCGTTGTGATTGATCTATGTGGCTCTGATTGGTCAGATGGCCCTGTCATTTGTGATTGTTCTAATGCTTACAGCATGTGTTGGGGTAATTTCTGAATTTCAGCTCCAGATGCTTCCTCAGCCCTTTGCATTAATTACTGTGCAAGTCCTCAATCTTTAGAAGTGCATGCAAACTGGATTCGCTTTCGCAGCAATGAAAAGTCGACATGTCGACAACATGAACCAAACTCTTCCAGTCTCAGGCACAATTACAGTGTTTGAGGACGGGTCAAAGCAGACATCGTTCGCGGGCAGCCAATGAAGACCTAAGCTGGCATTATGCATTATTTTTTACATTATGTAGGTTTGTGCAGAAATTAAGACTGGAATTACTGACGATTAATTTCAGGCAGTTTAGAATCAGTTCTTTCTTTCAATTATCATGCACTTTGGACTTTGAAACTGCAGAGCTTTTAGACTCACAAAAAGCTATATTACACAATACATTAAATGTAATATCTAAAGCATAACAGGGGCACTTTAAAAACCAAACTACATTGTGATATGTAATGAGAGCATTTGGTTTAATCACTGAAACGCAACAGTATGTTCTTCTTTCAATTTAGTAGACAGTGTAAGGCCCGTGAAACTGGTCCAATCTGCCGGTTCGCCAATACACGGGGAAGGTCACACGTGTTCTGTCCTCACTCATGCGAAGTATTGGTTGGTTAAATTTGTAATATATTAATCATATATTTACTCGTTTATTTCATCTGACTCCATAAATGAAAGGTTTTAATAATATCTGTGCCTCACTAAAAGTGAGCGAATGTTTGACTATTCCTTTTAACCATTAAGTGAACAATGTCCAAAATCAGTTAGAATAATCAAATGTAACAATTTATTATGTCAGGTAAATGTATCATGCCAATTTAATAATCAATTCAAAGATAATCGATACAAAACATCAAATGCTCAGGAATAGAGAGAAGATGCAAACCCAACTTTAAGAAATACGTGAGGTTGAGAGATTTCTTTCTCTCAGCCTCACGGGCCGATCTGAAGTACAGGAAAGGCCCCGAACTCTCTGCTCCATCTCATTAAATAGTCAGAAACATGTGCTAACAAAAGAAATTTGCATGCAGTGGTTGCACCTTCATGGGGGTGGGTAACCATTTCCTGAAGAAAACCACCTTCCTTTCTAAGTCAGTTATCCATAAATTCTTAAAACCTTATTACCTTTTGTTTTATCTATCTGGATATGAGATACCTGTACCACTCACTTTGAGACCTTTCAAATGACACCAAAAACATAACAGTCAATGATAAAACATTCACATTAAACCATATTCTTGTGTGAGTTCTTAGTAGTTTGCGGAAGTGAGGTCGTGTGGGGACCCTTTGTCTCAGAACAGTGTCAGTATTTAACACTGTTTGGCATACCTTATGTATATAAGAAGTAGTAGTTGTAATAATAATAATAATAATAATAATAGTAGTATCAGTATCTGGTGGATTTTGTAGGCAGGTTAAGTCTGGATTTAGATTTTTAAAACTACTGACGTTCTAAGTTCAAAGCATTTAGGATGCTGATTTTTAGAAGGCAGCTGTCTGACTCTGAGGTGGGGAAGGGGAACATGGTCTGTGTCAAGCAAAAGACTAATCATATTAATTACCATTATGTGTCTGACATTTAGAGTGATGCATAAAACTCATTACCATACTGACTGTAAGTGGACTGCGAAGTGGACTTCACAGGGTATTCCACCATCTTATGTTCATTTCGAAGGGTACTGCAAACGACGTAGGGAAGAAGGGAACATCGATATATCACTTCACAGGAAGTGGAGAGTGGAAATCACCCAAATGTCATTACGTGTCGCATCACCTGACTCAACTAATGATGGAGCTGAGCCATTGGAAGAAACGGCTCTGCCATGGAGGAGTTTACGTATGCATTTGAATATTCATGTTCTTTGGTACATCTAATGCCTCAGAAATGTTTTGTAGCCCCTCAGCTTAGTTATACTACCTTTCAAAAATAAGATCCCGTTGATTCTTCATAAGCTCTTTGTGGCCCATGGCTTTTGTAGTAGCCTAGCAGGCAACCAAAAAAACTTATTCAGAGTTAATCAGAGTCACTTCAGATAAATACAGGTGTGTACTATTATTAGATTTGTTAATTCTGTTAAAAAGTTTTTTTTTTTCAGTGGCATTGCATAGTTTGTAATATCACAGTAAAGGTGTAACAGTTCTGAGTTTTAACAGGGGTGTGCAGACATTTTATAACCACTGTACATGATTGTACATTGTACTGTATTTTTCAACATGCCCTCTTCTTAAAGTAAAGAAATGTTTGCTTGCGCTCCATGCTGCCATTGGCTGAAGCAGATAACGTGATCTTTTACAAACACACACGCACGCACGCACGCACGCACGCACACACACACACACACACACCTTATTGCTATACTGTTGATACAGTATATTGATATAGTTTTTTTTTTTTTTTTTTTTTTTTTTTCATTTGTAGACAGTGTTGGTATTTAACACTGTTTGGCATTTAACAGTATGTATACCTTAGAGCAGGGTTCCTCAAACTCGGTCCTGGAGGGCCGCTGTCCTGCAGAGTCTGGTTGTTGAAACCACATATGTAAATTTTACTCCTCCCAATTGTAAGAGTGGACTCCTGCAGATGGTTCAATTCGCAGGGTTGCCAGAAGACTAAAGAAACGTTATCAGAAAGATGTAAGAAAACTGTACATTTCTCGTCTATTTCCACCCACTGCAACTTATACCAACGACGGAGATAAGTGCAGCTACAATAGCAAAATATGTGGGAGAGCGTTGCTATAATGTGACTATATTGTATTGCAATAGGGAGCACTTCAAAGTCAATACCAAATCAAAACTAGTTAGCACAGTATTCGTAATAGAAAGGATTTAATGACAAAATCTGGTTATGGTTACACTTAAAATAGTTTCAAAATGGATGTATGAGATGATAAACTTATACCATTAATCGTACACAGCATGAATAAAATGTTACCTGCGGGATAGAGAGAGAGAGAGAGAGAGAGAGAGTGAGAGAGAGGGGGAGAGAGAGAAGAAGAGAGAAAAGAAGAGAAGCCCCAATGACCTCAAGAGCCAGAGAAAAAGAGAGAAAGAGCAACAGTTCCAATCTTCTTTTACCTATTCCTTGACCATGTGACTGAAACCAAATGTATTCATTTAAACTGACCAAACTTCCCCCACTGTAAAGGTGTGACACCCACGTGGCCTACAGGCCTCTCTATTGTCTTCCAGATGGCCCTTCTGATAAGGAAATGCGGGTTGAAAACAGTAAAGCAAATTTCTTTGATGGATTTCAAATATCAAATATCTTTGATTATTTTCAATTCCTTCACAATAATGCTAAAAAATAAACATGTGAGAGCGTGTTATAGACTATAGCCATGTGACATTGCTACTGCAGCACGCATCGCTGCAGACGAGCAGAAACTATTGCTAAATACACAAACTACTGAAAATAAATAAGCCGAAAGTAAGTCGCAGATGCTCAACACACAATCATCTTTATTAAAAGTAAAGAAATTAAATGATCTTACCAGTGCTGTTTCAGCACTCTCTCCTTTTCAGTGACGTGAACTCCATTAAATCTGCATATAGTGCGGGAATTGAGGATCTGATTTATATCCCTTTTGCCGAGACACATTGATGAAAATGTAAATGAAATTGTTTTAATCAATCAGATAGCGATCTGATCTGTAAAATGCATAAAGTGACCAGGTGTAAACAGGTCTGTATGGAGACAGATTAGACTATTCATTAGAATAATTCACACAAAAAACGCGATGCACACGTGTAACCAATTTTACATGCATGAAACCAAATTCACGTGCACAAAAAACAATTCACGTGCGCAAAATAAAATGATATATTCATAAAATACATTTCACAAATGCAAAACACAATTCGTAGATTTACAACTGTGCACAAAAACTTTTGAATGTTTAAAATTTACATGTTAATCCTGTAATGTGAATGTGCAAACCGTCATTCACGTGTGAATTGCCTTGGTTCCCTTTCAAGGGAACTCGCGCTGCGTCAATCGCTGCAGGAACGCCTCTGCGTGATTGCATCATGAAGCACTCGTAAAATCAGTCCAATGGCGTGACGGGACGTCACAGGCGGGTGACGTCATTGACCAGGAAACTATAAAGCACCCCTGAGCCAAACAGTGTCAGCTTCTGTGTCTTCACAAGTGCTCTATGTGAAACCGTTTGTCCAGAAATATATTGTGTGTGTGTCTCTCAAAGAAATGGTGAATCAAAAAGAACAGTTCAGACAATGTGTTACTCCCTGCCCTCGTTACATCACGGGTGGGGATACACATCTGCTCTGTGTAATGTGTTTGGGACTGGAGCATGCACAGTCAGCTCTCGAGGGAGCTGGCTGCGAGCATTGTAAAAAACGACAGATGAAAACTCTCTGGTCCCACTGAGCGCTCTTTGAGGAGGGCGCTTCGGCTCACGTTCCCCAGGGTGCCGGTCCCGCTGCTGCTGACGCACTGCGAAGGCTTACGTCCTGGGGTTCGAAGATGGATCTAACGGCGGGGTTAGAGACGGGTGATCCCCTATCTCTGCCCTTACCCGTTAGATCTGACGCTTCAGTTGCCAAGTTAGACGCACGCTCTGCGGTTTCTTCTGCTCGCGCTGAAGCGCAGGTGCAGCAGCATTCCAGTTCTGAGGAACTGGATGTTGTGAGCCTGGATTATTTTGATGAGGTTTTGCCACCTCATTCACATGCTTAAGAGGAGCTTTTGGAGGTTGTGACTCACGCTGTTGCCAGGTTGCAAATAGATTGGCCAACAGAGACGCAGGAAACCCATCAGCCTAGTAAATTAGACGACCGCTTCCTACCATCTAGATCACAACCTCCAAAGCGAGGCTTGCCGTTTTTTCCCGACCTCCACACCGAGGTGTCGAGGTTGGGGATTAAACCGGCATCATTTCATCCATTCAACCCCACCACAGCTGCTTATTCAAACATCATGAAACAACATGGTTATGCAACGATGCCTCGGATGGAAGAGACGCTTGCGAGCTATCTCTCCCCTGAGTCTGCATCATCACTAAAAGCCCTGCAGCTTCCCACTAAGCCGGTTAGAACAACGTCAGCTTTAGTGGGTAGGGCATACTCGGCAGCAGGTCAGGCGGCTGCATGTTTACACACTATGGCGGTACTTCAAGCCTATCAAGCCAACCTGCTGAAAGATACTGATGATGAATGTGAAGAAGTGGGGAGGGAAACGATAGCTGAGATTAGGAGAGCTGCTGATTTGTCTCTTAGGGCCACCAAGGAGACGGCCAAATCCATCGGCTGTTCTTCCTGAGGTAGAGCAGATTTGAGGACTGTTATCATCTCTAGGAAGGCCTCGGCGAAGAAGTCCTGATGCCAAAGGTGTGTCGAGGTACCCGTCTCCTCTCGGTGCCATCAGGGGGCCGTTTTGCCAACCCTGCCACCTCTGGTGCTTCAGGGCACAGTGGTCCTCAGCGAGCGCAAATCTCCACGTCCGCCCGGAAACGTAGCGGGGCGTGGATGCTCGCTCCCTCCAAGGAGGGTCTTAAGTGGGCCAGTTCGGTTGCTTCCTGCCGGCTCGCCGTTTCAGGACACCGGGCTGCCCACACAACAAAATCCAGAGGCCAGCTTCGAGAGGCTGGTTCCCTTAGTAGATTTTCTGTCAGCATGGAAACTTCTGCCAAATATCTCAGATTGGGTCCTGCGTACAATAGAAAAAGGGTACAAAATTCAGTTCGGGTCACACCCGCCCAAGTTCAACGGGGTAGTATCCACAGTGGTAAACGCAGAGCAGGCTCTGGTAATGGAGCAAGAAGTACAGACTCTACTGCGGAAAGAGGCTATAGAGAGGGTTCCTCCCCACAGCAGAGAGTCTGGGTTTTACAGTCGTTACCTCATAGTTCCAATGAAGGACGGTAAAGAAGTTGAAGTTCAAAATGCTCACTCTAAAACAGATCGTGTGTCAGATCAGGTCCGAGGACTGGTGTGTCACAATAGACCTAAAAGACACATACTTCCATGTCTCCATCCTTCCTCAACACAGGAAGTTCCTCAGGTTTGCTTTCGGGGGCAAAGCATTCCAATATCAGGTTGTTCCATTCGGCCTAGCGTTATCACCCCGCACCTTCACAAAGTGAAGGATGCAGCTTTGGCTCCTCTGAGACTCCAGGGCATCCGCGTTCTGAACTACATAGACAACTGGCTGATTCTAGCAGAGACTGTATAATACGTATTTCTTATCTAAAGAGAGTAGGGGATTTGCAAGCATTATCTGTTGCTCCCTCCTGTCTTGAGTTTACGCCAGGTATGGTGAAAGCTTTTCTATTTCCAAAAGAAGGATATGTCCCCAGAGTTCCCACGAATGTGGCAGGTCCTATAATGCTGCAGGTCTTCTCTCCACCTCCCTTTTAGAATTCAGACCGGGAGAAATTAAATGTGCTCTGCCCAGTGAGGGCACTAGATGCCTACGTCCACAGAGCTGCCCTGTGGTGGAAATCTGAGCAGTTGTTCATCTGTTTCGGGTCTCCAAATAAAGGGAAACTCGCATCTAAGCAGACGCTAAGCAAGTGGATAGTCGAGGCTATTTCACTCGCATATGAGTCGGCCGGCCAACCTTCGTCACTAAAGGTCCGAGCCCACTCTACTCGGAGTATGGCTGCCTCTTTGGCTCTTTTGTCAGCAGTCTCCCTTCAGGAGGTGTGTGATGCGTCAGGGTGATCCTCTCCGCACACTTTTGTGAGATTCTATAACCTAGATGTAGCCTCTACTCCAGGTTCTCGGGTGCTTGTAGCTTAATGTGTACTACGACTTCACATAAACAGGCACTTGAGAGTTATGGCGGTGTGGGTATTGAGTTCCCCTCAGCGCTTGACGCAGCGTGAGTTCCCTTGAAAGGGAACGTCTCAGGTTACGTATGTAACCATGGTTCCCTAAGAGGGAACGAGACACTGCGTCGCTTTGCCATACCCCCGGCACGCCTGTGACCGACTTGTTCGACTTTTTCAGAAGCTGACACTGTTTGGTTCAGGGGTGCTTTAGAGTTTCCTGGTCAATGACGTCAGCCGCCTATGACGTCCCGTCATGCCATTGGACTGATTTTACGAGTGCTTCATGGCACAATCATGCAGAGGCGTTCCTGCAGCGCTTGACACAGCATCTCGTTCCCTCTTAGGGAACCATGGTTACATACCTAACCCTAACCCTAACCTGAGACGATTTGTGTGTGTGTGTTTTTGAGACTTTCCTGGCAGTGCTCTCCTGCCACCCAGATCAGTCGTACTCTTTAGCCAATCAGAATTAAGCTCATCAATCGGCCAATCATAACCGCGTGAGGGCGGGCCCACCTGGATGTTACGTCATCAGCGTTCAACCACAGTTAGAGATCATGGCTAAGCAGCAGAGGTATGTGCAGTTTGATCGGTTCATTTCTGTGTTTACTGAAACTTAGAAGTTAGAGATCAGTCGTAGCAATAGTTTATTCAATATTAACAGATGTAAGCAACTGCTGTGGTAATCAGATGTCCCATATAAAGAGGAAATGATGGTGGCGCTGGAGGAAAATTTATCATAAAGTTAATTTGATCGTAAAATTACTATTGTTTTGTTAATAAGTGCAGTTACTAATAATATCACGTTTGTTTAGTGGAAATTTAACAGTGAAGCACTAAGCTTGAATTGAGATGCAGATAAAATTAGCTTTTACTAACAAATATTCTACTCTTATTAAAATGTACCATTATTCTATATATCACACTGAACTGACCGATAGCTTCAGTGATTATAAAATGAGCACTCTTTACTTGTTTTCTGTGTAATTCAGTCACAATTTGAAAAAAAGTTCTTCATACTTTTTTCCTAATGGCTAATTAGTCAAATAAGTGTTCCTTTGCCGTCACCTACTGTTATATTGGTAATTTCATGTCTTTTAAAAATAAAAGTGCTTGTTTGACACAAATTGGCCTATACCTTTAAACTTTTAGTTGTACAAATCATCACATTAAAAATAGCATTAAAATTGGATAATAATTTAGAGCTTTGAAGTGCTGGAAAAAGTGTGAAGCACTTGAAAAGTGCTGGAATTTCACTCTCAGGAGGCTGAGATGAAGAAAAAAAAAAAAAATTCCACTTTTTTGGCAAATTCAAATGCTTTCTCACTGGATCTCCCAGCGCTGTGTAGTAACGGTGTTGCATGAACGAGGTCGGCCCGTGTATGAGCTCACGCTGCGCTGTCTATTATTGCGCCAAGTTGAGAAACAGTCCGCGCAGCGCAGCTCAAACAAGTAGTGCGATTCCGTTCCATTTTCGTTTTATTTGTTGTCTTATGTTATGTAACAGAAATGGCAGCTCTTATCAGTTGGGCAATGTGGTGGTCACACCAGTGCAACCTCTAACAAAATGTAGTCGCACCAGCAGGAAAAAAGGTCACAGTCTGGAGCCCTGCATTTGAAGAAACACTACAAAGAAAGAACTCTTTACAATAGCGGGCTCTGAAAGCAAATAAGGTAATTATTGAGTTCATATTGACTTTAAGGCTAGCTAAATTAAAGTGTCAATTTGCCATTGTGTCACAAATCCCTCAAGCACACTCAGGGTCAGAACGGGACAAGAAAACAAAAGACTCCAAATCCCAACGTTTGAAACATGAGCTGACAAACATCTGAAACGCAAGTGAACAGACAAAACAATTTACCAAACCCTAAATTGTTTATGTCCACTCTTCTCTGGTTCCATCTAACAATTGGATGAAAGGACGGAACCCAGGCAGACATATTTATTGTACAGACCAACTGGCACATTTGATATTTCCAAATATAGCTCTTCGACTGCAGTGTAAACAGATGAACCGATAGAGCATGACTCTTTCAAAGGTGTGGGATTCTGAAAATCAAAGTTCCTCTTTTCTATTTGACATCAAGTAGAAAGGTTATCCCACCTCTTCCTCCTCCGTCCCCTCGTTGGCAGGCCCATTATGCATTTCCTGAAAAAGGATCTTCTTCATCTTCCGGTATTGCAGGTTATCTAACTCCCTCACGGCGTCTTTAGTAAGTGCTATCAGATCCATCTCCACCGTCACTGGAAGCTCACGGCCAGTACCGTTGCGATTGTGACGGAGCGGTGCAGATTTCAGACACAAAGGAATTTCGACTACGCCACCCTGGGAATTTCACCCAGGGAAATATGAATGACACCTAACAAATTGTCATTAGGTCACACAGGTTCGATTCTCTTTAAAAAGGTAGGCAGAAACGTGGGCATCATAGAAAAGTACAAAATTTTATTAATACAAAGTTAAGTGAAAAAGGACAAATTGCATTAAAATGGTATCAATGATACAAGCAACCTCTGAGGGATGTTGAGGTGCACAGCTGGCAACAGATTCCAAAGAAAAACAAATAAGACACACACACACACACACACACGAGACCTTTTCACCCATGGGACCCCAGCTCCTGAAAGGAAAAATCAAAGATAAATAAAACAAACTTCAAAACAAATCAATTAAACCACAATTTAATTGTGGCACAAAACAGCAAGTAATAATAACTATACCAACACAAATCAAATCACAATAAAATATACAAAATGATTCAAACAATAAAAATAAAGAAAACACATCAACTCAATTCAAAGGACAGGGGCGACAGGCTTGCGTGAAGCAAATATGTTTGTGCTCCTGTTCCAGAGACCAGTGAGCGTCAACCCCAAAAGTAAATATAAACTATAAAACTCAGTAAAACCAGACAGCAACAATCCTCTTGATTAGTTGGAATATAACGACGTTCACTCTGTATGGGCGCGGAGAAACGACGGGGCTGTAACTATGGCGACAGCAGAGAAAATGATCACAGACGAGAGGGAGAATCCTGAACCAAATATAAAACAAAAGGAAAACAAAACAATTACTAAAAACGTATGCATCACTTGCTGGAAATATCCTACATGCACAACACTCACCGGGAAAGGACTATGTGCACTATTATACCTTCTCAGGCATGGATACACAGCATTTGTATAAACCGCCGTTCAACTGGGATACAGGGAACTGCACACACTCAAAACGTCAGCCAATCCATAAGCCCCAGCAACGCAAAACAATCTGCTTTCTCAGTTCACACATACCTGAGAGGTGAGCAGTTTAGAATCCACTAATGTAGCAAGTCGAAGGAACCACAAGGAGATGAAAAAGACAGGCTAGAACGCAACAATGAATTGTTAATGCCACACGCACAGCAACTCAGGGCAAAACTGCTACATGCTAATGACATACCTGCAGCTACCGTCAACAACAAAGGGGAGGGGCCGGACGTAACGGACGTGGCGCATCACAGGCTACAACCAACCAGCTCTTAAATAGGAGGTACTCCTCACTGATAGGTGCTCAAAGCTGTCAATCACCACCACTTCTCATTTATTCGGTTACAATCCACCCCCAGCTTCTGCACCGACGCCCCGACGGTGAACGAAACAGAATCTACCCTCAAAACCTTCAGTTCCAAGGCCGAAACCAAGAAACAGATGTACTACCCACTATACTGGAAACTGTACCTGTCCCCAATGATCGTGGTAGGTGATGTACATTAGTGTGTCGCCCAGCAGTACTCCTACCAGTTCTCCTGATTACAGCAGCATTTGTAGGAAGACTCATTACAGGCTGCAAGTTTACCTCTGCCTCAAGAATTTCTTCTGCCCTCGGTGCCTCACCAGATGGTACCTCCTCAGACCTCAGAGGGACAGAAGGGGCAATACCCCAAGGTACCTGCCTACTAATAGCTTGTGGTGTTTCCGGCACCAAAACGAACAAGTCTCCCTCATCTAATTCCTCCTCTTGGCGAAGCTGCACCGGTTCAACTACCGGATTGTCCTGCAAGCCGGGTGAAGGGCTCCGGTTGATCTGAGTTTTCAGTAGGGATCGGTGCACATGCTTCACCTTACTTAAATCCGCAGAAGGGGCAATGGTATACACCACACCTCCTTCCTTAGGTGCCTTCAAGATCTGGTACACCACTGAACTCCACAGGTCGTGGATTTTGTGTCTACCTCTCACACTGTGATCGCGGAGGTATACCAACTTACCCTCCTTCAGTGGTGCTTCTCGTACCTGCAGATCATGCCTGGCCTTCCGACGATCTGCAGCGGCCCCCAACCGCTCACAAGCACCCTCAAAAGCAACCTGCAACCGATCCTGATGCTCCAGGACCCACCTATGTACACTACCTGCCCGCGGCTCTTCAACCCTACCAAGCAAGAAGTCAACTGGGAGTCTAGGCTCCTGCCCGAACATCAGGAAATAAGGCGATTCCCCCGTGGTTTGGTGAGGAGTCGTGTTATAGGCGAAAAGGACCTGAGGAAGACAGAGTGGCCAATCCCCTTTTTTTGAAACCGGCAATGTACGCAGAAGATTGTGCAATGTTCTGTTAAAACGTTCGCACTGGCCGTTTCCAGCCGGGTGGTATGGGGTAGTGCGTGACTTTTCAACTCCATACAAGCAACAGAGCTGCTGAATGAGGGCAGACTCAAAATTACGCCTTGGTCTGAATGGATCCGACCAGGCACCCCGAATTTGCAAAACCATTCGACCACAAGGACCTGGGCCACAGTCTCAGCTCGTTGGTCCCTAGTGGGTACAGCCAAGGTGTACTTGGTGAAAATATCGGTCATGACCAAAACATTCTCAAGACCGGTACTTGAGGGCTCCAACAACGTGAAGTCTACAGCTAAAATCTCATTTGGCCGTGCAGCCAGCAAATGGCCCATGAAGCTAGCAGGGGCAAGCGGGAAGCCCTTAGCCAACTGGCACCTCTCACACTCCTGGCACCAGCGGGCAATGTCCAAGGACATCCTCGGCCAGTAACAGCGCTGCCATACCAGCCGGGTGGTGCGCTCCACCCCCTGGTGCCCATGCTGTTGGTGAAGTTGGGTCAGTACCTCAGACTTCATGGACGCCGGCAACAGCACTTGGAGAACCTCTTCTCCACCATCCGGGCGAAACACTCGCCGATAAAGCACTCCCCCGTTCTCCACCAGGCGATCCCACTGCTGGAACAAAATCATAGCAGACCTGGAGAGTTTCTTATGCTCGCCAGAGTTGGGAGGTAACTTCCGCCTCCAAAACAATAGCTCCCCGATGACTGGATCTGCTTCCTGCTGAAGGCACATATCACTGGTGGAACAACCAGGAAATGACACAATTTGGTTCACCTGAGCCACCAAATTACCTTGAGTGGCTTGACGCAACACCACTGGGACCGCTGAACCCAGGCACAGATCCTGACCTTCGACCGTCGGAAGATTTTGCCGTGACAAGGCATCAGCATTGCGGTTGCTCTTACCGGATCTATATTTGAGCTCAAAGTCAAACGCTGCCAACTGGGAAGCCCAACGCTGTTCCATGGCACCTAACTTGGCAGAGGTCAGGTAGCTAAGAGGGTTATTATCTGTATAGACTATACACTTTTGCCCCAGTAGGTACTCCCGGAACTTTTCAGTCATGGCCCACTTGAGCGCAAGAAACTCCAGTTTTATTGAACTGTTAGATGTATTGCGCTCAGTGGGCCTAAGACCCCGGCTACCTTAAGCGATAGGACGCAATTTCCCTTGTTGCTCCTGTGAGAGAATCGCCCCTAGCCCTCCATGGCTGGAGTCCACCTCCAGAATGAATGGGAGTGAAAAATCAGCATAGGCGAGCACTGGGGCCGTGGTAAGTTTTTCCTTTAACTTCTCAAAGCCACTCTGACACTCTGCAGACCAGGCCTCAGCAACACCCTTTGGCTGCTTCGAGCGCTTTGGGGTTGCCAGCTTAGCCACCAACCTATGTAGGGGGGCAGCTAGCCTAGCAAATCCCTCCACAAAACGTTGGGAGTAGCTAGCAAACCCCAAGAATGACCGCAACTCCGCCACACTAGTTGGACGAGGCCACTGTGACACCGCCTCAATCTTACCTGGGTCTGTGGAGACCCTCTCTGACGAAATCACATGACCAAGATACTGCACTTCCTGTTTGAAAAAGGCACATTTTAATAATTTGGCCTTCAAACCTTGCCTGTGTAACCGGCTTAGAACTACCTCCATCCGAGCCAGATGTTGCTCAACTGAAGAGGAAATCACAACAATGTCATCCAGGTACAGGAGCAGAGACTGGCACTGCTGGTCCCCAAACATCCGTTCCATCAATCGTTGGAAGGTGCTGGGGGCGTTGCAGAGCCCGAATGGCATCCTGTTCCATTCAAAGAGGCCGAAAGGAGTACAAAAAGCAGTCTTCGATCTATCAGCCTCCGTAACAGGAACCTGATTGTACCCGCTGGCCAGGTCCATGGTAGAAAACCAACGTGCCCCCGCCAGCGAGTCCAATGTTTCCTTAATACGGGGTAGAGGAAATGCATCCTTCCTGGTCTTAGAATTTAAATGACGGTAGTCTACACACATGCGCAGACTACCGTCCTTCTTCTTGACCAGGACGATGGGAGAAGCATAAGGGCTGCAACTTTCTCTAATTACCTGGGCCTCAAGCAGTTGGTTAATGTGTGCCTTCACTATCTCATACTCCGAGGGTGGAATGCGCCTATACCGCTGTCGTAAAGGAACCTCATCCAGCAAGGGGGTATCATGGGAAATAAGATTAGTGCATCCAAGATCTCCATCATGCATGGAAAACACAGGCAAGTACTTCTCCAGTAAAGCCCTCACCTTAACTTGTTCTTCCACTGATAGCACAGACAAATCAATTGACCTTATCTGTTCTAGTATAGTAGGGGAAACCTGCACAGATTGTGTACTCACCCTAGCCGAAACCACCTGAACTTCACTGACCTCTGGGGGCAAGCTAACAACATATACCTGGTTGACAGTACCTATAACCGTTCTAGCATATAGTACTACGTCTACTGTGCCAACATTAACTACCGGCACATAGGCTGTGCCACGGTCCACCGAAACTAGAGAAGGAGATGCCAACAAACCCACTGGAAGACCAGAATCTGGTGGCTCAAACAGTACTGTAAGACCCGAATAATGTGCAGAGCAGGTCACAGCAACCAATTTCATGGTGCCTCCTGGGATGCGACACATCTGAAGTCCACGCACTTTAACTCGCCCCCCCCCCCCGGACCAGAGACTGACTGGACATCAATGTGATGGCAGTGTTGTAAGGCCTGGAAAACAAAACTAGGAGCCTGTGATACAACAGGTAAATCGAAGAGACTCATGCCATGCTGGCCAAAGAGTTCCTGGTAGCAGCGGCTCAGGATGTTCATTCCAAGAACCCCCGGAACCTGAGCAGACAGACCACCCGGAGGATCCTTGACCACCAGCACCCCGCAACCTAAGACCACTCGCCCACAAAGCTCGATATCTAATTCTAAATAGCCGATATACGGAATTGAGAGGCCATTTGCGGTCCGGAGCTGTAACCAATGGCATGAGCGAAGCTGTTCCTGACCCCAAGATTCAAAATTTGTCAAGAAACAACTCTCCGTAATGGTGGACACCATGGAGCCGGTGTCCACCAGGCAAGGTACCTTGACCCCACCCATACACACGATGAGTTGAGGACAAGTTGACATAAACCGAGACATAAAATTTGACTCAATCAAAACATCCGAGCCTATCTTTTCCCCAACCAAGCTGTGGCCCTGCTGCTCAGCGGGAACTAGTTTTCCGACGGTTGCCTGGTTGGTGACTGCACACCCCTCGTTAAAGATGAATCTGCACGTGCTGGTGGGAACCGAGAAGGTCTTCGCTCCCCAACACAATCCCTGGCAAAATGACCAGGCTGTTGGCACCTTCTACAAATAATCGGAGTAGGCCGAGATGATCGCATATGTGAGTGGGAATTTTGAAATTGCACCATACTTTGGGTCAATTGATTTAATTGTTGTTGCTGCTTTTTCAGCATTTCTCGTAATTCGCTCAATTCAGATGTGGTTGACACTGTGTTACTCCCTGTGTGCTGATGTCCCTGTACCCCATACTGAATACCATACGCGGACGGAACGGACTGGCTTCGACCACGTGTTCCCCCAGGCACTCCCTCTCGTTCCCAGCGAATGGCTTCACTGCGAACATCCAACAACGTAGCAGTGGGTTGACGACGGATTAGCGGTTTTAATTTGCGTCGAAGAGCACCATCACTAACATACTCAACAAACTGATCGCGTAGCAAAGCTTCCGCATTAGGCATACCATAGGGTGATTGACTTTTTACTTTTTCCAGGAGATTCATCAGGGCCAGGGAAAATTCCAATAAAGTCTCCCCATCCTGTGGTCTCCTGGAAAAAGACGACTCTTGGAGTGCAACATATGACCTTGTGCAACCATACAAGTCACGCAATGCCTGAATTATTTTCTTTGGATCCTCCCTCTCGTCCCTTGATCGGTAACGAATTTCCTCTCGCCTCTCCCTCCAAATGATCAACCAAAAAAAAAGCCTGATCAGCAGTAGAGATGGCGAAGCCGCATGCAGGCCTGAGCCTCTTCCACCCATTCGTCGATGAAAATGCCGGACCTACCATTAAATTTTGGGCACTTTCTATCACGAGGAACAAAAACAAATCGCTCCGTTGCATTGGGACCAATGGGTGGAGGGTCCACAGCTGCAGGCATTGGAGCACTAGATGGACCAGGCTGTGCAACTGGCACTTGTTCCTGTCGTAATTTTTCATTATCTGCCTTTAATTGGGCTACTAATTCTCTCAACTCACGTAGTTCATCGTCCATGATTACAAATCACTCACCAATACAAAAATGGAAATACAAAACTCGGAGGGTTGACTCGTCACACTGACCCACACGAGAGACTGCTGCTGTCTGGTTTCTGAAAAAAAAAAAGAAAAACACAATATCCAAAAACACTAAATCAACCAAAACAAATACCACGTCTTTGCACTACACAATAGAGACCCTGCCGACTGCGCCAGATTGTGACGGAGCGGTGCAGATTTCAGACACAAAGGAATTTCGACTACGCCACCCTGGGAATTTCACCCAGGGAAATATGAATGACACCTAACAAATTGTCATTAGGTCACACAGGTTCGATTCTCTTTAAAAAGGTAGGCAGAAACGTGGGCATCATAGAAAAGTACAAAATTTTATTAATACAAATTTAAGTGAAAAAGGACAAATTGCATTAAAATGGTATCAATGATACAAGCAACCTCTGAGGGATGTTGAGGTGCACAGCTGGCAACAGATTCCAAAGAAAAACAAATAAGAAAAGAAAAACACTCACGGAGCTGAGGCTCACCACAAGGGAAGTGATCACCAAGCTAGTTATCCACACATACACACGGGGAGCACCACCACCAGTGGAGACCTTTTCACCCGTGGGACCCCAGCTCCTGAAAGGAAAAATCAAAGATAAATAAAACAAACTTCAAAACAAATCAATTAAACCACAATTTAATTGTGGCACAAAACAGCAAGTAATAATAACTATACCAACACAAATCAAATCACAATAAAATATACAAAATGATTCAAACAATAAAAATAAAGAAAACACATCAACTCAATTCAAAGGACAGGGGCGACAGGCTTGCGTGAAGCAAATATGTTTGTGCTCCTGTTCCAGAGACCAGTGAGCGTCAACCCCAAAAGTAAATATAAACTATAAAACTCAGTAAAACCAGACAGCAACAATCCTCTTGATTAGTTGGAATATAACGACGTTCACTCTGTATGGGCGCGGAGAAACGACAGGGCTGTAACTATGGCGACAGCAGAGAAAATGATCACAGACGAGAGGGAGAATCCTGAACCAAATATAAAACAAAAGGAAAACAAAACAATTACTAAAAACGTATGCATCACTTGCTGGAAATATCCTACATGCACAACACTCACCGGGAAAGGACTATGTGCACTATTATACCTTCTCAGGCATGGATACACAGCATTTGTATAAACCGCCGTTCAACTGGGATACAGGGAACTGCACACACTCAAAACGTCAGCCAATCCATAAGCCCCAGCAACGCAAAACAATCTGCTTTCTCAGTTCACACATACCTGAGAGGTGAGCAGTTTAGAATCCACTAATGTAGCAAGTCGAAGGAACCACAAGGAGATGAAAAAGACAGGCTAGAACGCAACAATGAATTGTTAATGCCACACGCACAGCAACTCAGGGCAAAACTGCTACATGCTAACGACATACCTGCAGCTACCGTCAACAACAAAGGGGAGGGGCCGGACGTAACGGACATGGCGCATCACAGGCTACAACCAACCAGCTCTTAAATAGGAGGCACTCCTCACTGATAGGTGCTCAAAGCTGTCAATCGCCACCACTTCTCATTTATTCGGTTACACAAGGGCTGTGCCAAGTGTGCACAGGGCCTCGCGCCTCACCAGGGCCTCGCACAAAAGTAAAGTGACAACTGACTTGATGTAAAGCCAGTAGTTAAAGTTCATGTTTTTGTCCTTCAAAATAGTTAATAGTAAAAAAACATAGCTAAAAATGTGTATTGTGATGCTTTATTATTCTGCTTGTTAAAAATGTATTATCCAGTAACTTGCAATAGCCTATTTCTCTGTGCGTGAGACTGTGCGTGTGACAGCGATGCATGCGCGTATCAGTCAGCGCGGCATCAAACGTCAGGCGAGTAGAGCTTGATCACAGTCAATTCAAATTCTGATTTTGGCCGGCTCTGAAATGGGTCAACCCATAGATATTACCAAAGAATAATAAATACGTATATAAATAGTATATAAATAATAATAATAAATAGTAAATACGCTAGAAATGCGCGCTCATTCAAGGATATGCATTTATTGCATGGACGGAGAAAGCACGGACGCCTGCATTTCATCTGACGGTACGCACAAAATGTTTTTTATTTAACACTATTAAAGTTACATAAGTGTAGCCTAACTATTACTCACCTTTCGGAGCATCAGTGAGCGCAATGGCACCGCAGAACGAGACTATCTCAAATTTTTAAATGTTTTTCACGAGTTCACACTTACAAATAATCAGATAGTAAATAATATGCGTAATAGTATGTGTAGTATTTTTGGCGTGCTGTCTGAGGAGAGGGCTCCGAGCTCTGTATTTGGCTCGAACCAAGAGTACTCCCCCTGTATCTCTGGTTAGGAAAGTAACCAGGTGAGTGTGAGGAAGACGGGCTGGTGGAGGGATACTGAAAAACTGTCAATGAACATCGGTGAGTTGATATACCATACCAATGTATATAATGTATTTATATAGTCCTTCACTTGTGCTGATCTGGTAGACATGTTGATTTCTGATTGCTAACAGCTGGTTAGAATGAAATAATGATTGGATAGATCAATTGCTGATTGCTGACAGCTGGTTAGAAGGACATGATGATTGGATAGATCATTTAAACGTGTTCCTCCTGAACTTTGTTAATAAAACATAATTTCACGAGTTCACACTTACAAATAATCAGATGCGTAATAGTATGCGTAGTATTATGCGTATTTGGCGTGCTGTCCGAGGAGAGGGCTCCGAGCTTGGTATTTGACCCGAACCCAGAGTACTTTCCAAAAATTGAAAACCAATGCAGGACAGCAGCCGTAATATTACTGATCCAGGGCCACATGGAATATGTGGAATTTTTTTGTGATTTCTGTGCAGAATTTTCTGAAAAATCTGCGAAATTATGCGGAATGGTTTTAAATGTGAAAAAAAAAAGAATATTGGAACTGAAAGCATTACAAATAAAATATAAAATATTAACTTTTTAACTTTTATTTAAGGTTTACAATACAATAAAAAACTTAGATCTTTCTTGTTGTACATCCACTAAAATATAAAAAATATTGCTTTATCAATTGTATTGTACATAAATCATTAAATAAACAATTTCATATCATTCAACAATAGAGAAAAATAAATAAAGTAAAAAATGTTAATAGCTATAAATAAGTAATTTTTTGTAGACAAGTGACGTTTCCTTAACCCCTCCGTGTCAATTTTATTTTAGACATTTTAAAATATCACTTTCTCACTAATCAGCCTACTGCCCCCTCACAATTGCACCCCCACAGAGTGTTCTGCGGAATTCTGCGTGCACAGATTCCGTGTGGGCATGCTGATGACCCCCAAAAAGTGCAATGCGTAGGCTGATTGTGCTGTTTGGGGGGTTGGTTTGAAGTACCAGGAGAGTTCTCGTCATATGGATGAAAACATCACTGCTGCGGCAGTGAAGGTGAGTTAGACAGAGTTGAGCTCTTGCTGGAGCAGAGGAAAACATCATTGCTGTGGCAATGGAGAAATTAGTCAGAAGAGTTGAGCTCCTGCGGTAGCCAAAGGGAAACATCGCTGCTGCAGCAGTGGTGAATTAATCTGAAGAGTTGAGCTCCTGCGGGAGCAGAGGAAACATCACTGCTGAGGCAGAGGAGAAAGTAGTCGGAAAAGCTGAGCTCCTGCGGGAGAAGAGGAAACATCACTGCTGCGGCAGTGGAGAATTAGTCGGAAGAGCTGAGCTCCTGCGGGAGCGGAGTAAACATCACTGCTGCTGCAGTGGAGACATTAGTCAGAAGAGCTGAGTTCCTGCGGGAGCGGAGTAAACATCACTGTTGCGGCAGTGGAGACATTAGTCAGAAGAACAGAGCTCCTGCGGGAGTGGAGTAAACATCACTGCAGCTGCAGTTGAGAAATTGACCATAAGAAAGGAGCTCCTGCGGGAGCGGAGTAAACATCACTGCAGCTGCAGTGGAGAAATTGACCATAAGAACGGAGCTCCTGCGGGAGCAGAGTAAACATCACTGCAGCTTCAGTGGAGAAATTGACCATAAGAACGGAGCTCCTGCGGGTGCGGAGTAAACATCACTGCAGCTGCAGTGGAGAAATTGACCATAAGAACGGAGCTCCTGCGGGTGCGGAGTAAACATCACTGCAGCTTCAGTGGAGAAATTGACCATAAGAACGGAGCTCCTGCGGGTGCGGAGTAAACATCACTGCAGCTGCAGTGGAGCAATTGACCAGAAGAGCTGAGCTCCTGTGGGAGCGGAGTAAACATCACTGTTGCGGCAGTGGAGACATTAGTCAGAAGAACAGAGCTCCTGCGGGAGCGGAGTAAACATCACTGCAGCTTCAGTGGAGAAATTGACCATAAGAATGGAGCTCCTGCGGGTGCGGAGTAAACATCACTGCAGCTGCAGTGGAGAAATTGACCAGAAGAGCTGAGCTCCTGTGGGAGCGGAGTAAACATCACTGTTGCGGCAGTGGAGACATTAGTCAGAAGAACAGAGCTCCTGCGGGAGCGGAGTAAACATCACTGCAGCGGCAGTGGAGAAATTGACCATAAGAACGGAGCTCCTGCGGGAGCGGAGTAAACATCACTGCTGCGGCAGTGGAGACATTAGTCAGAAGAACTGAGCTCCTGCGGGAGCGGAGTAAACATCACTGCAGCGGCAGTGGAGACATTAGTCAGAAGAGCTGAGCTCCTGTGGGAGCGGAGTAAACATCACTGCTGCGGCAGTGGAGACATTAGTCAGAAGAGCTGAGCTCCTGTGGGAGCGGAGTAAACATCACTGCTACAGCAGTGGAGACATTAGTCAGAAGAGCTGAGCTCCTGTGGGAGCGGAGTAAACATCACTGCTGCGGCAGTGGAGACATTAGTCAGAAGAACTGAGCTCCTGTGGGAGCGGAGTAAACATCACTGCTACAGCAGTGGAGACATTAGTCAGAAGAACTGAGCTCCTGCGGGAGCGGAATAAACATCACTGCTGCGGCAGTGGAGACATTAGTCAGAAGAACTGAGCTCCTGCGGGAGCGGAGTAAACATCACTGCTGCGGCAGTGGAGACATTAGTCAGAAGAACTGAGCTCCTGCGGGAGCGGAGTAAACATCACTGCTGCGGCAGTGGAGACATCCCTTACAACCCATCACAATCTTTAAGATCACTAAACTCTGGGCTTCTGGTAATACCTAGAATATCTAAGTCCACTAAAGGAGGTAGAACGTTTTCATATTTGGCACCTAAACTATGGAATAACCATCCTAATAATGTTCGGGGCTCAGACTCACTCCGCCAGTTTAAATCTAGATTAAAGACGCATCTCTTTAGCCAGGCATTCACGTGATGCATCTCATAACCTTGTACTCCAGTTCTATCAGTGCACATGATCGTCTTTGCTTAAAGGTCCCATGGCATGGGATTTTTCTATTATTTTATAATGTTTCCTGAGGTGTACTTATATTGTTAGTATGACTTTTACATCATAAAATGTCATAATTTAGAAATAAAAGGCATTTTTTCAATACTGCTGTTTGCCCTGTGGCTGAATGCCCTGCTTCAAGAGGCGTGTCTGCTGTGAGACTTCAGTAAAAACGCCCACTGTTGTGATTGGCTGACATCTTTGTATTTTAAATGAGCGGAGGGGGCGTGGTTTAACTTGGTCTACGAGGCACGAGCAGGCACGAGCTGCTGCCAGAGAGACGGATGGACCTGAGTTCACTTCACATCAGTTCTCAGCATGTCTGAACTGTTGTAGTTACAGCATATACTTCAGGTTATTAGTCTATTTCTAGTCGGAGGGACTGTCACTCATGTCAGAAAGTTAGTAACTTTAGTAAATGATGGATCAGCGCTGACTGGAGACGCGAACCGTTTAGAACGAGTCAGTCCGATTTGGTGAACTGATTCGGTTCACTAAAAAGAACAGGTTCAAAAGAAAGATCGTTCGCGAACCGGACATCACTAACGTACCAGAGACGGAGCTCAGCGATCGCTAACAAAGTTTAGTTATAGTACCTACTGAGTTATGAGAGCGCTGTCAGTCAGCGCGAGTTTATTGTGTTTGTATCTGAGAGTTCTGAATAAATGCTGTTTCACTAAACGAGGTTCGGGAGGAACATGTCAGATAATTGACACAGGTGGAGAGTACTCAGCTAATCAACAAAGAGGTATATATACGCAGCCGTCCTACCTCCATTTTGTTGACAGTTTTTTCAGCATAATGGCTCAACGAACAAGCTCCTCATCCAACGATGAAGCAGACCTCCGTAAGGATTCGCCGTTGCAATCCGTCGGCCCCAGTAACACCTGTCCGACGCCAGCTATCACAGCCGAGCCCCAGGCTTCTTCACGCGGCCGCACGCCTGCTCGAACAAGCTCACGCACGCCGAGACGCCGGGGCCAATCTTCACCACCACCTACAAGGCTTCCATCTTCCTCCCCGGCCTCCTCCTACCGCTCGGCTGTCCCGACGATCCCACCTATTGGGAAGTGGACCGTAGCGGGGTTGAGGCAAGTGCTGGGGAACGCGAACATCCAGGCGTCACGGAAAATGAACAAACAAGAATTATACAATCTTTACGTGTCTGTTCAGTCAACTAACCTCTCTCCTAAGCTCTCATCAGCCCCAAAGGCAGCCCAAAGGCAGAGCAGAGCCCGCAGAGCTCAAAGCTCGCCCAGCCAGACACCATCATCATCCTCCAGCACAAAATCCGTCAGGTTTCACCCATCGAGCCGCCGCCGCAGGCCTTCAGCAAGCCTGGGCCACGCCCAGGATCCCGCCGGTGCAGGCCTTCTCCAACCTCCTGATGCGGCTCAGCCCTTCACCGCGGCTTTTGCGGCCGCAGGGCCACTCGCAGCCGGGCCCAGCGGCCTCCCCACAGCTTCGCATTTTAATGCCCCCGCTGTTCATAACCCTTTTTTTCCACAGTGGCCGCCAGCGCCAGTTGCAAACGCCAGCGCGATGATGCATCCGCTGACAGCACAGGCCCAAACATTGCATCAGTTTTACTCCACAGGTTATAACCCCACCCACTTTCAGTGGCCTGCAGCTCCAGTAGCGCAAACAAGCGCAGGCACACCTCCGCTTGCAGTACAAGCTCTCTCATCACAGTATCATCCTTCTTTTCCCTTCTATCCTCCAACAAATGTTCCTTTCCAAGCCACAGAGGGTAATCCAAGGGCTGAGCCACCGCCACCATCCGCAGCCCAGGCTTGTAATCTTCCCAGCTCTTTCATGCACTCAAAAACTCCACACACTCTCTTCTCAGCAGCTTCGATGCCCGTGCCATCCAACGCCACAGCCATGGAACCTCCACCAGTAGCCCAAAACATCCGCACTCAGATCCTTGCAGGTGCGGATGTAGATCTCTCCACTCTCCTCTCTCTGCTCCCTGCAGTCGAACCAGATCGCCGGGTAGTCTGCGGGAATTTCTCCGTCACCCTAAAAAACACCAACATTCATTCATCCCGTATTCTGTCATTTTCAGAGTTTTCGATCGTGTTTTCACGCTTCACAGAAGTTATCTGTGCAGCTTTCCCCCACAGGCGGCTATCATAGCCGAGCTCGCGTCGTCCTATGGGGGAGGGCATTTCTACACTTACCACAAGCTCTTCTCAGCCAAAAATGCCGCGCGAGTCGCCCAATGGAACCAATGCGCATACTGGGGGGCACTCAACACGGATCTCCACAGCAGGGTGTTTTTAGGTTGTAGAAATATTTCATGCGCGGTCTGCAGGTCAGTGGCACACTCTACCTCAACGTGCCCTCAGGTTAATCCTTCATCTTCATCATGCCCAGAAACAAGCACCGTGCGATCCACCAGTTACGTGCCACGGGCGGCAACCGCCAGCGCAAACCCGGAAGTCGAAAGGAGAGTCTCCTCTTTCGACGAGAACAAACAGCCCTGCAATCATTTTAATTCAGGGAAATGCTCGAGACAGCGCTGCCGATTTATGCACATTTGTTCTTTTTGCGGCGGGGCTCACGCCCGTGTTGTATGTCCTGTGTACAAATCTGTAAATAAAAAATCAAAAAATTACTTATCGACTCCAGTAAATATTTCACGCCTGGACTTAGAACTAACTCATCACCCAGATGCCAGTTTTACCAATTATCTGCTGTCAGGGCTCAAAAATGGCTTTAAACCCGGAGTAGAATGCCCGCTCTCACAAAACACCATTTGCAACAATCTTCAATCCGCTCTCTCAGAACCAGAAGTAGTAAACAACCTGATTAAAAAAGAAGTCGAGTCAGGCTTCATGATCGGGCCGTTCGATATTCCCCCATTTAACATGTTTCGTATCAGCCCCATCGGCGTGGCCACAAGAAAATTTTCAGGTAAAAAACGCCTAATAATCGATCTGTCAGCCCCGCACAATTCCCCATTCCCCAGCATAAACAGCTTGATTCCCCTCAACGAATTTTCGCTTAAATACCACGACATAGATCAGGCAATCGACATGATCAAAATCGCAGGAAGGGGTGCATGGCTGGCAAAAATCGACATCACATCGGCTTTCAAAGTAATGCCCATCCATCCAGATTCATGGCACCTCTTCGGAGTTCGATGGCTGGGGAAATACTACTTCGCAGTACGCTTAACGTTTGGATGCAAAAGCAGCCCTAAAATTTTCAACATGTTATCAGAAGTCGTTTGCTGGATCTTGTCAAACAATTATGACATTCCCCACCTCATCCACCTTCTAGATGATTTTCTAATTATCTCGCCTCCCGATGCCATCCCGGCCGCTGATATCCTCACAGTGCAAAAATTTTTTGCTGAGCTTGGACCAATTCATCATGATAGCTAAACACGTACCTGGATCAGAAAACCAAATCGCTGACTCTCTGTCTCGTTTTCTGTTTCAGAAATTCAGGACGCTGTCTCCAGAGGCGGATCAGTTCCCAACTCCAGTACCTCGCTATTCGGAACTGATATTCCCATAAACCACCCCTTGAAACCACTCCTCAACGCATCGTTAGACACCATTCTCCAAGCAGTTTCTCCCAGGACCCTCCAATCCTACATAACCGCTTGGAAAAATTTTAGAGCATTCCACAACTCGTATAATATGCCGTTCCCCGATTTCTCTCTCCTTTCAATCACCTCATTTATTTCTCACCTTAACACCGTAAAAAACCTCCAAGTCGGGTCTATCAAAGGGTACTTGAGTGGCATTCAGTTTTTTCACAAACTATTACACGGCGGTCCCTCGCCCGAGATAAACAATTCTCAAACCTCTCTACTGATCAAAGGGATCCAAAGATCCCAGCCCACCCGCCCTGACACAAGACAACCAATAACGATAGACATCCTCACCAAATGCATTCACACCTTGCGTACAAGCTACCAGCCCAGAAATACCGCCCGAACACTCGACACCATGTTTATCCTAGCTTTTTTCGGTTTTCTCAGGTGCTCGGAGCTCGCTATTACATCCAAATTCGACCCAAAAATCCACCCCACCATCTCAGACTTAACAGCCATGGACGAGGAAACAATATCATACCTGATCAAACAAAGTAAGACTGACCAAACCAAAAAAGGTCATTTCATCTACATTTTCAACCTTCCATCACCAATCCAACCATACCAGTCCGTTCTGGCATACCTCCAATGGAGAAAATCTCAGGCCAAATCTCCCATGGAACCCCTGTTTACAGATGAAGTCAACAAACCTGTGACACGCTTTTGGTTTCAGAAGCACCTCAAATCCGTTCTCCAACAGGCAGGCATCTCAGCAACGAACTACTCAAGCCACTCTTTCCGCATTGGGGCGGCAACATCAGCAGCTCAAAAAAGCCTCTCCCAACAACAGATCCAAGCTCTCGGGAGATGGTCCTCAGATGCCTTTCAGAGCTACATCAGGACCAACCGGTTCCACATCAAAAAAGCTCACCAAACTCTCATTGCTTAAAAATCCTCTAGGGCATTTACTGGGGAAATTTCCTCCTGTCCAGCAAACATTGAGTCTTACGTTCTTCCCGGGTTCTTTCCAGAGTCAGTGGAAAGTTTTCCACGCAGCGAGTCAGTGGAAAGTCTCCACGCAGCGAGTCAGTGGAAAGTCTCCACGCAGCGAGTCAGGGGAAAGTCTCCACGCAGCGAGTCAGTGGAAAGTCTCCACGCAGCGAGTCAGTGGAAAGTCTCCACGCAGCGAGTCAGTGGAAAGTCTCCACGCAGCGAGTCAGTGGAAAGTCTCCACGCTGCCAGAAAGTGGAAAGTTTCCACGCTGCCAGAAAGTGGAAAGTTTCCACGCAGCCAGAAAGTGGAAAGTTTCCACGCAGCCAGAAAGTGGAAAGTTTCCACGCAGCCAGAAAGTGGAAAGTTTCCACGCAGCCAGAAAGTGGAAAGTTTCCAAGCAGCCAGAAAGTGGAAAGTTCCACGCAGCCAGAAAGTGGAAAGTTCCACGCAGCCAGAAAGTGGAAAGTTTCCACGCAGCCAGAAAGTGGAAAGTTTCCACGCAGCCAGAAAGTGGAAAGTTTCCACGCAGCCAGAAAGTGGAAAGTTTCCACGCTGCCAAAAAGGGGAAAGTTTCCACGCTGCCAGAAAGTGGAAAGTTTCCACGAAGCCAGAAAGTGGAAAGTTTCCACGAAGACAGAAAGTGGAAAGTTTCCACGAAGCCAGAAAGTGGAAAGTTCCACACAGTGAAAAGTGGATCAGTTTCAACACAACAAGGAAGGATAAAAAATTCACACAGCGAGAAGTGGGCAGTTTTCTACACAGCAAAGAAAGGTCGGTCTCCCACGTACAAGACCACACCCGGCTCTCACCAAGAACCGTGCGATTCCTGAACCAACAGGGCCGCCCATCCGTGACACAAGCCGCTCACAGGCCCTCCCGGTCAAACAACCAGGCCCCTCTCTCATGCCAGCCGCCAAGCTCGGCACTTCTTGGGGGGTAATTAGCAGGCGGCTGTCCTATGCTTACTAGCTTTTTGGGGGGTACTCTGGGTTCGGGCCGAAGTCCGAGCTCGAAGCCCTCCCCCCCCGGACAGCACGCCAAATACGCAATTCAATTAACTCTCTACAAATTATATGTAAGTGTGAACTCGTGAAATGCTGTTTCACTAAACGAGGTTCGGGAGGAACATGTCAGATAATTGACACAGGTGGAGAGTACTCAGCTAATCAACAAAGAGGTATATATACGCAGCCGTCCTACCTCCATTTTGTTGACAGTTTTTTCAGCATCCCTCCACCACCCCTTCTCCACATCTTGCCCTATCTTTTAGTTCTAAACCACTTACATACGGGGGGTACTCTGGGTTCGGGCCGAAGTCCGAGCTCGAAGCCCTCCCCCCCTGGACAGCACGCCAAATACGCAATTCAATGAACTCTCTACAAATTATATGTAAGTGTGAACTCGTGAAACACGAGTCCCAGTCACACCGAGTCCGTCTTCATCATTATTACCAACTTTGTAACACATGCAAAGTACCATTACAGCTGTCGAGATGAACGAGTTAAAAGTAAGTGTTGATAATAGCATTATTTTTAAAATAAAATAAAAGCGTCAGTGACGCGCGTTGAGTACACAGCGCAAACAAAGACACAACAGCAGTAATCGAATGTAATCCAGTTTATTGTGGGGCTAGGCTGGCTAGCCCGAATATGCTCACGCTTACCCTCCTTCTGCTTAATCTCACGCCGCGTTTGGTGCCTCCACTGTGGGCCAGATGCAGTACTGGGGGTCGGGGATGTTGAAGGCCAACGGCCAGTGCAGCCCGAGCTTCTGCGTGTGTGAGGCCGATGTTGAGCAGAAACTCATGACTGTATGCACATTTTAGAACCGGTAGACGCGACGAGGACGTACAAAAACACTGACTCACAAGATAGAAAACACGAAAACACCGTTCTGTCTGGAGAGAGAGAAGCCGCATTGTGTGCACGAATAATAAATAATTAGCTACACATCAGAAATTACTGATCACAGATCAGAAGGAACTGAAGAAAGACTTCTGTTTTCATTTGTACATCCAAACACTGAGAAACTGCCAGCATTCACTCGTTCACAAGGAATGATCTCTCGAGCGTTTGCATGGGCGTGCCAGATTCTCTGGGCGGAGGAAAGAGAGGTAACCGTTCCTGCTTGGACGTCAAACCAGGAGACTTCAGGATTGGCTCGTCTGGCCTGTCATTGTCTCAAAGGCAGAGAGAGACAGCCAGAACTCGGGTTTACACCGATCAACATTTCTATCCACTTGGGGACAATATTCAGGCTAGGGGAACTCATATTAATGTTGAAAAACCTCATAAAATGAAAATTTCATGCCATGGGACCTTTAATGCTTTGAGCAACAGCTACGCTAATTATTTTTCTGTTCTGTTTCATCTCGGGACGCCCATCCCAAGGTAACTAGAGGGTCCGTCAGCTCCAGTCTGGATCCAGCTTCTCGTAAAGACTTCAGATGACCAACACCTGTGAGGAGACGACTCAACTCCTGCGAGGACTTCAGATAACGCAGCTCTGCATCAACACGCACCCATGCCCATCTCTATATACCCTATTCATTAACAACATGTATTCTTATTTCACTTATTTCTGTGCCATAGTTAATATATTGATTAATAAGAGATTGTTAGCTAATCTGTGTGCTTTGTATATGTGCATTTCTGAAATGCATAACATGTACAAATCAATTTAAATTGTAATGTAGACGCATGCATTTTCTGTGAAGCTGCTTTGAAACGATATGTATCGTGAAAAGCGCTATACAAATAAATTTTAATTGAATTGAATTGAATTGTAATGCGTGAAATGAAGACGTGAGGGAGAGGAGATGTGAGATGAAGGGGCGGCCTTGCGGGATTATGCGTAACAGTTCACGTTTAGAACAGTTAAGGACAGTCTAGGAGGGCGGTTGCGATCAGTATTATCCTGTCGATTTTCTCTTCTGGGCTCAGGGTATCGGCCGATACCGAGTACTGATCCGATACCTGGGTGTGTATCTGTATACAGCTGTGTATACTACTAGCCCTGTATGATTTGCTAGAATAATTTTATGGTGTGCTTCAGACTTATCCCTTAATAAAACATGAACAAATACATACAGTGAACTACTATATTTATTACAGTATTTTTATTATCTGACATGCATTTGACAGTAATATTATTTATTTTTCTTGAACGAAAAAGAACTACAAATGCAGCCACAAATCTAACACTGCAAAATGAAAAAGGTATTTTAGTTGTAAGTTCTACCATACACCGTCTGGTGCTACTTGGACACGTCATCAGTGATGATCCCGGGGTCAACAGGTGTTTCGGGTCTTTAATCAACAGACACCCTCGCCCGGGCGACCCTGCCGGGGGTGATCAGTCCCCGGCCTGTGTCCAAGTGGCATGCTACACCACGGATCCCCCCTCCGGATCCACAGCCATCGTGAGGCTTTTTCAGCAGCCTCTGAGATGTTCTTTATGGCTCGTCTACACAGTTGACCTTTAACTCCAAGGATTTTGAGTGTTCGGAGCAACGACTGTCCAGCAAAGCCCCTACAACCGACCTCCACTGGCTCACTGCGTACTTTCCAGCCGCTGCTCCTGCACTCCTCCACCAGCTCTGCATACTTGGCTCTCTTGCGCTCGTTTGCCTCCTCCAATCTGTCTTCCCAGGGGACAGTAAGTTCCACTATGACCACCTGCTTGGTCGACTCTGATGTTATCACCACGTCTGGGCGGAGTGAAGTGGTCGTGATGTGCTTCGGGAACTTAAGCTGTCTTCCCAGATCCACTTGGAGGTGCCAGTCTCTTGCATTGGAGAGGAGCCCACCTGGTGAACTTAGCTGCTGTTGTGCCTTCTCCCCAGCTCTGACAAAGGAGATGGTATGCTTGGAGGGATACTGACACTTACTGTTCTGTATCGCTGCAGTGATTGTATCTGCCAGAGCCCTAAGGACCTGATCATGGCGCCAGCGATACCGCCCATCCCCCAGAGCCTTTGGACAGCAGCTGAGGATATGCTCCAGTGTGCCACTCCTCTGGCACAATTGGCATGCTGGAGAGTCTACCAAGCCCCAGCGGTGCAGGTTGGATGGGCTAGGTAGAAGGTCGTACACCGAACTGACGAGGAACTTGATGCGCAGTGGTTCAGAGCTCCACAACTCTGCCCAGGAGATCTTGCGCTGCTCTGCGTTCTCCCACCGAGTCCAGGTGCCTTGCTGCTGCATACCAACCATCTTGGTCAGGCGGTCTTCCTCCACCTCTGCCCGCACCTCGTCCTGCACCAACTGACGTTTCTCCCTCCCTCTTGCTTTATCGTAGCGTGGCTTGGGAAAACTGCCCAAGCCTGTACGTCCCACCGCCACGTTACCCACCAGGACACCATGCCTCAGCCTTGCCTCCGCTCTGTCCACCGCTTCCTGTGCCTGCCACTTCCTTCCAGTCTTAACGCAGATTCCAGCTGAGGAGACTTTGGCATCCGAGGAATCTCTGTACATCAAGACCTCCCGGGCACGTGTGACCTTGAACTCCTCGGATAAGCTGCTGAAGGGAAGCTGAAGTTTGGTGGAATGACTGTAGAGGGCGATGTTACTTAGGGACCGTGGGAGCCCTAACCACCTCCTGAGGAACTGACTAATGGTTCTCTCCATTGCTTCTACCGTTGTCGTGGGTACCTCGTATACGAGAAGGGGCCAGAGAAGCCTCGGTAGGATTCCATGCTGGTACATCCATGTTTTGTACTTTCCTGGAAGCCCTGACTTGTCAACTGCAGTGAGCCAGTTCGTCACGTCGATCCTGGTTTGTTGGAGAGCGTTTGTGTCCTTCAAGGAGCTGTCAAAGATCTTCCCCAAGCTCTTGACCGGTCTCTCTGTTACTGATGGAATTTGTGACCCCTCCAAGGTAAAGCGGAACCGGTCGGCCACTTTGCCTTTCTTTAGAACCAGGGACCTAGATTTGGCTGGCTTAAAACTCATCCTTGCCCATAGGATGAGACGTTGGAGCCCCTGGAGAAGCCATCTACACCCCGGAACTGAAGCTGCTGTCACGGTTAGGTCATCCATAAAGGCTCTTATGGGTGGCTGCCGAGTACCAGATCTAGACATGGGACCCCTACACTCCACCTCTGCTGATTTGACGATCATGTTCATGGCTAGAGCGAAGAGTGGTACCGAGATTGCGCAGCCGGTAATGATGCCCTTCTCTAGCCGTTGCCAGGCAGATGTTACCGTTCCTGATGAAACTCTCAATCTGAAACTGTTGTAGTAGTCCAGAATGAGGTTGCGGATCGTCTCTGGCACATGATGTCTTGTCAGTGCTTCATTGACCAGCTTGTGGGGAATGGACCCATAGGCGTTGGTAAGATCCAGCCAGAGCACGGCCAGGTCTCCTCTGGTCTCCTTTGCCACTCCTGTGTGTTCTAAGCAACCAGGTACTCCTGGGACTCCCCCCTTCTGCACTGAGGTGTCTATGTACCCATTCTTCAGGAGGTACTCCATTAGCTGTTGGGACACGATCTTAAAGAAGATTTTCCCTTCGACGCAGAGCAGCGAGATTATACGAAACTGCTCAATGGTGCTTGCGTTCTCTTCTTTGGGTATCCAGATCCCCTCAGCTGATCTCCATTGGGAAGCCACTCTCCCTCTCTGCCACAAAACCTTCTGGATTTTCCAGAGTCGAACAAGTAGCTTTGGGCACTGTTTGTAGACCTTATAAGGTACCCCGCTAGGTTGTACAATATAACTGTATAAAAAACAGTGCAAAAAATAAATCTAGGAATATAAAAAAAAAAAAAAAATCAGAAAAAAATCTATTTACAACAAAACAGGTGAAAAATAAGCAACCATCTAGGCATAATTATTATTATTAGTAGATACGTAGCTCAATCTGCTGTACAACATTAGCCTAATATATTCTGTAAATTTTTTCACGTCAAACCAAACTTTTATTTTGACGGGTTGCCTTGAAGACCTTTGAGTGTCTGTGCTCATGATATGACAGTTTTCTCAAATGAAACGGTAAATTCTCATGAAGTGATGGTTTATGTTTTCGTGTCCTCATATAGTGACACATGGCAGAGACTACAAAGACAGTGAGCGAGTGTCGTGCGTGCGTGTGTGTGTGCGCGCCCGTCTTCATTCACACAGAGACGCAGAATTTGCAGGAGTAATATTTAAATAGTATTTTGCAGTTTAATATTCACTGACACTAGTATATATTCGGCTACAGTCTGGAGCCCTGCACTTAGATAAACACGGAAGCGACTGAATGCAGCTGTGGGTACAGAAATATAAAACATTTACAAAATGTGTTATACAGTTTTTTAAATTTTTGCTCAAATTATAAATGATCTGTTGTGGCTTCATTTCCATCACAACCAATGATTTAGACTCTAATAATTTTATTTAAGTTTTTTATTTATTTTATTTTGTTATTTTGTACTGTCAAGCCTGGTTCCCCGAGCTGCTGCCTTGTCTCCATCATTGGCCATCACATCCTTGCTGTCTCTACCTTGACCAGTCACTTCTCCCATTGTCCTGCCCCTATTGTTTGGACTTGTCTCACCATTCTTGTCCTGTGTCTAATATTGTTAATACATTTCACCCCCTGCTCATTCTGCATCTGGGTCCTCACTCTCAGTACCTTGACAGCAACAATGTCAGTAAAGAGCATACTGTACACTAATGTAAAGAACCTTTATCTCTAAGAAAGAACGAGACAAGTAAAAACAAATTTTATTATGAATAGCTTGCGTACTTTGACCAGAAAGACACGTCAAACAGGATATTTAAAGAGAGTGAAAGAAAGAAACCTCTTCATTTCCCGTCAGCCATGGAGTTGTCAGTGATCTTGCTCAGCTTTATAGCCATGAGTATGGAGGGTAAGTTTGATTGTGTGTTTGCCTAGTCAGATGTTAAATTTTCATGATATTTTAAGTTCCCATTTTTTTAAATAGTTTAAGAATGCAGTTACAATGATGTTATGTCATTTTTATGAGATTCATTACAAAAAAAACATTCTTAATCACTATTTTGTTTTCCAGTGTGAATATCAAAACATTAATAGAGGAAAATGCATCCTTGAAAAGTTATTATTAGCGTCTCATGTCTTTCTTCCATTCTGTTGAACTCCCAAATGTTTAATTTGTTTGCTTTTTTTGGTCTTTTCTCCGCAGGCTCAAATGCACAGACATACGGTAAGAGCAGCACAGAATAAATCATGCACAAATTACATTGTGGTAGGGCTGCACGATTTGGGGAAAAACTAAAATTATTAGTTTGTTATTATTAAAACAACTGCCTATATATCATAGTTGCAAACTGCTCAAATTCACCTTTTTGAGATCAAAATAGGTCACCTACGAGATTTGCGTAGATCCGATGAGAAAATGTTTAGAGGGGGGGGGGGGGGGGGGGGGGGGTGGGGGTTCCGTTCAGGCTAAAAAATGTTTTCTCGTTTTGTGAAGTCACATTACAAGGTAATAAAAATAAATTAATAAGTAAAAATGAAAATAAATGCGTCAAAGAAAAACAGGCAAGGCTTAGACATGCAGCAAAACAAAGGAAGTGGGCCAATTCTGGTGGCTAAACGTCAGAAGAAATAGGGTTTAACTTACGAGTTGGTGTACAAAATATCCAATATTGATGCTTTAGTAGCCAGTGGGATCTTTAGTTTTCAGTTGAGTATTATTTGAGTGTTACATTTGATCTGGTTGTTGTCTTGTTTTTGTTTTGTTTATGTATTCAGCTCCCACATCTATTAAATACTTTTTTTGTGTTTTTATAAAGGGTTGTTTTGCCCTGCATAAAACACAAAAACTTTTTTACCTGTTAGAATTAGTTTTCAGGCAGATGCAAAGATACTTTATATAATATATATATATATATATATATATATATATAAGTGTCCTGACCTCGGAGAAGGTTTTTTCTATCCACGCAATGTTCTCACCTTTTTTACCCCTCACCTGTTTGTATCCCTGATATATATATTACTAAATAAAACCAAATAAGGATTATTCTACTGTATTATTTGTATTGTATTACTGTATAAAAATAGCATTTAAGAAAAATAATATAATTATTTATTCAATTTTATTTTACATTACACCTGTAAAATTGCAATACTAATATGTATTGCTTCATTTCTTAATTGTCAAACGTCAAACTTTTATTTTGACGCAAAACCACAGGGAGTCATTCTCTTTTGTTGATAAGTGCTTTTCATTACAAGTATGGAAAGATGACAATGAGCTGTTCATGACACGTATAAGAACACTGTGAAACACGCAGTCCATACATAGAATAAATCACATTTATTTTGATCAATCGCACAGCCCTAATTTGTAATCTATAATTTATTGTCTGCAGATTGTGGTGTAGCTCCCCTGAATACACGTATTGTGGGCGGCACAGATGCTCCTGCAGGTAACTGGCCCTGGCAGGTCAGTATACATTACAATGGCGGACACATCTGTGGGGGAACCCTGATCCACAACCAGTGGGTGATGACGGCTGCTCACTGCATCGTTTCGTAAGGGCCGCTTTATGATTTTTGAATCTATATAAATTTGATATATTTACATGCACCTGCTTGCAAATGTACTTTTCTCTAACTTAAAGCAAATGTTTATTTCCAACTCTCCACTGCAACAGTACTAACGTCAACCGTTGGACATTGTACTTGGGTAGAAAAACACAGAGCACGTTTCCTCCCAACGCAAATGAAGTGAAAGTCAGTATTCAGTCCATCCTCGTCCATCCAAAGTACAACGACTCCCTTTTGAATAATGACATCTCCCTGATGAAACTGAGTCAACCTGTGAACTTCACTCAATACATTCGTCCGGTCTGTCTGGCATCTAAAGGAAGTGTCTTTCACAATGCCACAACCTGCTGGGCTACTGGTTGGGGAAACATTGGCAAAAACCGTGAGTGTCCTAAAACTAGTAATTCATGACTTAAAGATATGTATTTGATGCAGTGTTTGTTTAGTTTTATTATAGTTATATTAGTCATTATGTTTTTATTAGTAATTTTATTCGTTTTTTTTATATATTGCTATTTAGTTTTAATGAATTGATTTTAATATCCAGATTTTGAAATTATATGACAGTCTGAGAACACCAGTGAATTTATCCAGGGCACATTTCAACCCAAATGAAAACAAAATAAGTAGAATTACACTTAAGAAAACCTTTTATTCAGAACCATTTTCATTACTGAATCATTACTCAATAAACCCGTCTCCGGTGTGATGACTCCAATCTCTCTAATATTCCTATTTAATAATTGTTTAATCGACATGTCATCCTCAATAAACCTGTCTCCGGCTGTAACGAAGACTTTAAATTAGACAAACTCACAGTAAAAAAACAGGCAGGGGTCAGTAATCCAGGAATAACAGCAGTATCACAGACAAGGCATAAATCGTGGTCATAACAGGCAAGGGTCAGGGCAGGCAGCAAACAGTCGAATGAACAGAGTCTAGGCAAACACAGATCAAAGGCAGGCAGCAAGGGAGCAGAGTCGATATAACAGGATAACAGGATATAATTAGGTAAACGCTCAGAAATGTCGCCGGGGCAGAACAAGACTTTGCGGTGAATGTGTGAGAGTTCAGAGTAGAAATAGGCAGGATGATAAGGATCAGGTGTGCAGTAATCAGTCCCGGCATGTGGGAGCATGGGAAATTAAGTCTGTGAGAAGGAGTTAGTACTCTGGTGAGTGCGACCTCTGATGGCCGACGGTGGGATCTTCACCAGCGATTGTGACGCCGGCATGATGACTCCAATCTCTCTAATATTCCTATTTAATAATTGTTTAATCGACACGTCATCCTCAATAAACCCGTCTCCGGCGTGATGCCTCTGATCTTTTGAATATTCCGATCTAATAGGACTTCTGACCTGTAAGATTTCCACAATAATAATCATATACTGTTTGTTAATTGGCCAGAGGAGAACTGGCACCCCGACTGAGCCTGGTTTCTCCCAAGGTTTATTTTTCTCCATTATGCCCCTGATGGAGTTTTGGTTCCTTGCCACTGTCACTTTTGGCTTGGCTTGCTCAGTTGGGGAAACTAAATTTTCAACTAAAATATCCAAATAAATTTAATTACTAAACTAAATGAACATGGATGCAAGGAACATTCAACTTGATATAGTTTCTCTTTTGGGTATCAGAAGAGGGCTACTCCAGTGAATAACCAGGGTGACTTGAGGATCACAGTGAGGGTCAGTCTCCGTGGGACTCCTCTAGCACACCGCAAGCTATAGAGCTTCCGGATGAACGCTCTGGTCCTTCCCATGAGGGGGTCAGTCGTTTCATTCAGGGCTCCACCGGATGACCAGATGTCGATTGCTGCATTGGAGGGTGAGTCCTCCGGGGATGAAGACTCAACTGCATTACCCCCTCCAGGGAGAATAGTGTTGTCCGAGCCTGACCCAGAGCTGACAGCTATCCTTTTTCCCAGGCCGCCAAGAGAGTCAGGAGCAAAATTTATTAACAATATGGTTTTCAGCGCTCCACCCGGTACCTTTCATTACGGAAGTGCATGAAGAGGTCACCAGATCATGGACGGCACCTTTTTCTGCCAGAAACTGCTCCGGTGCTTCTTCCCCTCTCACTACCCTCAATAGTGGGACACCATTGTTCAGTTTCTCAATAAAATTCAGTTAATTCTCAATAAAAGGGCAATTTCCTCTATCTCTGGGTCCCAAGAGGGCACGGTTGGAGGTGTGCGACTTTATGCCTTGCCACCCATAGCCCCCTCTCCTATAGCCAGTGGGCAGCATCGTGTGCTTCAATGACTCAAGGAAGCCTCCTCATGCACCCTCTGCCCAACCGTGGAACCAGGTAAGTGTTGCACCACACACTCAGACCCCAATTCAGGATGGATTACACCTTGCTGCCCCACTGTGAGTATGTCTGTGGCCCCTCTTATATGGTCTCTGGGAGCCTGGCTAGCACTCCCCAGCATGTCTTGCTGGCTCATTTGGACCACCAGACTGAGCTATGTGATTCAGTTCGCCCGGTGTCCCCCGAAGTTCAGGGGTATTCAGTTCCCCTCTTTGCTGGATGAGAGTGCCCATGTCTTACGGGCGGAGATTGCAGTCCTACTGCAGTCTTACAGTCCCTAATTCATTTTACCCAAGAAAGGCGGTGGGTTACGCCCAAACTTGGACCTGTGAGTTTTAAATTCGGCCCTTCACAGGCTCCCGTTCAAGATGTTAACGCAGAAATGCATCTTCGGATGCATTCGTCCCCAGGATTGGTTTGCAGCAATCCACCCTTGACACAGACTGTTCCTATGCTTTTGCGTTTAAGGGATGGGCATATCAGTACAAAGTCCTCCCCTTCGGGCTGACCCTAATGCCTCGCGTCTTCATGATAGAACACATAGTTTGCATCCTCAACTATCTCAACGACTGGCTCATACTGGCATTTGTGCGAACACATGGACATGGTGCTTAGACACCTCAGCCAGCTGGGGCTTCGGATCAACTGGGAAAAAAGTAAACTGTGCAGAGGATCACTTTTCTCGGTATGGAGTTGGACCGGACAACACGACTCACAGAAGAATGTGTTCAGTCGGCGTTGAACTGCTTGAATTCGTTCAAAGGCAGAACAGTGGCCCCATTGAAAATCTTGCAGAGGCTCCTGGGGCATATGGCATCTGCAGCTGCAGTAATGCTGCTCGGATTGCTTCACATATGAAGCAGCTAGGGTGCCACATATAACAGGCATGCAGCTTCGGGTATTTGGATGGGTCCCCAACTTCATTGGCACATCAACTGTCATGAGTTTCTAGCAGTACGTAATGTGCTGGGCCGCCTCCAATCGTTGCTACGATGCAAGCACATACTGGTCTGTATGGACAGCACTGCTCGCTTGCTGTGCCATCACCCTCCTAAGGACCAGATACGTGTGCCATCTTACTCTCAGGTGAGTTTCACTGCTGGTGAACCCTGTTGAGTCCTCCAACACATCTCGGCAGTCAGATGTGGCGGAGTGGTACACAGCAATTATCACCAGCCTGGCTCCTCAGCGAAAAAACCTTTGCCTTGCATCCGCTTCCATATTTATACCTGAACTGTGGGGCGGAGCACGAGATACAAATCTGTATTGGCTTGTTTAGTTTACACTCAAAGGTGATTGGCAAGATCCCAATTTATCGGTACGTTCCGGCGTGATGTCTCCGGCCCCTCCTACAGGGACCGAGGGTTACATACGTACGTGTGGCGAGCAGCAAGGCAGAGGGAACGTGAGAGTGGGACGAGGCTGCGGTCATTATGGATGATGAGCGCCAGCTGCGTGCCGCATCGGCCTCGTGTCTCACTGAAGAGTGACGGGAGTATAAAGGAGGAGCGACGACAGTGAAGGACGAGAGAGGACCAGGCCTGGATTTTAAGTTGTGTTTTGTTTACATTTGGTTGTGTGTGTGTTTAGCAGTCGTCCGTGAGAGGCTGCTGCTTTTACCTTCATTTTGTGTTTGTTATTTGATTAAAAGTTGTTGAACGTTCGCCGGTTCCCGCCTCCTTCTTCCCACACGAACTAACTCTGTTACATTGGTGCCGAAGCCCGGGAGGAAGGAGGGACATGCTGTCGAAGAGCCCTCGCTGCTGAGGGGGATCGCGGTGCTGAGGAGTTCGGGCAGCGCGGAAGAGAGAAGACCGCGAGTGGCTCCCTGAGGCGGTGGTGCTGCTCAGTAGGAGGAGCCACCGCCGGCCGCCAGGGGGCGGAGGAGGCTCGAGCCGTCCACCAAGCGTCCAGTGCCATCGCATGGCACTGCGAGGAAGAGCCTCTCGGCTGGCTGAGGACCCAGTCGCAGTGTGTCCGTGAACCGGACCAGAAATTTTTTTTTCTCTTTTCTTTGCTCCTCTCTCCACTCTCTCGTCTCTGTCGCTCCTCGTGCTCCAGGCTCCGTTCTCTCACCTCTCTGCCCTTACCCCCAGCCATGGTGACAGAGGTAATCGTCTTATCAGAGCGAATGTAACAATATCAAAACTCTCCCAAATAAATAAATAACAAAAGGAGAGAAAAAGATGGCCATCTGCAAAAATGTCTTCAAGCTACAAAAACAGAAATATACTTTGAAATGAACAGACTTTCAAATGCACCATACATGCACTACAGTAGCTGGACTTTCTTGTTTTCATTGACAAAAGTGATGTAAACATGCACAGTCAAACAATGGAAGAATTTTCCAGGAAGTCCACGTGAAAGCTTTAAAAAATATTTTAATTGAAGTAATTACAGTGAGATTTACAGTATGTATTTTGGTTTCTGTGGTGAAATGAGACATTGACTTTTTGTCTATGGCTTTCTATATAAGTAGTTGATACTAATTTATTATCTTCTTTTTTATATCTTATTTTCATCTCATACATTGTGTTCCCATTTCACATGAACAATGCTAAAAAAGTTAGTTAGATGTCATTAACACACAAACACTGTCTCTGTGTATGACAGAGGCTTTGCCGGCTCCCAAGACTCTGCAGGAGGTGGAAATCCCAGTTGTGGGCAGCTCACAATGTAGCTGCCAGTATAAGACAGTACGTGATGTTACAATCACACCACAGATGATTTGTGCAGGGAGAACGAGAAAAGGAATCTGTCAGGTGAGTCAAACCAAGGAAAATTCTGTCATACATTTTTTTAAGGAATATTCTGGGCACTCTTTTTTATATATTCATATATTTTTATATAATAAACAAGGACTGGACCTGTCAAGCTCCAAAATGAGAAAAAGCATAATAAATATCTAATATCTACTAATATGATAGTAATTACAAGCTATAAAGTTGTGTAGTAAATTGCAAGTCTTTTTAAGCCATACGATAGCAATTGCGTTTGGAACTAAAAGTTTAAACTATTCCTCTCTATCGTATTATAAGTTGGTATGAAACTGAATTTGCGATAGTCTTTTCTTCCCTCTTGACTTGATTTTGTCCATGTGGAATTGATTGGATGTTTGGATGTCTATTGGTCGATCACATGTGGGTTGTTCCACCTTTATGCATTTAAACACGACATCAGAGATGGAAAATTATGAGGCACATGAATAAAAAAAATAAAAAATGATGCAAGCGGATAAATCATTTCTAATAAATACTGCAATATTCATAAAAAAGAAAGATAAGATTTCATGGTGATTGAACAACCCTGCTGTTGCATTTTGACTTTTCTTGATTCTCTATCTGCTCTCTGCTTCCCTCTGCAGGGAGATTCTGGAGGTCCATTACAGTGCAAACAGGGTTCTGTGTGGGTCCAGGCTGGGATCACGAGTTTTGGGACAGACCTTGGCTGTGCCATAAAAGGTTTCCCAGAGGTGTTTTCACGTGTCTCTGAGTTCAACACTTGGGTCACAGACAACGTGAAGGGAGCCACCATTGGCTTTGTAACCTTTAAATCTAACGGCACGGACGGCAGCTTTACATGCTCAGCCACACTTCCCTTCTCCCTCTACTCTAGTTTTATCATTCTCTTCACTGCACTCATCTCAAATTTCCTCACACTCACTGTCACTTAAAACTGACTCACAAATGCATGCATCTATGAGCTTACAGGTTAAGGGGAAAATTAATGTGTGACAGAGAAAATACAGAGTGAAATTTTGAATGACTTGAAAAATAGACTTACATGCTAATTTTCTGTTTAGTGTGAGTAGTTAGCCTTGGTAAACGCTGTAATGCAAAAAACATCTTTCTCCTCTGAAAGCTGTTTAAATGTATCTGTGTATTGTGATGAAATTTTTTTTTTGCAAGCAACATATTAATTGCAAATATATCATTGTATTATAGTAGATGCCAGAGGGCCATTAAAGGGATAGTTCACCCATAAATCCAAGAGTCATTAATTACTCACCCTCATGTCGTTCCAAAGACTTTCATTCATCTTCAGAACACAAATGAAGATCTTTTTTATTAAATCTGAGAGCTTTCTGTCTCTCCGTATGTCTCTCAGCACATTTCAGCTTCTGCAAGAAGTTTGTTCTTGTGTGTCAAGCAGGTTCGGCTGAGCTTCTGTTAATGTTTACTTATAATCCAAAGTTTACTTATAATCCAAACAGGTAGCAGAAATACACACAATTAATATTAACTGTGACCAGACAAAGAGTGACTGTGGTACAATTTAACATAATAGTGACACATATGTTAGCCTTAAGGTTATCTAATCTAAATCCACAATTAGAAGATATAAGTGTTCAAAATGTATAGACTCTCACTTCCGCCAATACGGATCAATGATTTTGATGACATAACTCTGCACTTCAGCTTCTCATCAGATTTTCTGTCCAATCTGTTCTCTAGAATCTGAAATCCTGCCCCCTACATTATAAATAGATGCTGAAACCGGTCACTTGATCACACATTTACTATTTTCTACATGGTGAATGTCACAAAGTGCACTATAAAGGGGATTGGAAACGATTCAGTTTAAATATGCTTTCCATTGGGGCAAAGGAAATCTGGTTTTGCGTTAGTGACACGCAAACCGCTGCAGCTGCGGTCCAGAGACACAATAGCACAGAGTGGATCATATGTGCGAGTCAGCGCAGACCAGAAAACGTATAGGACCCATTTGAATTCTACACTGAATGTTGTATTTTAATGTGATATGGAGGAGATCAGGAGGAGAAACGGTTATTAGAAACAGCACAGACGAGTAGAAGAGATAACACCAGTGCCATGCACCAACATAAATTACACACTTTTCAAACTACACATAATCAGCATGAATATGTTCACTGTTTTGCTTTAGTAACAGTTTCATATTAAAGGTGCCCTAGAATGATTTGAAACAACATTTTAAATTGTTCTCTGGTATCTACATAGAGGGTATATGGCTTATTTAAGGTCAATAATTGTCCAGATACGGTTTTACAGGTCCATTTACAACTCTAGAAATCTTCCCCAGGATGAAATGGTCTGTTTTTGCCTAATTTGGAAGGGTCATGAATATTAATGCAGAGTTATACTCTGATTGGCTGTTTCACTGCGCGGCTCAATGACAGCAGGCACTATACTGACCATCATGACGATGGAGAGATTAGGCATCCAACCTTACATGTTTGAGCCTGTTTCTGACGAAGATGCAGATTTTGAAGAACAACAACATGTTTTGAGATTGGAAATGAACACTTCTGAATGGTAAGTTAAGTCTTTATTTTAATTAGGAACCTGCAAAATCATTACGTCCGTACCAGAACTTCAGCCTAAACGATAACTAACTGAACTGGGTAGCGCTTAAATATGTTGTTTGTACAGTAACGTTTGAGTTTGACAGTAGAGTACTGATTTAAAAGTCGATTTATTTAGCCATTTAGTTATGTAAGATACTTGGATTATACTATTGTTACTGTACTAGCATCTTGCGTTGGATCTATACAACAACACGGATATTATCGTTAATGTTGTCTCTCTAAGAAACTTTCAATTTAATCAGAAATTGTTTAGACAGTCAATAAGTGGATAAAATCACTTACTGCTTGCAGGTATATGGTTGGAATTGCCCCTTTCTTCAGTGTCGGATGCTGAGCAATGCCTGCTTGATATTGTCCCAGGTTTGAACAACTGTCCGTGGTGAAATGGGCCGAGCAAACAAACAACTTTGAAATAAATTGTTGCGGTATCCGATTATAAATAAACATCATTGATGCCTGTTGACATGTTTTATCCGTGGGAAGAGTATGAAACGTCTTCACATCCCCTCCACAGCCTGGAACATAACATTTGTTTCCATGATCTGCATGCTCGCTATCCTCGCGTGACGCGTGACGTGTTTACCTGCAGAACTCCAGTTGATACGGCTGCGCAGTTTCACCTGACAGTGAACATGTGCTGGCATATGAAAATGTTGGGGGGCGTACATATGAATGATCCCGACGATTGCATCACTCTCTGTGTTACGTTGAGATTTGCCTATTTTTCCGTGGTGTTTTTCACAAACGAGATTTACATATGGAGGAGGCAATGGTGTTTGAGACTCATTGTATGTGATTTACATGTACTGAACTCCTGTTATTAAACTATGGCAAGGTTAATTAAATTTTTCATTTTAGGGCACCTTTAAATCTAAAAGGGTAATCTATTAGACTGTGGCTGTCATAAGCTGCCAAATGTGGCTTTGCTGAGCTCAATGTCTCTGACTGAGTTGTGAAAGGCCTTTAAATGAAACGCTATTGGCTATTTAAAAAAAGGGAAGGGGCTGCTTGATGTCATGCCCTGCCTTCCTATTTCAGTGGATATTTCATCAACACATTGAATAATGCTGCGTGTTTCAAGGCACTTCAGTGGGTCTTTAAAAAGCCATATTTTTTAATTGTGGAGACAAATCCGATTTGGTAAAAATCAAAAAATCTTTATATTAGACCTTTTCTGGGCAGGTTTATAATCATTACGTTTTGTGTCAGTCAAGTCAGTCTGTGATCTGAAACAGCTCAGATACAGAACTTAATTAAATAGTTAATAAAATGCATTTAATCATTTAATACTGTATTTAAATTACTACAATTGGTTACTACAACAACATTTAAAGTTGCTAAAATTGATGATACATGAGAGCACAAACTTGTGAAGGCAATCAAACACTGTGTTGGCTGGTTCTTTATTCTTTTGCCAAATAATGAAATTATATAGTGAAAAAGAAAACAACAGATGCAAAACTGTAAGGATTGCAAATATGAAACGGGGGCGTCCTGGAAGATTTTATCTGTTTGGTCAGTTACATGAAACTTATTTTCTTCGACATCATTGTCAAATGACAGTGGAAAAATGACTACAGGAATAACAGTGAGTATGGGTCATAGAAATGATTCATCACACTGTGTACATGACAGAACAAACAGATGATCCAGTGTGGTCAGTTGTGTTTCTTTAATAAGCATGGTTGGCCACAAACAGAGACTCTCCCGCTGCAGCTCCGGTGTCTCCCTTGGAGACATATTTACCGACGGCTGCTGCGCTGTTGTTCTGTAGAGGAAATCAACACATGAGTTTAATAAAATACAGGATGTCAAATATTTTTGCAAAGAATACCACTGTGTTCATACTGGAACCAAAAATTCTGTGTGCCTCAATTAAAATGGATGCATGCAAAATGGATTTGCTTTGGCAGCGAAGAAAAGTCGACATTTCGACAACATGAACCAAACTCTTCCAGTCTCAGGCACAACTACAGCGTTTAAGAGTGGGTCAAAGTAGACCGGGCAGCCAATGAAGATCATAGGCTGGCAATATGCATTATTTGTTACATTAGGTTTGTGCAGAAATTAAGACGTGAATTAACGACAATTAATTTCAGGCAGATTATAACCAGTTCTTTCTTTCAATTATCATGCACTTTGATCTTTGAAACTTTGCAGAGCTTTTATATTTACAAAAAGCTATATTACACAATACATTAAAGGTAAAATCTAAAAGGGGCACTTTAAAAACCAACCTACTGTGACCTACGAAGTTGTTAAAATTGATGGTATATGCTTTTGTTTAAGTCATCAAACCACATTATTTTAGTAAATAATCATTTTACAGTAGACTTCCTGGTGAAAAACTACATTACCCATGATTCTGCAAAATCTTCTCCAATCGAAACATGCAAGTCATGCCAAAAGAACTCTTTAGTGCCCGTCTGCAACCATGAAGCACTGCAAACTATGTTCAAGTTAGTCTCCTTACGCTCTCAAACGACTTAAAGCCGGCATGAAAATGAAGTTGTGATAATATTTTCTTCCCTATTGGGAAGTAAAGTAACCTATATCCGAGTGAAGCGACTTCTCAACAAGAAAAAAAGTAGGGCATCTACAAATAATCAACAGTCTATAGTCTGCTCTTTCTTTTATTACCGTTCATACTTCATCCCTTTTTGCTTCAAATCACAGTTTGTAATGTTGTTATTCACCTTGTAACTGGTTGGTTTTGTTCATGTTTTAATTCACTCTTTCAAAAAAGGCTTAAAATGCCTATGAGACAAAATTAATGGGGAAAACACTTCCAGATCCAAGGCTGCTGAAAAAGTGTATAAAGTTTCACTCTCTATACAGCTATGTGCAGTGGGGTTTTTGAATTAAAGTTTTAAACCAAATGGTTGGTTTGTCCATATTTGATCCAAAGATGGGTTGAAACAACCCATTCTTTTTTTTTTAGAGTGTATGATGATTAATAGTGACAACATGTAGAGTGTGGTTCAAACTGTAGGTGGGGATGTTTGACAGCTGCTTTTAGTGTCTGTCATACTTTATTATGCTATGGGGTCTAAACATCCACATCAGTGGAATTGACAACACTGATCATAGGTGTTAATTGGCATTGTAAGGTTGTTTACGTACTAATGCTCTCTTGACAAATTCATCCTGGCAGGCCTTGCCATTCTCCTTCTTGCCCCCCCAGGCTTTCAGTGCGGAGGCTTGCAGGGCACGGCCGTAAGAGAAGGTGAGGGCCCATGGTTTGATCAGGGGACACTGGTTAATGGCGCTCAGATTGATCGAGGCCTCCTCCTCACTCTGGCCTCCGGACAGGAAGGTGATGCCTTTAGGGGATAAAGATGATAAAGGTTCAAGTTGTGTCTCTTTGTTTTGCAGCTTAAAATGTGCTAATTAGATGAACTCTAAAAGTAGATTATAAATGGATACTTCAGATAGCAATGGATTTGTGTTAATCATACATAAACTTAGAGCAGTTTAATGATATGATGTATCATTTACAATTACATTTATGCATTTGGCAGATGCTTTTAACCAAAGAGACTTACAGTGCACTTATTATAGGGACAATCCCCCTGGAGCAACATGGAGTAAAGTGCCTTGCTCAAGGACACACGGTTGGTGGCGACTGCTGGGAAAGGGTGGTGGTGACTTGCATGTATCAATGCAATGCGTAAAAAAAAAATCTGGGTTTTTATTTATCTAGAAGATATACTTAAAGACTTGTTTGTCTGTCATAAAAAGAGCTGTCATCAAATATTAGATTTTTAAGTTTAAAAACATAATTTTTTATATTTCTTTTTCTGTAAAAATGTATATTTTCACCTCATGTTCTAATGGGGATAGTAGATGTGCACAATATAGAAAGCGCAGAAGACTGAAAGACTTCATTGACTGTTGTCATTGTTTATCTCATTGTACAAGATGATCAGATGATTGATATGCAACTTTTTTCATTATTTCCTTATGTTGTGGCTATAAGGATTTCCAATTTTCAATTAAATGTTCACATTATATTTTGGTTGCATTTGCGAGTTAATAAAAATGTAACTGGTTGTGATAATGGACACATAATATCATAATATTGATATATGAATCGCAGGCTGGTGGCATGTTTTGAGGTATCTGCAAATATCATATTTCTGGCTAAGAGAATCAGTGTCTGAACATATCCAATTTACACACCTAATATATAGTCACATTTAATTCAATTTACATTCAATTTATAGTACATGAGGCTGAATATCTGCATTGTGGGAGTAACACACAGAAATTAAGCTATAGCGTAAGCTATAAATATTTTAATAAAACGAAGACTGTCGCGTGTGACTCACCAGGAACTGCAGGGGGAACAGTGCGACGCAGGGCGGTGACAGTTGCCATGGCAATTTCCTGAGGGGCGTACTTGTGGGAGCAAGAGTGACCGGCGGTCACCATGTTGGGTTTTAGCAGGGTACCCTCCAGGTACACGTGGTGGTCAGACAGAGCCTTGTACATAGCCGCCAGGACCTTCTCTGTCACATACTGGCATCTCTTCAAGTCGTGGTCACCATCAGGCAGGATCTCAGGCTCCACAATGGGCACGATACCATGCTGGCAGAGACAACAGCAATGAATATAAATAAATCATCAGACACCTTGTGCATGTGAATGCTATAAGTGAGTCTGTCCGTTAGCTAATGATTAATTAAAGCAGACAACTGGAAGTTGAAATGCATGGCTTTGACCCATTGTGGTAATTAACACATTTATTCACATTATTGAATATATGATTTGTGTTATGTCGCTACTTGATGTTCAAAGCAAAACAGGTTTTAAAGTGTCTTACCATCTGGCAGATGCTGGCGTAGCGGGCGAGCACATTGGCATTCTCAATAATGGCAAGACGGGAGGGAGTAGTGGGAGTGATCTTCAACACACAACGCCATTTAGCAAAGTCAGCACCGTCCTTTTTATACTGAGCGCAGCGCTCATACAGCCCATCCAGACCTGAGACGGACATTAATATTAAAGTGTGAACATTAGTGAGGAGAGGGAATACCATTCATAAATTAAAAAGGCTGGGAAGAGAGGTCATTACCCTGTGTGGTTGTCTCTCCATTGGTGCCTGCCAGAGGTACAACACCCTTGTCCACCTTGATTCCTACCACCATTCCTCTCTCTTTAATCAACTGAGAGAAAAGCTTGCCATCATCAGTCTTCTGATAGAGAGTCTCATGGAAAAGGATGACTCCACCGATGCAGGGCTTGATGCAGTCATCAGCAGTGAAAAGCAATTGCCGGTACAACCTTCTGTTCTCCTCTGTGTTCTCAGCGTTGATGCTCTGGAACCGCTTTGCAACGCTGCCTATAGCAAGAAGAAAGAAAAGCCAGGAAATAAAGTCAGAATTCTCTATTTGGGTTAACAATCATTTTGGAACAATCATTTCTTAAGTGTACCTGTGGACTCATCAGCTGCAAGAATTCCCTTGCCGGGAGCAACAATCCTCTGAGCAATTTCATTCAGCTCTTTCTTCTGATCGGGGCTCAGGAATGGATATGCGTGAGGCATCTTTACTGAAAGGGGAAGGTGAAATTGGTTACATAGTGCATAGCCAAATAAAAAAGTGCTGTTAGGAGTGTGGTACATTGATGGTTGTTTTCAAACAGGTTTCCTGAGCATCTGCCAATGGTTGGTCAAAGAGATCATTTTACCCCAGATTCACTTTATTGGTTGAGTCAATGTTGGGCTAGAATTATAATAATTAAAGCTGCAAGCAGCGATGAAAGGTCCCTAATACCCGTTCCACCACCACCTGGTGGCTTTAGGAAAACAGAGCATGGTGGGCAATATGCATAGGAGGATTACGTCAGTCATTTGTATTTGCCACACTTCCTGCTACCAGCTGGTGGCGCTATGACTATAACTACATTTTGCCGTGTTGATGTCTTCAAGCCAGGGCACTTATCAAACATGTGATGTTTGAGGCAGATTGGGAAATGTATGCTTTAAAAATGTATGCTATGCTATAAGTGTTGCATGATTGAACGTGTTTCTAGCATGTTTAGTGTTTCCTGGCATTTTTAAATGTGTTTCAGGAAGCAAATTACAGTGTAAAGCATGTCGTTTCATGTTGCCAGCAGGTGGCGCTATGACTAACTGAATATTGGCAAGTAGATGTCTTCAGGTCAGGACTTTAATAAAATGTGAAGTTTGGGGCCGGTCAGACATTGTCTGGCTGACTTACAACAGCTTCCTGTGTCATGGTGAAACATCAGACTTTGTCAGGCGGCTACGGACACGCCCTTCAGTGAAAAACTTCACAATTTAACATCGCCAAGGCCTTAAGATTAGACTGACCAAATATGATGTTGCTCAGTTTAAATCTCAATGAGAAGTTAATTACAGTGTAAAGCATGCCATTTCCTGTTGCCCGCAGGTGGTATGATGACTGTAACTGAATATTGACATGTAGATGTCTTCAGGCCAGGACTCTAATAAAACATCAAGGTCAAAGGCTTGATGCTTAATAAAATGCTTAATAAAACATGTGAAGTTTGGGGCATATCGGACATTGTATGCCTGAGTTTCAACAACTTTCTGTTTCATGGCAAAACATTGAATTTGGTCAGGCCTCCACGGACACGCCTTTCAATGAAAATTGCAACAGTTTTGCAGATAAAATTCTAAATATCTCACTTCCTGTTGGGTTTTCAGATTTTGCTCCTTTTTTGCAGGTATTGGGCTGTTACATGTTTGTACCGAATTTCATACTTATACGTGAAACATAGCACTTAATTGAAATTTACACACCTAATTCTGAAACCCATATCAGATATAAACTTTCACCACTTTTGACGTGTGTGCAAAATTGAATGAGTTTTCGAGCATGTTTAGGCCCTCAAAAATGCAATTCATTTCGGAGAAGAATAATAATAGACAGAGCAATTCCAATAGGGTCCTCACACCATCGGTGCTCAGGCCCTAAATAGAGCTCAGCAGTCATGATGTATTTTTGTATTTTAAGTTAGCAACAACAACAAAAAAAAAGATTTTTCCATTGGCTTTAAGGTTATTACAGAAAATAAGCTCTATGACCAACAAAAGTTACATGTGTTGTTCATCAAGATAATCGTCACAAATGCACACACATTTGGAGCTTAAATACAGAAGTAAAAATCTAAATTTAAATAAACACAACAGTTTCATGACGTCAATGTCACCACCACTAAGCTTCTTACACTCTTACAATTTTTATTTAAAATCTACAAGTTGGACAGTTTGAGTTAGAATAGTTTGCATGAGCACAAAAAGCGGTAAAAGCGGACTAGTGTAGATGATTCATTTAGCCACTTGTTAGCCACCTTTGTCAAGAAACAATCTGGGGTATTGCTAATGTATGACACATAATAAAAGGTGAAAATACATTGAGCTTGTGTTTACCACACACTCTCAGAAAAAAAAAGGTACAGTGGAGGTACAATTTTTTTCCTTGGGGAACAAAACATATAACTGTACCTTTAAAGGTACACAATTGTAGCCTGACAAACCAGACCCACATCAAGGTGTTGGGTCTGGAACACACCATTGGCAGGGCTTAATCTGAGGGGCGGGATAAACGGTTGTCTTTCAAATTCCCTCTGCACGCAAAAGGATAGCGCTACAACCAATCAGAGCAACGAAGAAGGTGAAGCGGAGCTAGTTGATAGATTAAACTTTCACCCTATCCGGTCGACAAACCTCCGAACATATCTTCCTTTCTTAAGAATGACTTCAGTGCCGTTCTTTGTTCTTTCCTCAAAGAAAAGCTTAACTCCAAGTCTTCCAGAGTCGCGGCCAAAGCCGATTTGAAAGACTGCCGTTCGCCAGCTTCTTTTACAAGTAACACGCGGAACCACGTCAACTCTGCCGTCATTATGTTAAGCCCGCCCACCGACTCAATACACGATGTGATTGGCCTGACCAGAGTTTGGTTTTTCAAGCTTGCACGCCAACGGAGAGTTGCTAGACGCCCTGGCTGCAAATTAGATTTGCTGCCGCTATAGTGCGTCTAGATTTCTAGACTAACGCAATTGGTCCTTAGGGTACAATTATACCATTGTTTTCCTTTACTTAGAGGTACAAAAATGTACCACCCAGTGACGACCACTTGTACCTTAAAAAGTACATTTATTTACCCTTTTTTTTGCTGAGAATAACTTTAAACTTAAACCCTCTATGGCTTACTTTTATTTGACTCCGTTTTAAGCTGGGGCAGGAGAATGTATTTTAATGCTGAAAAAAAATGACACACATGACCTTTACTGATTAGCATAACATTTGCATGATACTTTAGAAAATACCTTGGTATTTACTTTTGTTTGTCCAAACAAACATGCTTTCTGCATTATGAATGAACTTGGAGAGAAAATCATAACCTGCACTTGTTAGCATTGAGCCCTTGGCTGTTACCGAAAATACCATACTTATTTGGACCTAAAACATCTGCTAAATACATACTGGTGACTCAAAGGGATGTTGTGATGAGGAAGTTTAACTTTATTTAAAACTAAATACAGATAGGGATTTTTTTGTCACCCACATTTAAATAAAATGTCTGCTATTGTCAGAGTTGCATAGATTTTTTTAAAATGAAAATTTATGGAAGTATACTGCGACATCATGCTTAACTCACCCTTCTCCTGCATCGTTCTTTCTTTTATTTGCTCATAATGGCTGTCACTTGCTTTCTCTCTATCTTTCTTCCTCAAGAGTTAAGTGTAAAGCCTTGCTTGAGGAGGCCTCCTCTCATTGTTGACCTTTATGTGAAGTATGTAGGACAAGCTCTTTTCCTGTCACCCCCCTCCATCCTACCTCTGCCCTTTTTGACACTGCTGCCTAACAGTTCAGACTATATATAAACTCGCAGCTACCAGCTGTACTGGTGTTGAAGTGCTGCCCTTGCAAGCGGGTGATTGCATAAAATAAGATCCCCAAAAGTATATGTAAAAGTATATAAAGTACATATATAATGCAATTTGTTGTCTTTTGTTTGATTTGAAACTGGAGTTCATTAAAACCAGATTACCCACACAAGCATGCTTGCAACCCATTGAGTAACTGATTATTTCTAACCCTCAGAGACCTAAGAATTGATATCGATGATGCGTTATATTTTATTTTTAAATGGTTAAATAAAATCATGTAAAATAATATTGCATTTTAAACTAAATCTATTCCTACACTTCAGTGGTCTCCTGTAAAATACCTTAAATATCATATTTAAAGGCCTACTGTACAGTTGCATTGGTCTTTATAACAGCAGGCTGAAGGACGTATGCCAGATCAGTCTTCTGGCAATTTATTAGACTATTTAGAATCATTCCGAATTCATAATTTGGAGCAGTGTTGTGCATTAAATCTAATAAATATTTACATCTATTTAAAATATAATTTTTAAAATATTTTAAATATGAAAGCGCGCGCACACACACACACACACACACACACACACACACACACACACACACACACACACACACACACACACACACACACACACACACACACACACACACACACACACACACACACACACACACACACACACACACACACACACACACACACACACACACACACACACACACACACACACACACACACACACGTCTATCTGGGGCCTATACCATGAAGCTGGTTTAGCTGGTTAGCCAGATATATTTAAGCTTAGTTTGTGCTAATCCTGGGTTTTAGGTACCATTAAAGTGGTTTGACTTTTAGCAGTGTTCATCTCCATAGTAACTTGCGCTCCACGGCTAACCTGCTCCAGGGCAGGTTATGTTCTGGATAAGAGATCTCAAACTGAAATTAGACCAATCAGCTGTGAGCAAAGTGACACACCTCTGATGCAATGAAGTCACTCCCCCTGTTTCTACTGCAAATTAAAGGTCACTACATAGCAAATGGTTTTTAAAAGACTAAAGTGTCTGGCTTTTAACAATGCTTATTTATAGTAATAATAATTTTGAATGACTTTGATATCATTTAAGTAATTATTATGCCCTTAATCAATTACACATGTATCATTTGAGTTAATCAATCATTAATAGGCACAAAGTTAAAATTAATTGAAATAGCCTATATGAAGGTTATATAAATAAGCTTTAAAATCAATAAATAAAGCTATAAAAATGACATGTGAGTTTAAATGTTCAATTCGCTCTATATATCAACTAAACTAACTTCAGAACTTTTACTTGCACTGACTAAGTAAGATTTTTCTTAAAGTTGTCCACTGCTCTTTTCTTCTTCCGATGTAAATTTGTTTAAATTCTTAATATTTTCAATCATGTAATATTCTGCAGAAGAGACAAATCAATTTTGCTGCTTCTCTCGCGAGAAGTAGATGTCTGTTTCACTGATCCACAGTGTGTTATTGGCTGTTCATTACTGATCTCACAGCTAAAATCCTAAACTCAGGATCAAAGCCTGAGTTGACAGAGAAAGCTGATGATCAGCATCATGGGACCAACAAAGCCTGAATAGATTGGTTTGGTTTTGTCAACTCGAAACTAATCCTGTAACCCTGCGTTTGTTAAACTACCATCATGGTACAGGCCCCTGTTTGGTCTTATGGTCTTTGGTCTTTGTGTTTTGATTTGATTTTCCACTTGTTCCTTTGTCACAGTTTCCCGCCATTTGTCTGTTTCCTTGGTTACCTTCGTTAGTTAGTTTAGTCCAGCTGTGTCCAGTTAATTATCTCATTTCTGTTTGCTAGTTAAGATTAAAGTTTATGTTCAATTAAATTCTTCTGTTTGTTCCTGTGCTACACACCGTGACACACACATCTATGTGTGTATATTGCTAATAGCAATATAATATTGCTATTTTTGTTATTAAAAGTGCATTATATTTTATATCAAACAGTCAGTAATAGTGTAAATTGATCATCCACGTAGGTAGTGACCATATTGCTGGGAGATTCAAATTGTTCATATTTTCCAACTAAAAAATATTTATTTCTAAAATTATTTGAAAAATCAAATCTTGCACCAAAAGTCACCCATAAGAAGCCTTTAGATATATAGTCAGTCTTTTGCAATATTAAGCACTAGCGGTGATAATATGTGCATGATAACTGGTAAGATAATTTATTGCAGTTCTGATGACACTTTAGACATTCTACTAACTAAGTAACTTTGCAAATGCATGTCAACTAACTAGACTGTTAGTAGACCGATAGTGTTCGGGTTAGTGGAATAAGTTGACGTTCTTGCAAAGTCACTTACAGTAAGTAGAATGTCTGTTGGGGAGCAGAAAAATAAAGTGTTAGCATATATGCAGACAGTCTACTAATACTCTAATGATGCTAGTTGATATGTAGTTGCAAAGTTACCAATAGTTAGTTGAATGCAGACCATCAAAATAAAGTGATACCAAAAAGGTTCTGTCTGTTTTTCGAATCAGGAAGGAAATAAATATAACTCTTGCTTCCACCTCCTCTTACAAGTGTTGTGCACCGATAAAGCCACCACACAGCCACCATGTCCTATTGCTATTGATATCTTAATTATGCTAATAATAACTGTAAAAGCCTCAATGTCTTGTCAAGACAGAATTTAGATGTGTTTTAAAATAATTTTCTTACCTCTCTTGATGAAAGGAGAACAGACAAAGAGGAGCGACCCTTGAAGCGAGGGAGAGAGAAAGAGAGAGGTGAAGAAAAAAGACCTGGCTCAGACCATGACCAGCCAACTGGTACTGTATTTATCCAGCATTATGACCCCTAACATTCAGCTGTCCTGCTAAAAATAGCTCCATCCTGACACTGGAGAAGGGTGGCAACATTCCCCAGCTTGAAAGAAAGCAAGGGAGACAGATAGAAGAGAGTGGAATGGAGTGTGTGTGGGGTCAAAAGACTTACAGTTGAGTGTGTTCTTGTGGAAAAAAGTTAAAGGCTGCAGGGAGACATCTAAAGAGGGAGAGATTTGAAGAAGTTTGGTAATACAAACAAGTGTCAGAATCTACAGCATGCACTGTTGTTAGAAACTTAATCTGACAATAGCAGCATGCTGACCCTTGACCTTTCGGTGGCTTTTGAACAGCTGCCAGTCAGAGCAGTGGAGTAGATCCTGGCTGAGGCCCTGAATTTTTTTTGTAATGAAGTTACAGTTAGTTTTTATAGTGAGTGTAATACATGTCCTGTCAGAGGAATGAGGTAATACATGTATGGCGGAAAGGGAAGGAGGGTTAGTAAGGGTAGTGTTTGGAAAAACGTTGGTGCAGGAAATTATGTCACCTTTAAGATGACAGGTTTTTATTTGTAGTTAGATTCATTGTTCTTGGTCTATTTTTGGTCTTGGTCTATTTTTAAAATAGAAATATGCAAGAAAAAAAAACAACGCTTGTCCACAAAACACTGCTTGCTCTGCTCTGGTTTGCTGGAGAACAGCATGCATACACTGGTCCACCAGCTAGACCAGCACTACATAAACCAGCCTGGACCAGCACTAACAAGTATAAACCAGCCTGGACCCACACTATACCAGCATAAACCAGCCTGGTCCAGCACTAACAAGTATAAACCAGCCTGGACCCGCACTATACCAGCATAAACCAGCCTGGACCAGCACTATACCAGCACTAACCAGCATAAACCAGCCTAGACCACCACTATACCAGCACTAACCAGAATAAACCAGCCTGGACCAGTAATATACCAGCACTAACCAGCATAAACCAGCCTGGACCAGCATAAACCACCCTCAACCAGCACTATACCAGCACTAAGCAGCAGAAAACAGCTTAGACCAGCACTAACCAGCATAAACCAGCCTAGACCAGCACTATACCAGTACTAACCAGCATAAACCAGCCTGGACCAGCACTAACCATAAACCAGCCTGGACCAGCCCTATACCAGAATTAACCAGCATAAACCAGCCTGGACCAGCACTATACCAGTACTAACCAGCATAAACCAGCCTAGACCAGCACTATACCAGTACTAACTATCATAAACCAGCCTAGGCCAGCACTATACCAGCATAAACAAGCCTGGACCAGCACTATACCAGAATTAACCAGCATAAACCAGCCTGGACAAGCACTATAAACATACTAACCAGCATAAACCAGCCTAGACCAGCACTATACCAGTGCTAACCAGCATAAACCTGCCTGGACCAGCACTAACCATAAACCAGCCTGGACCAGCACTATACCAGAATTAACCATCATAAACCAGCCTGGGCCAGCACTATACCAGCATAAACCAGCCTGGACCAGCACTATACCAGAATTAACCAGCATAAATCAGCCTGCACCAGCACTATACCAGCACTATAGAGTACCGCCCGCAGCCGCAAAGCCCTGCAAAGGGTAGTGCGCACGGCCAGCTGCATCATCGGAGGTGAGCTTCCCTCCCTCCAGGACATTTACGCCAGGCGGTGTGTGAAGAGAGCTCAGAGGATCATCAGAGACTCTAGCCACCCGAACCATGGGCTGCTCTCACTGCTGCCATCAGGCAGACGGTACCGCAGCATCAGAACACGCACCAGCTGACTCCAGAACAGCTTCTTCCCACAAGCAATTAGACTCCTCAACTCCTGATCCATCAGGATCATAACACACACTGACAGAAATATCACTCAGCACAACCCACTGTAGATACACACACATTATATACACATTTATTTATCATTTATTATTTATCATATAGCACCTATTGTACATTGGATCTCTACTGTGAATAATAATGTATACTGTACATTGTATATTATTATTACTATAGCTTAATGTATACTGTTTAATGTATGTTTAGTGTATATTGTTTAAAGTATATGTATATTGTAAGTATGTGTATATTGGTTAAAGCTGTGAGAACTACACTCACATTGTGTAAATTATTTATTGTTTATTGTAGAGTTTACCGTGCCGTGAGTAATTGTGGGCGCATCAGATGTGTAATCTGATGCTACTTTAAATGTTGTTCATGTCATGTCGTGACTACTATGTTGCTCGGAACTGCACCAAGAATTTCACCTGCTGTTGCACTTGTGTACATGGCTGTGTGACAATAAAGTGATTTGATTTGATTTGATTTGACTAACCAGCCTGGCCCAGCACTACCAGCACTAAGCAGCATAAACCATCAACCAGTTTAAACCGGCCTGGACAGGCACTATACCAGCACTAACCAGCCTGGCCCAGCATTATACCAGCACTAAGCAGCATAAACCATCTTAGACCAGTACTAACCAGTATTAACCAGCCTGGACCAGAACTACACCGGCATAAACCAGCCTGGACCAGCACTATACCAGCACTAACCAGCATAAACCAGCCTGGACCAGCACTGTACCAGCACTAACCAGCCTGGACCAGCACTATACTAGAACTAACCAGCATAAACCAGCCTGGGCCAGCACTATACCAGCACTATACCAGCACTAAGCAGCATAAACCAGCCTGGACCAGCACTATACCAGCATAAACCAGCCTGGACCAGCACAATACCAGCACTAAGCAGCATAAACCAGCCTGGACCAGCACTATACCAGCACTAACCATCATAAACCAGCCTGGACCAGCACTATACCATCATAAACCAGCCTGGACCAGCACAATACCAGCACTAAGCAGCATAAACCAGCCTGGACCCACACTATACCAGCACTAAGCAGCATAAACCAGCCTGGACCAGCACTAACCAATCTGGACCAGCACTAACCAGCATAAACCGGCCTGGACCCGCACTATACCAGCACTAAGCAGAATCCATGCTGGTTTATGCTGGGTTTTTCAGCAAGGAAGCCAGATAAAATTGCATGGTTGCTTCAGAATGTGCTTTTTTTAAATGATCTGATTTAGCTTTTGTTTACACTATCAGTTAGGTTTAGTGTAGGTGCTACATTATCCTCAAATGCGACAGAGCACCTTGTTATGCGCCACCACCCCCAAAAAAACATGTTTTTGTCAAAGACTACATCCGGATCGGATTCAGAAGGCTGATCAAAACATAGATTGTGTCCATCAACAAAAGTTTGCACAGTCCTGGGTCGACATAAGCAGTTTTGATCTATATGCTGTTTAATGTTTCATGTTTGATGATCACGTTATTTTCAATGTTCAATGTTCAGATCAATGTTTATTTGGAGCAAATTCCATTTGGAAGTGAGCATCCCTGTCCTAAACAGTTATTCTGTTTAACCTGTCACCTATCATGCGTGTGGCTAAATCAAGGAAGCATCGACAAAGAAGTAGTTAAAATGAATCAGGAAGGGAGTTCATGCTGGTGTCAAGGGAGGGAGGAGCTGTAGGTATGGAGAGATAGAGCACAGCGGACGGCTTGCAGGCATGGCGTGACCATGAGTGACAAACCAGCACAAAAAACACAGACAAATAGGAACTGAACACAAAACCAAAATTGATTATACATGTTACTTCACACAACTTCCTTGAAGTGACCATTGCATGTTCCCTTCGCTAACAGACTTGTGGAAGGGCCCTTCAAAGGGATTTAGTTGTTCACTTTGTTTGGAATGGCCCTAAAAATGGCGTCCCCTTCCCGAAGTGCCGTTCAAGGGTGCAAAAATAGCGTATTCACCCATTGCTTGTTTCTGCTTCTTTTTCACCTGTGTGTTGATCTGGAGATTCTGTGCTCTTTTAGAAGATGCATAATAGCGCCCTCTACCATATAACAGTGAACACATGGATTGCCAGAAATTTCCGTCAATGGCAGGGAAACATATTTTGTCATAAATGATGGAAAATTTAGTAAATGGCGGGTAAAGAGTCAATATGCATCTGTCAGTAAGGGTCATTTTAACTGTAAAGTAACATGCATTTATCAAATGTAGTGATAAAGTAATTTTAATAACGATGTTTTACAAAGCTAAACATTAGGAAATTGATCCACAGTGGCCCTTTGTCTTGCTCACTTATTAAAGCTCTATTTTATATATAGGAAAAGGTGTTGCTTATAGAAGGGGAGCATGAAGAAACATGCCTTTCAACATGCCTTACAACATGCAGTTTTACTTAACAACAAATAAGCCTTCAGTTGGTACTGTAAGTATTTGTAACAGACAGACAGTATTGAGAAAGAGTTTCAGATGTTTAGGGAAACCTCTCTATACTAGGGATGCACCGAATCCAGGATTCGGGTTCGGATTCGGCCGAATATTGGGCTTTTTGACAGGGTTCGGTTTCTGCCGAACCATAGAATTTTTTTCTACCGAACCGAACCCTAGGCTTGCTCTACGCGCACTCTGCTGGTCGACGTAATGACGACGCCGTTGATTATGGGAAGGTGTCTACCAGGTGGACCGTTCGAATGCAGTCGGCTGTGAGAAAGTGAAAATGTAACTCATGAGCAGAAAACGTGTTGTTTGGCAGTACTTTCAGTCAAAAGAAGGTGATTCAAGTCGAGCTACATGTTCAATATGCAATGCCGATTTGTCTCGTGGTGACAAGGACCCTAAACAATAGCCGCTGTTAAAACATTTGCGTATGAAACATCCGAAAGAATACGAGTTGTGCATGAGGAAATCTACAGACAGCAGCCAAAATGCAGAAACTTCAAGTACGGCAATGGAAGGACAGTCATCCTGGCATAATGTTGCCTATTCTTAAAAATACACTGCTGTAGGGATGCTAATTTTGGTTAATTTTCCCAACCGACAACCGCTGCTCATTATCCGATTATTAACCGTTAACTTTTAGATTATAATATTGAATCGGCATTAAATAAAAATACGATTGACGAGTGTCTTTGACCCGTTAAAAAGACACTTTTTTTCACCGGTTTATTTTACCGTGCAAACAACAGCATACAGATCAGATAAAATATAAATAAAAATAATAAAATAAATAGGCCTACACTAAATATTTTCCACTTAAATAATTACCAAATTAAGATGACAAAACGAAAATACACTGAATCCGTTTGAAGCTTTGAAGAACCGGAATAGTTTTTTTTTGTCAAATAAAAATAGTAGGCCTACCTCAATCCTCACCTTTTTTTAAAAGTAACATGTCTAAGTGATGTGGGTTAGTCTGGAGCGCAGCCTGTTGACAGAAAACACTCTCAAGCCTTCTGCGCTCGCCGTTGTGCTGTTCTTTGAAACGACAGAGGACGACTAGGGGTAATTGTTCTATAAACTATCAGGAAACAGTGGCGAGAAGAACATATGTGACAATGTTTACTTTAGTAAACTTGACCAAAACCACACTACGAAAAGCCTTAAACAAGGCTTCAGATGGCACTGGTGCCCCGGGAATACAGAGATAACGCCTCGCTAGTGGCCTTTCATTTGCTTTCCACAAGTCAGGAGCTTGTGTTACTGCTGTATTTTAATACCGCATAGCATATTTTGCAATATGAGCATCCCTACACTCTGTGGAAGTTGTTCACTTCATTATGTGTTTACTGTGATAATGGACTGAGGATGGGAGTAGGATTCGGTATTCGGTTTCGGATTCGACAGAATCTTAACCAGTGGATTCGGTAATCGGCCAAACCCCAAAAATATGGATTCAGTGCATCCCTACTCTATACTTAGCCGTATTCATTTGTATATGATGATTAGATTGGTTTTATCTGGATACAATTTTGCCCAAAATTGCCCAAATTTTGCAAAGGTGTATAAAGAGATTACCATTATAATGTTTTTGCTAAAAAAATGGCGCTATATGGCACAAAAAGTGATTCTTGGCTCGTAATCATATAGGGGAACCACTTTTGGTGCTATATTGCATAAATATCATAACAGGTTCTGTACATGGTAGCAGTGATATATAGCACCTCAGTCCTTTAAAGAACCGGTGAAGAACCAAGCACCATTTGGTGCTATATAGCACTTAAAGTCGTTCCCCTATGATTATGAGCCAAATAATCACTTTTAGTGCTATATAGCACAATTTTTTTTAGAGTGTATGTTTAAGACTAACCCAGGGACATTTCCAAGCAAGTGTATGTGTGTGTGAGATAAAAATACGAACGGTTCAATGGTTGATGCAGTGGGCAGAAAAAGAAAGAAAGAACACAGCTAGTGCAATAGACAGGAAGACAGACTTAAGAGTTGTGAGAGAAAGTGTAAAGAGAAATTCACTGCTGTCAGTGTTTGCAAGATGAATATTTGCAACACCACATCTGATGTATTTACACGGTACGACACAAAAATAGTGCACTTCTTTACCGTAACATCTTTTAAGCTACAAAGATCAATGAACTCTTGCTATGTGAGTGTCAAAGTCACAGTTTTATTCTCATCAACAAACTTTCCTCTGATCAAAGAGATGTATTTGCTTTTTTTTATCTTTGCAGATGGTCTGACTAAGTACATAGGGCATTTTCTGTTAACCACCAAAGAGTTTCCGCTCTGTTGTGGTCCTGTATCTCATCTCCACAGACAATACATTCATTTTTATGTCTTACAACATTTACTATTTGTATGCCTTAGGAACACATTTATTATGAATAGCTAATGAGTTAGGACAAAAGGCTTTACTGATAAATATTAAGGAGTGACATGGGCAGTTTGAGATTGGAGGTTAAAGGGATTGTTCACCCAAAAATGAAAATTAGCTCATGATTTACTCACCCTCAAGCCATCCTAGGTGTATATGACATTCTTCTTTCAGACAAACACAATCCGAGTTATATAAAAAAATGTCCTGGCTAATCCAAGCTTTAAAATGGCAGTGAATGTTGCTCTGTTTTTGAAGTCCATAAAAGTGCATCTGTCTGTCATATAACTGCTCCACACAGCTCCAGGGGTTAATAAAAATATCCATATTTAAAACTTTATAAAGTAAATTATCTAGCTTCATTATTTAGGAAAAAGTGTAACGCCTCTCACAGTTCAAAATGCTTACGCTACGTCTGACGAGTGTAAATGTCGTCATACGTAGCGTAAGCATTTTGAACTGCGAGAGGCACGGGCGCTACACTTTTTCCATAAGTTGAATACAGAAGACGGTCCGCTGGAAGTTTTGCTTTATAAAGTTTTAAATATGGATATTTTTCTTACAACAAACGCATCTCTTCGTTTCAGAAGGGCTTTATTAACCCCCTGGAGCAGTTTTATGATGGATAGAGGCCCTTTTATGGACTTCAAAAATAGAGCAACAATCACTACCATTATAAAGCTTTTTTTTAATATAACTCCGATTGTGTTCGTCTGAAAGACGAATGTCATATACACCTAGGATGGCTTGAGTAAATCATGGGCTAATTTTCATTTTTGGGTGAACTATCCCTTTAAGATGAATGAAAGCACAACTCCCCAGGTGAAAAATATGTGTGTTAACATTTTGGGGTTTTGTTTGTTTTCATGTCTGTAATTATGCTCCTTGTTCCTGACAAAAATCTTTTTTTTTGCCTGTTGCTCTAAATACAAACCCTTCTCCAAACACCACCACCCTAATCCCACCCTAACCCCAAATTACCTAGAAAAAAACAAAAGTGCAAAGATTTTACCAAAATAAAAAAGACACAACAAAAACAATTTTTGGTTATCTAAATATAATGTATTGATTAACTTTCAAAGTACAGCACTCTCCTCACAAACCCATCAACCAGACTGACTGAGCCAACAAGAACTCTGGGGTTCGAACCTTGCAAAGCGAAATGCGCACGGAAAGTGAAGCTTCATTTGTTATCGATCACGTGACTCTGGGAAACCAATACACACCCCGAAACGGAGCTTCACTAGAAATTGTCTCACATGCGCGATACGCGCATCGAAGCTTCAGTGTCATACGTAACATCATTAATCTGTTCACATGCTCAATAAAACTGCACTTGGGTTCATCACTTTAACTTGCCTCCAGTGGAATCTACGTTACATATGCACTATTAAATGCATTAAAAATGTACTTGAGTATGTTTTTAGTACAATACAAATATAGTATAATGCATTTTTAAAACTTTTAATAGTAGCCTACGTCTTTTTCACCTGGGTCATGCTGTCATAAACCCACAGGAAATCGTGTTGAGAGCTGAGATCATTAATTGATAAATGAATTAATTCTGATTTAATGGGAAATAAATATTTGTGTCAAAAGGACTTTTTTTTATGTATACACATCTGCAAAGCAATCCAAAATGTGGGTAAAAGATGGATAGTATTTAAGGAACTAGAAATGAAAATACACAGAAATAGGAAGTGACCTTGTAGTTATTATTAATAATGAGAGAGAAACAAGTTACTCAACTACTAGGGTTTTGATATATCAGTGTGTTTTAAGTTCAGTGCTTGTTTGCCTCTGTGACCCAATGTCCTAGTGTGTGCCAGTTTGTTCCCTATCCCATTCACCTGTTGCCCATTGTGGCAAGCAGCAAGGCCGAGGGGCCGTGAGAATGGGGCGAGGCTGGTGGTGAGTGATCTCGTGTCTCACACGGGAGCTCGGACGCATAAAAGGAGGAGCGACGAGAGGGGACCAGGCCTGGACTTTACGTTTTCTTTTAATTTTACGTTTTATTATGTGTGTACACGGCAGTCGTTTGTGAGGGTTTATTTGTGTTATTTATTAAAGTCTTTAAACGTTCACTGATTCCCACCTCCTTCTTCCCATAACAACAAACTTCATTACACCCATTAATTAATTATTTTGTCCCCTGTGTTAAGTTCTGTCTTCAGTTCGGTGTCATCAAGGTGCGTTTTGTCTGTTTCCCTGAGTTCTCCGGTGATATATTTATTAAAGACGGTTTCGTCTTAAAAGTTGGCGTCAGCATCTGCGAACTCAGACATGTGTAAGTACCGATCTTTTATACTCCGAGTATTAGGACATGATTGGTTAGGTCTGATTGTAAATGACGTAACATTGAATCTTCCTGGCAGAACTTACGCTAGAGCTTCTCGTTCATGTCTTATTGCATTTAAACTGTCAAATACATACAAGGTTATGTCAAAAACACACAATGTTCACATAAACACAATCAGTTATGTCTGTGAAGTAAATAAATTGCATGTGTTTATAAGATCTGTGTAGCAGTGTAATACATAGCACCTGTTGCTAAATATGCTCTTAATATGAATCAAACAACAAAAGACAAACAGAAAATCACTCAATGCTCTTGACTGAATAACTTTAGTAGCTTTAATAAGAACACATTTCTCACTTGAATGTTGCGGTTAAATGCTCTGATGAGGCAATAATCGTGGCAGACCGTGTACAGCTCACTCAGGGCGGGTCTATACTAATAGGGCGGAGTCCGTCAGCAGTTGTGGGCGGGGCCTGAGCAATGTGATGTTGAATTGCATAGAAACTGCAAACGCTCTTGTGGTATTGTTTTAATATACTATTTCATGAAGTTTACTGTCATTTCCTGGTTCATTGCAATCTTTGATTTTATCTTTCAGGACATGATTATTGCTTCGTTGTTCAGCAGATATGTTATGTCCACATCCTCTGCATTCTTTGCTGTCCCTCCTTAGTCATATGCACTGCCTTTTTCATCTTTCTCAATAAATTCTCTTGTTCTATGTTTGCGTTTTATATATCAGGCAGTTGGCACCTTTCATACCACCCCTGTCTCGAGACCTTGATATCACCATGGACTGGGTTTTCTGCATCTGTTTCTACCTGTTTTGTGGTAAGATCAAAGAGTGCAACAATATTTCCATTTTGATATTCATCAAGGTTTTTCAAATTGTCATAACAACTGCACAGTAGCACCTGTTGTGGAAATGTTTATAATCAAAATGTATAATGTGTCTTTAAAATCCTAATGATTTTGTGTTTATATATTCAGCTTGATTGTTCTGGTTAATGTTATGCATCTATACATTTATAAAAAAAAAAATATATAAAATATTTTTTTGTTAAAAATGAGGTGAAAGACTGCTGCAAATTTGTTGATGGAGCAGGGTGAGCGAGCTCATTATAAATCATGAAGATATAGGTTTACAAATATAGGATGGTCACATGGCGGGCCAGTTTAGTTCTTTTCTATGACAAAGAAAAGCACCCATAAGAAGAGACACAGCAGTGCTGACCACACCTGTACTTGTTTTAGGACTCTACAACTTGTGTAGATCCTTAGGTGTCTCTGACAATAATCGATCACTATACCTATAGGGATCGTGTTTTTATGTCCAGCACTCTGTAGTTCTTCCTACCCTTTTTGAAAGGCTTCAGACTGAAAACAAGGACCAGAATCCATTTGGTCCTATAATGAAAATTCTAGAAGCCAAAAGGCTTTTGTAGCTGCAAAAGTAGTGTGTTATGTCCCTCGTTAATTAGATGTTAAATTGTCTAGCACATTATCAGACATAACACAAGATGAGCGTGTGTGCATTTCAGACAGTA